>CM054123.1:99268079-99868079 GCA_028751855.1 Ambrosia trifida | reverse complement strand
AGAAAAAGTTCTATATTGAAATGCTACTAGTACTAACGTTTAAGAAGAAAACTCTTACAAGCTACAAGCTTTTAATGAGTAAAATAACACAGATACCCATTCTACCATTAAACAAATAAAAAAATATGCATAGAAGCTTTTAATTATGCACATTTTGACCATTTAATACATTTTATTAAAAAATCCAGCTATTCTGTCAAACACCAAAATATATTTAAAAAACTACAGCTACCTGCTTCCATCCAACAGCCACCAGCTACTTTTGCCAAATATACCCATAATTGGTATTGGTATTGGTATTGGAATTTGTTTTTATATATTTTTACGACTTTATTTTGGGTTACAATAAACAACTTTTGTGTAATGAATTTGTTTTGAATATTGTTTTTTTTTATATATATCATAAGTTATAATACACAAGTATGTAATAGTTTATTATCATATACTATACCGATTGTCGATACTATACCGGTGACGAAACAAACGGATAGCGATACCAACCAAATTTCCATCGCCAGAATGCGGGGAGAATCCAATTAGTTACCTTAGATTACTAAAACTACAATTAGCAAACCTCATATATATGGTATTTTTTTTTTTTTAAAAAAAAAAACAAAACTTTATTCATATAGTTGGATTTGAAAAAAAAATGTCTTTCTCTTACAAAATAAGATATGTCATCAAGTTATGAGTATGTTGTTGTGACGTGCATGCTTCTATCTATGTGTTGTATAAGTTTTAGTTGAATAAAGTTGTGGATATTAATGTACAGGTAATCGAAACACTGACTTACATGTTATCAAAGCTACATTATGATTTAATATATATATATATATATATATATATGTTACAAATTCTGAATATACCCTTGCGATGCACTTGTACTTTTTTACGTTAAATTGAACTAGCCAAATATAATTGATTTTTTTATTACCGTCATGAACCGAAGTTATACCATCCGAACATGAATATAGGTACCATCATTCATTTTTATGTTTTTGCGGTGAAAACTTCATTGGAAAAAGGGTTGTATTCGTAATAGAGTCTTTTCTTGGTACCACAAGGTATATAGAGTCCTAATACCCGACTAGTGCCATGCTGAATCAAACACATACCATTCGAAAAACATTGGTACCAATGCCGCTTTTCGTTTTTATCTCATTTGGTTGCTCTACCGAGTATTCATACCGTAAAGATAACGCACCAAACCATACGAATTCTGACCGAAGTCCACGGTGAAACACGAAGAATCTCACTAGTATATATATACAAATATTTTGCACGAAATGGAGAACTTTGATGTTATTCTAATATGACCACTAACTAGTTATTACCGTGGAAGGGTCTCGGGGTTGAAAAATCTAATATGACAGGATAAACCTATTGCAAATGGCTCAAGTTAACTAACCACATAATAGGGGTGAGCATAATCGGCCCGGACCGAAATAAAACCGAGAACCGAACCGATTTTGGACCTGAACTGAACCGGGTATGTCGTTTAGGTTCTATAGCCGGTTCTCGTATATCCCCCAAGTCGGGTCTCGGGTCGGGTCGGTTCCGAGTTGGTTAAAAACCGAAAAAAATCGGGACCGATTATAGTTTCAAATATTTTTGCAGGATTTTTTCAAATAACCTTATTCAAATAACCCTCATGGTTGTTAACATTATGTATTAAGTAATACAAGTAGTATAGTAGGATTGTGCAACTTGTGCCCCTGTATTATCAGCCTATTAAAAACAAACAAAAAAGATGGTATAAACCCATATAGCATAAATACTAATTAAACATCATGCATAGCAAAAAAAACAATCATGAGGAACCAAATGATGTAAGTATCAGTGTTTGTTTTATCAGCTTGGAAACGAAGATTGTTATTGTTTATGCTCACCATAACTTAATGATACAATTAGTGTCTTTACTATAATCACAATCGCTGCAAATCACATCACAGAGGTGTCTTCAAGGTCTTCATTCTCGGGTCGGTTCTTGCTTCTGGAACCGAGGGAATCGTCGGTCAAAGGACCGATGACCGAACCGTCTTCAAGGTCTCAGTCTCGGTTCTGTAATTATAGGGACTTCGGGTCTCGGTTCGGTTCAGGTATTCTCGGGTCGGGTCGGTTCTAGCATTTTGCACACCCCTACCACAGAATCTGTCAATCACTGCATGTCCATAGTATTCTAATCAGTAATAACTCATATTCCCTAACCTAAAACCTAATCAGTAATCAGCTAAACAATCACTTAAGTAAGCTGCAACTATTCAAAAGCTCAACATATCTCTCTAATCTGTCACATTCTAATGACTCCTATAATTCCTAACCTAATCAACTAAACAATCACTTAAGTTGGAAGTTGTAACAATTAAAAAACTTATCACATCTATGTACCAAGTCTCATAACCACTGGTAAGGAAAATGCATATATATGCCAAGAAAAAGACTAAAAGACCAAAAAAAGTTTCAAATTCAGATGCAATAAACTCACTCTCAAACATAAATGTAATTACCAACAAACAAACAGTTGATGACTTAATAATTTTATCTACCCTTACATATAATACAAAGTTCAAGTACACTTCCTAAATCAAGAAACCTTTGTAATGACAAAAGAGGAGCTCTTGTTTATCTTGACTTTCCTGCTACTACACCTGGTATGCCTTTCTATCTGTGAAAGCCAACTCATTCATACAAACACCTCAAATATTATACTGTTTACATTTAAATTATATGCACATTTCATCTTATTAATTCAAAACACATAGGCTCGGACATGTAAACTTAAATCTTAAGAAATAGAATGTCTCCTATGGCTGCAAACTACAACTAAGAAGTCAATTGACAAGGCCGTCACAACGCCAATAGACAAAACGATTTCAGCTTTCTTCAAATTAAAACACATATGTGGACTATAAAGAGAAAGCAATCGTGTACCATGATTGCATACTAACAGAAACACCAACATTTAAATTCAGAATTCTCTGCCAACCTCATGAATAATAGCAACAATACGAAACAGAGTAAGTCAATAAACTTACCAACTGAGCAGAAACAGTTCAACTCCATACATATCACATGATTTAGCGCAGTATAAGGTCTTGGTTACTTCTCTTTTAGTAATGACATTTGAGTCGGTATCGGTAATCGAGTTCGAGTAACTGACATGCGGTTAAGTCAAGTTTTGTGTAGTTCGGACAGGCTCGGTAATTGAGTTCAGGTCTCATCTATAGCGATTTAAATGGTTGCTATTGCCACCGTCTCCACCTCAATCTCCATCTCCTCTACCCCTCATATAGTCCCAATGATCGACCCCCCTTCAACCCAATGCAAATCTAAAATATTAATAATAATAATAATATAGATATGAAAGACATACCTGATTCGCCCTCAGCAAGCAAGCTTTTAGTGAAAGTACAACGTGATAAAAGCAAATGTTGCTAGACACTAAGAAAAAAAACTCAAATTAAAGTCCTAAACATAAGTCGGAGAAGAAGTGATACATCAGTTTCAGTTTAATTAAACAACCAGACCATTTAATTCGAATCAATCAGTGTGTATTTTTCAACGGGTGAGCTAAATCTCACAAACAGAAAATTGCAATTTAGTCTATGAATTGATGCATATTTTATATCAAGATTCATATCTCTACTACATTATAAAGATTGAGCAATGGACAAAAACGTCCAACTTGGTAAAGTTAAGATGGGATGTGAAAAGTCATGTGCTTCAACCCTCAAATGTCATATAAATCTTCCCCAAATTACCCTTCAATGCATTAAGATACTTGTACCATGTAGTAAAGATAAATAAAGGTTTATTTTCTAGACAATTAAGTTTCTATATTTGCTCACAAAAATCCGTTCAAATTGTTATATATAATATCATGTGATATGGTATGACCATAAGCTTCAAATAATTATATTCAACAAATATTAATTTTACATTTTCTTTCTTTCTTTAAAATTGTTGAAACAAAGTACTTTATATTTATCTTTGCAGAGAGTTAATGGTAGTACGAAGTGACGCACACACAACACCAAGTAGTACGGTACGTTTTGATTTTCTGTTGATAAGGTTTTTTTATTTTAATTATTTAATAAGAACGACAAGATGCGACTGAGGACGCTGAAAAGAGTAATCATGTTGTAACGAATCTGGCAAAACGTCGACACAATCCGAAAGTGGATTGTATCTGCAAGTTCATCTTCCAGGTTAAACTTGATTTGTTTATTAAAATAAATGTCTTGTTGATGCTTCTTTACTTCTCTGTTTACTTGTTTATACTGATATCGAATGGTTGTGTTTTGTTTTATCTACTCTGTTTTGGTTTCTATGCTCATATTTGGTTTTGAGTTCATGCTTGACAATACGTATCCATATGGTGGTTTGGTCTAAATTTGTGAAAAATTATATAGAAAGATTTGGGAATAAAAATTATCTATGCTCATATTTGGTTTTGATAACAGTGCTGATGACTTAATTTTGATGGTTAAAGAAGTTCATTTTCATATATAGTGAAATCTTTTTTTGTACTTAGGTGTCCTGTGTACACACCATCTCTTAGATGTTGGAAGTTAAGGACATATGGTTGGACAATTTACATAGTGTGGCATGAAAAGTTAAAAGAACGTATATGTTGGATATAAAAAAATATAGTTTCTTTTCAAAGTTTAAACAATGAAGAGAAATGGAGTAATTTCATATATATCGTTTCGCATTCAAAGACAATTACGTTTTTACACTTTTCCTACAGTTTGGTGGGCTAACACGGCTACGCTTGTGCATTGTTAAAAAAAATAATATATTTATCTTAACCGTCTCGCAGCAACGCACGGGTTTCCCACTAGTAATAAAATGGTGTAACATTTGCAATAAAAAAAGACAAAATTACATAAATGGACCTTTATGTATTACCTAAACTACAACCTATACCTTTCAGTATGAAACTCACGCAAACCAACCTTTCACTAACCATTTTGTTGCATTTATCAACCTTTAGTCCTAATCCCGTTATAAAATGATGTTAAGTCACCTCACATGCTTTGCATGTGAGGGTAATTTAGTCTTTTTACCAGTTATTATTTAATTGTGTTTTTTATTTATAAAAACACAAACACCAGAATTTCATTCCCCCCATAATCAACACAAACCAAACCCTCATTCTGATGAACCAACAACCATAATCAAACCCCCAAAATCCACAATCAACAGCCATGTCTGATGAACTAGAACAAACCGATCCTCAGGTGCTGTACGTCGAACCCATTCAGGTTAGACAGAAGGATGATGATCTTGCTCTGGACCTAATATACGGTATTCATTCATTCTTTGAGTCATACCTAGGTTAAATTTTGGTTTTTTTATTATTAATTTTGATTCGACATATGAAATGCAGATGATTATGAAACTTTATTCTCTATCATTATGTACCATGGGGGTTATTTCACTGATCCACCGGATAGGACATATGTTAATGAGAGGGTTTCGTTCTTTGATTTGCTGGACATTAATAAGTTTTCATTTGCTGATTTAGAAGTCATTAAGAAGAAATTAGGTTACATGGATGAGGTTCCTCATTACTTTAACTTTTGTGACCCTTCGAGTGACTTAGACAATGGAATATATCCTTTAGTTGATGATAAAGATTTGCAAAAAAATTTTGAATTTGTGAGAGGTAATAACAGGTTTATTGATGTCTATATGGAGCATGGTAGTTCAAAAATTCAACATGGTGATGAGGATTCTGGTGAAGCCAATAGTGGACATGGTCATGAGGATTCTGGTGAAGAAAACAGTGCAGAAAAGAATGAAAATAGTGAAAACAGTGAGGATGATGCAGCCATGTTTAACTATGTTGCAGCCTTGTTTAATGGGTCAAAACTGATGTAGACATGAAGTATGTTTAATGGGTCAAAACTGATGGGTCTTTATGATAGTTTAACTATGTTGCAGCCTTGTTTAATGGGTCAAAACTGATGTAGACATGAAGTATGTTTAATGGGTCAAAACTGGTGGGTCTTTATGATATTTTAACTATGTTGCAGCCTTGTTTAATGGGTCAAAACTGATGTACACATGAAGTATGTTTAATGGGTCATGTTTAAATTGTTGCAGCCAAAACTGATGGGTCAAAACTGATGAACAAAGTGATGCACATTAGTAATGGTCAAAACTGTTTATTTCATTTCATCATCATAATACTACAAACTGATGCATAAACTTTAATTTCATCATCATAATACTGCATTACAAAGGTTCATAACCATCTTACAAAAACATACTAGGCAAGCACACCATAAACCCTAGTTTCATAATAAAGTGGGAATTACAACAAAAACAAAGAACACCCAGCTTATTATCAAATATCTTTTCCTTCTGTTTGATTCATGGTCCTTTGATTTCAACTTCTCCATAAGAACTTCATTCAAAGCTTCAAGCTTCTATTTTGATGCTTCAAGTTCATGCACTGCAGCTTCAAGCTCCTCTTTTGTCCTCAGTAATCCGGGTACTGCATTACATGTGCTTGGTCTATAAACATTGCCATCAACCCATCCAAGGAACCCTCCACATTGTGAACCCGTAATTGGACATGAATAAAACCTACGACCTGGGTTTTTTCGTGTCCATGACGTTCTGATTGTTGCAGGTCTCCCACATCTGCAATAAATTGTAGGCATGAAGTCGGATTTGGGATTTAGGGTTAGTGAGTGGAAGTGATTGTTTAGGGTTTATGTGAATTGGGGGAATGAAAGTCTGAGATGGGTGTTTGTGTTTTTATAAATAAAAAACATATTTAAATAATAACCGGTAAAAAGACTAAATTACCCTCACATGCAAAGCATGTGAGGTGACTTAACGTCATTTTATAACGGAGTTAGGACTAAAGGTTGATAAATGCAACAAAATGGTTAGTGAAAGGTTGGTTTGCGTGAGTTTCATACTGAAAGGTATAGGTTGTAGTTTAGGTAATACATAAAGGTCCATTTATGTAATTTTGTCTAAAAAAAAATCTAGTAGGTGATGCTTATCATGAAAACAGAAATTGAACATTTGCAATAGAAATTGTAACAGCAGCAAGTTCAAAGCATCAAAAGCATTAAGAATCAAAGTCAAACTCACAATTCGGTCAACCAATATGTTATTGTTCTTCGCATATGCTACCACCAAAAAAAAAACCGGCAATAAAGCGCAACAGGAATGTATGTCTATATAAAGCAGGTGCTTCCAAAAAACACCCATGAAGCGTGTTTTCATAAAATAAGCATTCAAACCTGAATTTATAAATTCCCCCAAAAAAGAATCCTAATGGAGGCGATTAAAACAATATTACATCGATGTGGTAGCTTAAAGATGAATAAGGTAAAACAGGAAGATGGTCACTGCCATCATCATCACCGTCGATACATTTGTTTACCTCGGACGCTTGGTGCAGCGGAACGCTAGCCGCGATGATTACAAACACTGATGCTATGTCCGTTTAGTGCCACCGTGGAGGCAATTGGCGTCACTATCAGCCACCATCACCTCACCACAAACGACCCTTAAACCCATCACTACCGGAGAGGTGGGCTGCCCACCTCAGTTTCCGTTTGTCTCTCTCTCACCCTCGTTTACCCAACATCGATATATATCTCTAGTGAATCCAAGGACAGCCTTAGAGGTGGGCGAGCCGCACCCTCAATCAAGGCCCGTTTCAAGGGCTTAAAATTATATATAGGGGAGGGTTATCTTGAGCACACTAAATATCGTAAAAACTGTGAGAACAAATGTAAAAATCAATCAAAATCAATTTTTATCAATACAAACCTCATTATAATTAAAATACAACACTAACAAAGGAATTTTCCTTCCAAATAATTCATCTTTTTTTTTTTTTTTTGAGAAAACACTCTAAAATAAACTCTTTATACATGTGTAAATGAAACAGTTTAAACCTATAAACGGTAAATTTAAACATGTGTAAAAAAATTAGTTTCGTAGACGTTAAAATAAGAAAATGGGGGAATGCTTTTCTTATTGATGTATCATATAAAATAGAGAGAGAAGAATGAGAAAGTGGATGAATGTTTTTCTTATTGATGTATCATATAAAATCCAAATGTCTCTTTACCCTTATATTTTAGTGATTGCAAGAAAAGGTGTTGCAAAACTACTAAGCCTGTTAACAATATAGAGAGAAGAATGAGAAAGTGGGGGAATGCTTTTCTTATTGATGTGTTATATGAAATACAAGTGTCTCTTTATACCGGCCCTTACATAAATACAACAGTAATAAAAGTATAGGAGTTAAACATATAGAGAGTCATAGGCCCTTACATAAATATAAGAGTAATAAAAATATAGGAGTTAAACATATGAAAAGTCATCATATAAATGCATCTATGTAGAGAGTCACTAATTGATGTATTCAAAACATAGTACAACTGAGTGATGCAATAACAGAGGTACTACGAGAAAGTTTTACATGAAATATAGGGTTTAAAGCATCACATCTTTGATCTCCCATCTTTAAAAAAAATGTAATAGAATTATCATGTTGCCCACATTTGGTCTTATAAGGTAATAGAGATAGAGATATAGGATTGGGTTCAAATAACAACTTACTCAAGCTGAAAGAACCATGAGTACTACGATCGGGATTTTTTTTTAAAAAATACCCAATGATGTAAAAATGACCACCCAAGAAATATACAAAAAAATGAAAAAAAAAATCGTTTTTACAATTTTGTAAAAAAAAAAAAAAGTGACGTAAATGTCATTACACTAGTGTAACGTAAGACCAATTTACGTCAAATTTGTTACACCGGTGTAAGAACGCTGTACTTTTTTTTTTTTGATATTTCTTAGTTGCCATTTTCCTATGGTTAACTTTTTCTTTTAAAAATAATCGAATTTATGAAATTATGGACATACTTCTCTCGGTTCTCTCTAACTCGAATTATTTCTCAACTATCCAAATCATATACGAAGAGAGAGAGAAAAGTTACATGGTTTTATCCTAACTGCATCATTTAGACAAATGGAAGCTTTTTAAAAAAAATGGGCACATCGGTTTAAAATTAATGTCCGAACCACAATTTTTTTCGTGAATTGAAATAAACTACGCACTCATTCTCATGCTTAATAAGACAAAGGAAGCTTGAAAACAGTCTAATACATTGACCCAAAAGGCCAAAACACAACATAACACCGATAAGATCCTTGATAATAAAAATTATAAAACGCCAAGTCCAAAATTTTACAAAACATCAAAACACATCTAACTAAGCTCCAATTTGTTGCGACTTGTTAAGAATAACACCCTCGTATTTCACTTGAAACCATTTCATCGCGTCCTCCTTGGTAACCCGATGTTGGATCCCAACACGAGCCTTGCATCGGCGGCGGCGACCAACACGGTACCCAGGTCGTTCCAGAACAACAAAGAAATCCATACCATAGATACCAGTGGAAGGATCATACCTATCATCATCAGATACAAAAAAAGAATGTGTTATGCCAATGCGCACATTGACGTGTTTAGGGATTCAATCATAATTTTAAATTTTAACTTGCAACTACTTACTTGATACCAAGATCAATGTGTTCTTGAATACCAAACCCGAAGCACCCTGTGTCGCTAAAATTGCGCCTCAACAACTCGTATTCTTTCACCTTCAAGCCGCTCTCCAAAAGCTGCATGGCCTTGTCTCCTCTAACAGTGACATAGCATGCAATCTTTTCGTTACGCCTAATACCAAAAGACCTCACAGTATACCTTGCTGTTCAATCAAGAGATATAACTATCACTTGTTAACATTCAAGAGAAAATAAACTCTTTTATGAAATATCATACAAAATATAGAATCTCCAGTAAGAAAATATTTCCCCAGAATTAAGGGTAGTCAAAGAGCGTTAACGGTCCAGTTCAACTGGTCATAAATTATAATGAAATTCTAGGACGCACCGCTGACTACGCTCTCAGAAAACATTAAACCAAACTTGATAGGCTGTTGGTTGGGTCAGCCAAAGCTGCCAAACTAACAAAACAAGTTCTTTTTGGGCGTTTGGCGGTCTGAACCACTTTTTACTTCTTTTTTTTTTAGTTTGAACGGTCTGTTTGTATTAGCTCTTTTGCTTTTTCGTAACTTTTTTCATACCATATTAATCCACTAAGAAAATCCATCCTACATAGTACATACTATGACTAAAAAGGCTCACGGTCCAGTCTGGCAGGTTTTGATAAAACTATGAGATGAAAACTAAGATTTCACTAAACAGCAAACCAAACCAGCTGGACTAATTGGATCAGCCGAACCAAACAAACCAGCAAAAACCGTTACAGTTTGGCAGTTTAACCCTGGCCTTTCGGTTTTTATCTATTTTTCAAAACAACTCACTTAAGTTAACTTTTAAATAATGGTTTGCATACAAATTTTTACATATTCCTAAGCTGAAAATAAATACACAAGTAAATAATAAACTACCAAGCTGCAGTTAAACATCCAAACCATATTCCCATTTTGTAGCTTCACACAATAATAACTCTTTTATTGCACATTGCTATCGTTGATATTTATTCATCTATTTATCTGCTACATAGTACTGTATAAAAACATAGATCTTCTTACCCTTTGAGAAGACAGGCGATTGACCACTCAATTGCTCCAAAACCTAAACGCAAAGCATCAAAATCTCATCGTAAACGTTAAAGTCGGGGTTTAATAATGAAATGGAGAATATAAACCTTAGCGGCACGAGTGAGACGATCGCCGCTTTCTCCAACAGAGATGTTGAGAACAAGCTTCTGAACCTTGATTTCCCTCATTGGGTTTGCCTGCTTCCTCTCTGAGGCCTGCATTTTAACACAACATTATTTATAATCATCAGATAACTAATGTTTGTTTGTTTGTTAGTGAGTAAGAGTGAGATTACTAGTACTACCATTGTTGGATTAGCAGGCAGATTGGGGAAACGGTGGAGGTGGTGATCCAAATGGTGGTTACAGATTTATTCTTAATATAATATTTGCTAGGGTTTTGTTTGGGAAAGAGAGGCCCAAAACATGGCCCATTCAACTAGCCCAGCCTTTTTTTAGACATTCCTTTCCTTTATATCCCAAATAAATTGAGCGTGTTTCAATTAGAAGTGCCTCGTTGCGTTTCATAGTGAAGACACACCGGTTTTAGAGGGTGTTTGGGATTGAGTTTGGAGATGCAAAAGTGCTTTTGATCAAAAGTGCTTATTGGCTTATGACTTTTTAAAAAAGGAATTTTAAAAAAAGTGTTTAGATTAGCTTTTGTGATGAGTAACGTCAAAAATTCAATAAATTGTTGTTTTTTTAAGTGTTTCGCTTAACTTATTGTGAATATTGGTTGTATGGGTGGTATATTTGTAATTTTTTTTCCAAAAGTCAAAAGCCAAAAGCCAGGATTTCTAACTTTTCAAAAACAACTTTTTCACCCTTAAAAGCCAAAAGCCAAAAGTCAAAACAGAAAGTGCTTTTGGGTTACACAAACAGCTTATTGACTTATTGGCTTTTTGGAAAAGCCAATAAGTCAATAAGTTGTTTTGAAACACAATCCCAAACACCCTCTTAAACTAAATAAAGACGGTTAAAAATTAACAGAGTTAAACATACTCAGTTAGAAAGTAACGGGGAACAGTAATTCGGTTAGTTAACGACGGCTAGAAGTTAACAGAGTTAGCAGTAACTTGTTACCTAACGACGATTGGAAGTTAACGAAGTTAAAGTTAACGGGGAACTGTAACTTAGTTATCTAACGACGGTTAAAAGTTAAATTAGACCATTAGCACTAACGGTGTTAGGAGGCTCATTTTAGCGGCAACCCGCTATTCATTTGAGCTCACCTTATTAATATATATAGAATTTAGTTTAAATAACATTTTAGACGAGAGAGTAAAAATAGCGCTAATAAATTTGTTACACATGTCATAATACAAAAAATAAAATAAAATAACATGGCACTTTTTATTTGTGATTAAGAGAACGATTCATCTCAGATTGTATAAATGTTAGTCGATACCAGTTATTTGCTAAACATATAAAGCATATGTAAATTATTTGTATAGCAACTATGGGTAAGCAAAATTTGGTTCGATTGGATTTACACAAGTTCAGTTTTAGGAAAAAAACATAACTCACATCGATCGGTTAAGTCATTTTGGTTAATTCAGTTATTATGTCGGTTATTGGTCCGGTTTCGATTTCGGTTACGTTCGATTAATTCTCAAAAACAAAACTCGTGCAAAATTAAAATCTTAAGATAGTCTACTGTTTTGAACATTTTTCAAGCATACAAATACATGAAATATTTAGGAAATACATAAAAATATTTTCAAATACATAGATATACATGAAAACACATAAATATATAACTATCGGTTTGGTTTCGATCATGGAAGAAGGGAAAACCGAAATCACAACCAAATAATTCGGTTTTCACCATATCTTTATCGTAACTGATCGGTTAAGTCGGTTTTGGTAATTTTCAGTACAGTTTTATTTTTTCAGTTATCGGCTTTCGTATGCTCATCCCTAATAGCAATTACAATCTTGTATGCCTAAACATCAACAAAATAAAAGAATCCATTAATTAAACTAAAACCTAAATCTCCAAGCATACGTTAAACTTGTATAAGAAAGAAAAAAAATGAAACCATTGTTCATTCGTGTGGATCATAAGTTACTAAAATTCCCTCCATCTGTTCGGCCTCCTTGTTATTTGGAACCTATTCATCATGAAGCCACCTCATATATATGACACCTGTGTTTTTTTAAACTTTGTTAATTAAGTTTTATCCATACTTGCCATTGGGGTTGGTGGCCCAATGGTAGAAGCAATGCTTCTAGGAACACCTAAGGGGGAGGTCATGGGTTCAAGTCCCACTAGGAGAAGAAATTTGCCGTTCAAAAAAAAAAAAGTTTTATCCATACTGGTGTTTAAGGGAAAATTGTATATTTACTACTAGCTGATTACCCCGGGAAGGTCCCGGGGTTAAAAAATTTAATATGATTTAATAAAAAGTTATAAAAAATGATAAAAGAAGAAAACTCAAATCACAAAAAAAAGTAAATAACTTAAACATAATCAATCCTAGTTAAAAAAACATTTATTTAAAAAGTTTAAAAAAATAAAAAGCATAAACCATATTAAACATAATACAGTATTAAAAGAATAACATTCAACATATAATCATCTTCACATAATTTTAAATATGTTACAATTTGACTTTGACTTATATAGATGTAAAATTCATGATGGGGGTTAAAAAATATAACCATTATAATAATACTAATACTAATAGTAATAATTATTACTCTTGTAATTAAAAAAATAAAAATAATAACCTTGTTATAAAGTGACATCATATGTTGCAGTGTTGCGCGATTCTTTCTCCTAGCTTTTCTTGATGAAGTATACCTATCCATCTTTAGAAGAGTAAAATTCCAATGATAGCATGGCGATTGAGCTGAATTTCAACATCGTAGATAAAAACCTGGTTTAAAAGAAAAAACATGATTAATGAATAACCTGAACACTTTGTGTTTTTTTCCTGTATGAACATAACCCCACAAAAAATAGTCGTTTTTTTTCTCCGTTTTTTATATAGCACTATGGTACTCGTTGGAAAGATAATAAAACGCTCGTTAATTTGGTGTAATTTCTTTATTTAAAAAATCTCGAATATAAAAGATATTAACGTTTAAAAATTATGAGAGAAACATAACAGAGACAAATTTAAATTTGTTTTTAAATTCTTTTTTCCTAAGATAACTCAATTTAATTTTAGTAATTGAGAATTGAGAGATAGAGAGATAAATTTAAGGTTTTATGTTTATCTTTTTTTTTAGTTAAAAAAGGAAATAATTTAAAAACACTAAAATTCAATTATGATGCTACGTGGCAGTTTCATGGAGAGGTTGAAGGCACCATTGCACGCCACGTCAGCAATGTACAATTCTTTTATATATATTAATAGATTAATAGATAATAGATAGATAATAGATAATAGATTTTGGTGCTACTTGAAAACTATTTACCAAATTAGTTTTCATTTACTTTTTTGGTATAAATTCCTTTATCTATTAGAACATAAAAAAAGGCATTCTTAATGTCTTGGAATCAAAATCTCTACTATCCAAGCCCTTCCACCTTTTCTGCTCTCATCAAAGCCACATAATACAATCCCTAATTTACAGATCAACTTCGATCACGAAACAAGTATCTCATCTCCGTAATTGATTTAAACAATTTTTTTAGCCATTTGAAATAACAATTTTTTTATGTGTTATGAAGACAGAGAAACAACAATTTACAATCTCCGAAATCAAAAATCAAATTTGAAAGTTCAACTCTATTATGGAAGAAATTTAGAAAATAAATCCAAAATCTCGTCATTGGCTTGAAAGTCATGCACTTGATAAGTGGAGAACACGATAGTGGAAAGTGATACGGGCTCCTCACTATAAACTTGTTAGGGATTTTCAACAATGTACTTAAAGGTGCGGGCTTTTTTTTACCAATAACAACATGTGTTCAACTTACATTTTATAGATTGATTCACTATTTTGATGTGAGGCGTCCTATGGGATCTAGTGCTCAAGCTAACACAGATGTGTATACTTCCCATGTTGCTGCAAAACAAGCAGCATTGATGTCAAAAGCTAGTGCACATTCTGGAAGACCTTTTAACTGAGAAAAAGGAATATGGTAACTCATAAATGCTACCATATTCTTTAAACACTTGGCAATATGTTCATAAATGTTACTCAAATGGGGCATCCTCACTTAACAAGGCTACAAAATGGAATGGATATTAAGGAGGGGAAAAAGACTTTGTGTAGTGGCATTTTCAGGCAATCTGGCCATAATCGAGCAACACGTTCCTCTAAGCCTAGAAGAATGAATAATGATCACTGAGCAGGTTGATTTTTTATACGCTTTCTTTTAGTTTGTTTGACATTGATATCAGTAGTGGCTCGACGTTATTTGAAATTTTTATTTTCATTTATATTAACGTTTGATTAGCTTTGTTATCGTTGCTATTTCATTGTCTGAATTTATTTGAGATGAGTCATAAAGTCTCAATTTGACAAGGTTAATTGAAAACGAAATTAATTATAATGAGTTTGTATTTTGTAATAACTAAAATAAAGATAAGAAAACACCAGAATTGGGTTGATTGAAAAATGAAATAAAATACAAACATTGGATTATTTGAATCAAATGAGAAAAAAAGAGCAAAAATGAAGCTAGCTGAAACATGGGATGTATGTCCTTTTTTTTAAATATTTTGTTTTAATAAATTAACGAGTCAATAAAAAAGTTAATAAAAACACTAATTTAGTAAATAGTTTTTAAGGAAGACAAAAATGATAAATAGTTTTCCTCTAAACAGTAAACAACACTATAGAAAAAAAAAAAAAAAAAAAAAAAAAAAAAAAACCCTCTTGTTAATTAATAGGGTAAATTACACAATTCCTCCTTTAGGTTTGGGCCATTTTTCAGTGGATGTCCTTTCGCGTTTCAGCTGATGTAATTCGTCCTTAACGACCTAAAATCCTTACACCCACAGTCCTAAGGGCCTAACTTGGTTAGTTTTTAACGTTAAATCTGATCATGTGAGGGGCACGTGAGGGTATATTTGTCAATTCATCTGCCCATTTCCCTCCCCCCCCCCCTTTCTTCTATAAAACCCTTGCCAAGAGACAACCCTAAACCTGTTGAAACTGAATGTTGCTGCAAGAAATCAATAATTCATCTGCAATTCAAACCCACCTCCACTTACATCCATACCTGGTGCAAATCCCACCACATGAACTGCACCAAAACAAATATTAGCAATTTATTTTTAGTTAGACCATACCCATACCACTAACATTCTAACCACACATAGTTGAATCAGTTTGAGTTCATCCAAATCACACACGTAGTACAAAAATGCTCAATTAACACCACCAGCAACAAAATATGCTCTCCCTCCCTCCCTCTCTCTCAACCCTCCCCCCAACTTTGATTTTGGGATAATGTTTAATCGATCATCGACGCCGAACAAACACTCACCGGAGCAAGAGAAAGGTAAAGTGGGCGGTGATTATGGGTTTACCTAGCCCATAACCCCAAATTGAAACCCTAGATCCGATGCTGGATAAGGTAGAAGGAACGAGAAGATAGGGAGATAGGGATAGATAGAGGGTAGTTCAGAGAGGCGAAGTGGGGATGGTGGTTGTTCTAATGCTGCAAGTGGTGGTGGCGATTGCTGCCATGGTGGTTCTGGTAACGGGTGGAACTAGAAAAAGAGGGAAGAAAAATATGAGGGCTTTCATATTTGGTGGGTGGAGTCTTATATATATATATATATATATATATATATATATATATTGTTTTATTTATTGAGGAGAGAGTGATGTAGGCGGTGCAAATAGTGGCTTGATGGTGGCTCCTTGCTGCTGCCGCCGCTGTCCTTTTTCTAGAGAGGATAAGAGATTTAGGTTGGTGGGTGTCGAAAGGTAGGTCAAGGGGGAGGAGTTGAAGGGGTGGAGAAGTATGGTGGTTGCTGGTGGTGTGGCTGTGGGCGTGGAGTGTGGGCAGTAGAGGAAGAAAGGGTGAGTATTGTGAGGAAGAAGTATGAAGGAGATGGGTGGAGTCTTATATATATATATATATATATATATATATATATATATATATATATATATATATATATATATATTTGTTTTATTTATTAGGATATTTTTTAATAAAAGCGTAAATTGACTTACATACCCTCACGCGCCAGCCATATGACCATATTTAACGTTAAAAACTAACCAAGTTAGGTCATTAGGACAGTGGGTGTAAGATTTTAGATCGTTAAGGACGAATCTCATCAACTGAAACGCGAAAGGACATCCACTAAAAAATGGGTCAAACCTAAAGGACGAATTCTGTAATTTTTCCTAATTAATATCAAACATGTGAATGTGTTACTTTCACCTTTTTAATCAAACTTCTATACTTTACAAACCACTATACATTTCCCAATATTTTGGTGTTTTACAGCGATTATCAAGTTAATTAGTTTTGACACTTTGTATTATCCGCTAACATTTAAAAAAGAGTGCTTGTTACTCCACCACGTTCGGTTGATGAGCCTTGGGCGTGAGAGTATATGCAACGTATGGTGCACCCCTCAAACCCCAAGATAATATATATCCATCTTACGGTATAATAATTAGACTTATATTCCCACACTGTACAGTAAGCCTCCTATAATACAATGTTGGGTAATTTCGCCTTTTGAATACCACTTCTTATACAAAGTTATAGACATAAGAACTTTAAAAGCATTATAAATAAGAAAGTAACTTACACAAAGTATAATGTGTTAGTATGATATAACATACTGAAAATCACGATTTTACTCCCAATCGTTCAACTTTATAATTTTTGTGTCACTAATATTAGAAGATGTTAAATATGAAGTTTAGCATTCTCATTAAAGGATAAAGATAATGTAAAAAGGTATCTCAACGTGAAAAGCATAAGACGTAATCTCAGTCATTAGATTAGCTTAATTAAGCCGTGATAAGATTGTAATTTTATTGCGTCATTAAAGTTGTCGAAAAAAATGGAGGGTAGTTTATTCAATTGTGATAATTAATTCAAAATTAACCAATTCAACAAATTTGGTTGTTTCTTGTTTTTTTATATAATTTTATCAACTGTTTTTCTCTGTTTCTAACCCTTTAAGAGTGAAAAAACAACGGGTATAACTTACCCGAGAAGAAGGATAAGTATGGTTTGATACTCGTGTTCATTCTGGTTATAATCCTTTGCTCACACTGAGAGAAAGCATGTTCTGGCCTGATGGAAGTACGCGTGGCGTGATGTGATTGGGCGCAGGCGACACTTCCTTCTGACACGGCATGGTTGACCAGCAGGTAGTGTCTGACGTGACGTCTGGCAGCAGTTGGGCATGCCGGCACAGTACCTTTGACGTGTACTATTCATGGCAGCATGGTGGAAGCATGGAAGTGGTCATATCACTGTTCATTGTCAGGGGTTGTTGGACCACCCCTGACACGTGTTGTCCTCTGGTTGGCGCAGAGAATGTTCAACGCCTGAACAGCTCTCCTTCATACTTGATCTTTCATACAACCTCATACTAAAGGTTGATGTTATCAGAATATTCGGTGCGTAGTGTGACAACCGGCAAATTTCGTACAACGATTAACGTGATTCTAATCATGTTTTAGATATAATTAACATGGTTTAAGGTTAATTATGGTTAGTTGAGCTAATATGAGTCCTACGATGTCCCTTTGAAAGTTCGTTGAAGTCTTGATGCCTTTAAAGAAAGACTTCGCGTGTTTAACGTAACGAACTGACATCAGCAAAAATTTGTCAAACTGGAATAACATAAGCTTATTCTATGAAAATACGACACGTATTTACTATCGATGCGAACGGATGTGAAATCGGCGTAGTAAACGGCCAAAAACGCAGCGTTTTGGGGAAACGCGGAGAGGAACTGACGTGGGATTCGAACGTCGAAACGCGTGGTTTTAACCGTTATCGAGCTTTCGGAATAATTATTTATTATAAATAATTTCATTTATTTAGTTTCGAAAGTGAACAGGTCGCCTAAATGAAGTATAGCTCGACCGGATCGATTAACGCGATTTTAACGCGTGTTCCGTTTTCACGCGTCGAGTTACGAGAATAATAACTAAATTGCTCGGTTTAGTTGTGTTTTTAATTACGAACAAAACCGAATGATTTTTATAACATATTCTCGAGCCTAAATACAAACCGAGCCTTAAGACGTTAAACGGGTTCGATACGCGGTACACACCCCACCTAACCCCAAGCCCTAGCTATAAAAGGCATAAGTCTTCTTCTTCTTCATTTGCAACAGCCGCAACCTCTCTCTCTCTCTCTACTCTCTCTCTAAAACCCGAATCACTCTCTCTCTACACTTACAAGACCCACGATGCTCCTTCTTCCTCGCCATGCCCAAGATCGGCCGCCACCACCATGGGTGGTGGCTGTGCGGTGCAGAAACAGCAGCGCAGAGGCGTTTTTTTTTGGGGTTTCGGGGTTGGTTGTGACGTGATGGCCGAAGAGGGTGGGTACGGCGGTGATGGTGTTGGTTCGGGGGTGCAGACGAGGTGGTTCGTTTCTGTTGGTCAGCGACGGGATGGGGTAGCAGGTGTGACATTGTTGCTCGTGGTGGTCTCGATGGCTGTGGTGGGGGTTATGAAGGTAGGCGGCTACAAATGGTGGTTCAGGTTGCAGGGTTCGGTTTTAGTGGTGGTTTGGTGCGGGAGTCAGACACGACAGCGGACGGTAGGCGGTGGTTAAGGGGGGGTTTTTGAGCCACGGGTCAGGTTACGGTGGTGGTTATACATGATGATCTCAGCTCGGGCAAGTTAGGTTCGTTTTTTTTTTGGGTCTCGGTTGTGTTGGTTCAGTCCGGACCAGAGACTGGTCCAGGTGCGAGTCCGGGTCCTAGTCACAGGTCTTGATCATTGTTTGGGTTCACAAAGACGAAGATGGTGGTCGTTGTCTTGTCGAAATTGGTCTGTGGTCGCCTCCGGTGGTTGATGGGTGTTGTTCTTAGGCCAAGATCAGTCGGTTTTAAGCGGGTTTGGTCAGATCTGTTTTGGTTCGGGTCTTGACTGTGGTTTTTGGTCGCGGGTCAAACGCGTTCAGTTCGGGTCAGATCTGGCTCGGTTTGCGTGTCGTCTTCGAGTTCTAGTCGTGGATCAAGGATGGTAGTCTCGTGACAGATCCGGGTCAGGTCTGGTCAACCTTGCTCGCGGATCAGATTTCGAGCTCGGTTAAACACGAGTCAACTCCGGTCAAACTTTGACTCGGTCAACGCGTCGTTCGAGACGTGTCTAGTCACGCACGCGCATTTCGGTATAATTTAATCGTGTTTATTTTCGTTACATTTATAAAGCATATTACAAATATAAAACGACGAACTCGCGAACGAACCGATAAAAGTATTAACGAAAAGTATTATGAGATAATATTGGTATATTAGTCGTAACTTGCGTTGTTGTTGGACTAAATTGATGGACTATACGTATATATATATATTTATATAAATAGTACGATTTATATAATAGTCGGAACGTATAAATGTCTCGCTAAAATGAAATTGCGGATAAATGGATTGATTGTCTTGTTTTGGTGTCGATTTTGGGGAAATTGTAGACGACTTGTGTTGTCTGGTTCGTACAAAAACAGAGGAAACTCTGCCGAAATTTTGCTATAAAATTTAAAGCGCAAAGAAGTCGATATGTGTCGTGTATGTTTTGTTTATAAGTAAATTTCCCCAAGTGTTTTGACAAGTGAGTTTTATACAAAACACATCGTCTTCGACAATTGATTGTTTCACATGATTGTTTGAAACATGGTTGGTAAATCTTTCACAACATTTCCAAGACAAATATGTAGTACTTGCCGAGGGTCAAACGTAGTCGACTTTCAAAGGTCTTTGACAATTAAACAATTGTTACTAATTGGTTTTTGTAACTATATTATGGTTACTCAAAGTGTGTTTTTCTAAAAGTACGTATATAAGTCAAATACATTTATCCAGATCACGAGACGAGCTACGGCTCAGGATGAGTTATACGTTCATGATAGTAGTCCAACATGGTTTACACACGAATAGTAACAGGTGCGCAACCTGGGTACTATGTCGTAAGTGAACACATGAACTATGATAAGTCACGATCGGTTCGTCGAGTTAAAACACTTAAGGACTCGGGTTAGTACACACGAGTCAAGATAGTGGAGTAAACTATCTTTTAACCGGAAGAATAAGCTAGATTTATATATGATAGACTTTAAGGTGTCCTTATTGGTAATTAGGGCACGAGGAAGTCGGTCAAAGCTTTGGATTTTATTTGCTAGCTAAGCATGGAAATTAAGGTGAGTTTCACGGCCCCATTTTACTGTTTTAACTGGGGGAAAGATATGTTTGTCAAAAATTATCACATATTGAAATGTTTTCAAAGGTTAAAATGTGGTAAGTGGCATGATGAGTACTTGAGTTTTTGGTCGCCACTCGGGGTTGGGTCCTCGCTACTGTAACCATTAATTCAGGTAAATGGAACCAAAGGAATATTTGGATAGTACTATTGGTGCCTGACGAGGCCCACCTCTGGTTGATAGCGTCAACCCGGTAAAGACAAGAGGTGCACGTATTCTGAACTTAAGTCGTTAGGTTCCGAGAAACGACTTGGAGCGGGGCATATTTGTTAGTCTTGGTTTGGTTATGGGACTCAGGGGATTGCTCATCATCATAATTTGTAGGAGCTAGCTACTCCATACAAAGGCCACAAAATGTGCTGGATTTGCACAGGATATAAAAATGTGCTGGATTTGCACAGGATGTAAAAATGTGCTGGATTTGCACAGGATGTAAAAATGTCGTATTTACGAAACTAAAACCTGTGAACTCACCAATATTTTATATATTGACGTCTTTTTAAACATATCTTTCAGGTAACTAAGTGCTGAACAGGTATGCGGCTAGTACGGTGGAATTTGGGATGTCGGACAATGGTTGGGGGTTTCATCTATTGTTACCTTCGGGTTGGGACATAAACGGAAACACCCCACTTTAAAACTTAATGTTTGTGGTTTTAAGTAATGTTTGAAACCAGGTACTCCTTCCCGACATCTTAATATAATGATCTTTTCTAATTAAATATAGTTTGTGTTAATCTTGACTTTGATATGCTTTCGAGCGTCGCGCCACGTGTTTCCGCCATTGGCGTGGTGTGACACGTAGGTTCACGCGCTAAGATTCCTTTTATGCTGATGACGTCACTTAGCTGATGTGATCCTGTGCATGAGCTTGTTATCATGCGCAAGTTTTATTCCGCGGACGTCAGGGAGTTGACGTCCTTGCTAGCCTGACGTTCCTATCTGCGGAGTTCCATTCCACGGAGTTCTTATAGGTGGTGCATTTTATGGGATATGCTTGCTATCCGCGCCCGGATTGGGTACACTATCCCTTCAAGTCCCCCAGTCTAGTGCTTCTCCTGGTCTTGATGAAGAGTAGGTGGAGCGCTAGACTATATTAGTTGTTGATTGCGGATGACAACTCATTCGGACTTGTTTTCCAGCTTTTTGTTATAGCAGCCTGCTCCGCGGAGGAGGAGGATGCGGGTAATGGAGTTTATTGTTGACATCGAGCCTTCGTTAGGTTGTTACGTGTTAGTTTTGAAATTTATGTCAACCCTCCGCCGGGGATGACGTAGCATGTCTGACCTTGAGGAGGAATCAGACGGAGAACGTCTTTTAACGTTTTACGTTACACGTCCGTCAAGGGTGACATGGCACACCTGATCATGAGAATGAGTCAAGAAGAAGAACGTCTTTTGACGTTTTACGTCAAACGTCCATTGCGGACGACGTGGGACGCATGATTCTGAGAAGGAGCCAGGCGGAGAACGTCTTTTGATGTTTTACGTCAAAAGTCCACCGAGGATGATGTGGCATGCCTGATCCTGAGAAGGAGTCAGGCGGAGAACGTCTTTTGACGTTTTATGTTAAGCGTCCGCCGAGGATAACGTGGCATGAATGATCCTGAGAAGGAGTCAGGCGGAGAATGTCTTTTGACGTTTTACGTCAAGCGTCCGCCGAGGATGACGTGTTACGCCTGATCCTGAAAATGAGCCAGGCGGAGATCGTCTTTTGACGTTTTACGTCAAGCGTCCGCCGAGGATGACGTGGCACACCTGATCCTGAGAAGGAGTCAGGCGGAGAACGTCTTTTGACGTTTTACATCAAGCGTCCTCCGAGGATGATGTGGCATGCCTGATCCTGAGAAGGAGTCAGGCGGAGAATGTCTTTTTGGCATGACGTAGAACTTGCGCTTGCGCATGTGTGGCGAGCCTGGTTGTTGCATTTGATTCAGGCGGATGATGTGTCTCCCTTTTTGACGTAGTTAATGTGTTGATATCCTTGTAGAAAATTCAAGAATAATTAAAAGCAAATACGCAGAGAATTTGAAAAGTTGCATTAAATTTGAGTGGACGTTTGTGTTTTATTCGAGGAGGTTGGTGATGTGTTAGATGGCAGGGCGGCACTGTCATGATGGCTGTTACGTCTGGCACGAGATAGATGAAATTTTCGTCTGGTGTTAGATGCGTGGTGGGCCACACACGCAAGTGGATAGATAGAGCGTCAGGATGCTGCCACGTGGCGCTTACCACGTGGCACTATCATGATGGTTGTCACGTCTTGAACTTCTCTTTCAAATCTCCTTTCAGTCTTCATGTATTCCGGCCAAAAGTTTGAAGTTTCCGGCGAATATTCAATTTTTTCGGCGAGTTTCACTAGATTTATCAAACTTTTTCTTCCTTTTTCTTTACAATGTCTGAGGTTTCCGGCAGTAGTTCTCAGACTCCGGACCAAAACGCTGATCAACCACCACCTCAGGAGAAGGTGAAAAACTTATGTTCAACACCCCTTCAAGTGGAGGGATGTTAGTTTTAACGAATTTTCTAATGCCTTTGAGATCCACCCGGAGTGGAATATGGTGTTCAGTGATTACCTTGGTTTGTTTTTGATCTATAATGGTTTGGGTCAGTTGATAAGCAAATATTGCAGGATCCCTATGTTGAGTGATTAGAGGTTTTTCTTCCCAAGATATATCTTGATCTACTATCTGATTACCTTCAAATAGAAACATGTTGAAATCTGTCTTGATTTGTTCCTCCGAGTTCTTTTGTTTCTTGGCAGTTGGTTTGGAAGTTGGCCTTTTTGCAGGATTAGAAGTTTGGGAAACTTCTGATGTCTTGAATTTTTCAGGACTGGTTTTCTGCAAAGCTTTGAACATTTAATAGGTTTCATGAAGATCAGAATCCTTCCATCTTATCAGTTGAGCCTTTGAACCATAGTCATTTGCTGCTAGTTCTTGAATAATTTGAGCTTTTTTCAACTTCTTTTCCTTTTCAGCAATTTGTCTTCCTGACACAAGTTTTGCTCTGTGTTCAAGTTCTGGAGTTGAAAGATCTCTGAGAGAGTACCTTTTGTTTTGCTGTTCTTTACAATCCAGCTCATCATTTGTTTTCTCTTATCTTCTTCAGCAATTAGGAGTTGTTCCTCAGCAACCCTTTCTTCTTTATCTAACTCTCTAAGTTTATCTTCATAAGCTTGTAGTTTGTCATTGAAGCTCATATCTTCCTTTTCTTCTAAGTTGTTCCTGATTTCATCTTCCTTGGCCTATCTTTGGGCTGCTAATAAACTTTTCTCCATTTCTTCTGATGAGAATGCAATTCAAGAAGGGTTTAGAACAGTTGCAGTTGTAGGAATGGGCACAAGAATTTGAATTGGAGTTAGTTCAGTTGCAGTAGAAGGTTGTTCAGTTGTTGTTTGAGTTACAACTACTGAATTATTGGTCTGAGTACCAACTACTGAAGGATTGTCTTCAACACTTTTGGTTTGTTCTTCAGCAGTTGCTTCTAAGCCTTGGGAAGCTTTCATAGCTTTCTCTCTAAGGAGCCTTTCTTGTTTTTCTTGCCACTCATGTCTTTATTTAAGGGCAATTTCTTGTCTTGTTTTGAAACTTTCTTTTTGGGCTTCCTTGAGTTGTTGAGCTTCTCTAGCCTTTTTAGAGGCTTCAAGAGATATCTTTTCTGGCCCCTTGCCCTTAGCTGTCATCTCCCTCTTTTTGGTTTCATCCACTTCTGGAAGCCAAGGAGCAGGAGGTGCAACACCAGATAAATGCTCTAGTTGTCTTCTACTCTTCTAGATAACTCCCTCATATTCAAGTCAATAGCATTGTTAATCATCTCCAATTGAGTCTTGTTCTTAAACTCCATAGCAGTTTTGCATGTTTGAAGATGTGAAGAAATAAGGTGATGGATCATCTGGTATAAGGGACCATCTGGGCTGCATAGCTGGTTCAGGTCTATGCTAGTAGCACCAGAGGATTAGGTAGGCTTTTGTGAGTGTGGAGGGGGTGTTTTTGGGAGATCCCTGTCAGTTAAGACTAGGGGTGCCACTTTTGGGGAATTAGGGTTCAAGTGGTCTTTAACCTGACCTTTTGTGACCAACTCTTTGAGTTTGAAGACATCAGATATAGGACCTTCACAATCAGTCATCAATTCATGTTGTGGAATTTATAAATTATCATCCAAGTTAATGGAATTATCTAAATCCATGATTTCCTCATCAATGATGACTTCATCAGTTTTATCATGAGCTAGGCCCAACCTAGTTGTCTCATGTACCCCTTTGTCTTGGTCTTTGGGATTTCCTGCCTCAGACTTAGAGCCTTCATCAGTAGTTGCCACATATGAGGTCTTAATTATGTTACCACTATCCTCAGATCCACCAAGGGGTGGTATAAGAGTATTGGCAGCCTCATATGTACCTAAAGTATCTAAGTTTGGGCTTAGATGCCTTGGTTCCTCCTCATATCTTGGGTTAAGGCTGATAATATCTACATCAATGTCCATTTCAGTAGTTTGTTCCCCTGTTTTATGTGGTGATTGGGGAATGACATTATCTGATGGGATATTTTCCTTCAGCCCAGAGAGAAATTGAGCTATTTCTACTGTGGTATGAGAAAGTTCAGATTCAGTAGTTTTAGGATTGTAAAAGGAATGGTTTCAGTAGTTTCAGGAAGTGGTTTGGCAGTTTTGGTCATTTTAAGTTTCTTCCTAGAAAACTGAATTGATATAGGTTTAGCTCTTTTAGGTGAGGGTGGAGATGGATGTAACTTAGAGGAAGTTTCAGTTACACCTTTATCAAGTGCAGAATGCACATCAGCAGACTTAGGTATCTCAACCTCATGAGTTGCTTTTCTCTTAGGGTGGGTATGTTTGGATTTTTGCTTTTTGGGCTTTTTGGTCTTTTGGGAAATGGGTTTGGAAGATGTGGGTTTCATGGGGACTGTTTCTTGTTCCCCTTGGTCATCTTCTGACATGGATGCCAGTTTGTTATGCCTTGAGAATACTTGTGAGGTTAAAGGGTTTAATTTTATTGTTTCACCCACAAGTATCTCCTCACCAAGTTCGTTTATGATGCAATGCATCAGGAACCTAGGGTAAAGAAAAATTTCTTTTTATCATTTTGGTGATGCAACACCAATTCATTGAAAAAAATATGACGATGGCCTAAATTGTAAAGCTGAGGGCATCTGATCATATGAACCAGTTTTAGGACTCAAACACATGATAATATAGTGAAACAAAAGTTTATATGGAGCATCAAAAAATCTTTTGTAAACAGTGGCATGTGAAAGGGTACCTTGGTAACCACACTCAGTCATGGTTAACTGGACAGTTCTTGTAGAAATATGTTCTAGGGCTTGAGCATCATTCAGACCTAATCTGATTCCCAGAGTTTCCAGTGTAATTGCCATGGTTCTCCCTTTGATCGTCGTCTTTAGGGAGATAACCTTGCCATCAACAATGAGAGCCTCAACGGTGGCCCATAACTCATTGAGAGTTTCAGTATGGATTGGTGGGTCAATTGTAAACATTATGTAATATCTTGATTTGACGACTAAATCTATGATTTCAGCGTATTGGGACAAGGCTATATCTTTTGTGAAGTAGCCCTTTTGATTGTGTCTCTGTTTAAGAACGAGAGTCATGGTGGTTTGATGGAATAGTTGCATGTTTTCGGAGGGTTTGAGAGAGGGAATTTTAGATTTAAAACGTAATAAATGAGAAAGAGGGTTTTTAGAAGTTTATAACCGCCATAGGTCAAACTTCTGAAATGGGAAAAGACTTATTTGTCCTCTTGACCAAAAATTCTGATGAAAAAAATTATTCATTAGTAGTTTCCCATTGTCTCTTCCGTAGTTTTCAAAAACTGATGAGGTTATGTTTAAAAACACCCAATTTAACTTCTGATGATTATTATCATCATTAGTTTCTCTTTTTAGAAAATATTCCCATACTGATGTTTTTGTACATCAGTATTTTCTCCCTCTATGATCATCAGAGGTTTGTGACTGTTTAGCAACAAAATAAGTGAAAAATGAAATATGTGCAGAAAAATGAAAACACTTACAAAATTACTCCAAATTCATCATCCCAAGAATGGATACTAACCTATGAAAGGTTGTTGTATCAAGGGGTTTTGTGAAAACATCAGCTATTTGATTAGCCGTTGACACATAGTTTACCTAAATTTTGCCTTTTTCATAGCAATCCCTTATGAAATGATATCTGCTTTCAATATGTTTTTTCTTTGAAAATTGGACAGGGTTTTGAATGATGGTAATGGCTGAGGTACTGTCTAGGAGCAATGGTGTCTTGGTCTCTGTGATTCCATAATCAATCAATTGATTTTGAAGCCATTGTATATGTGATGTACAGCTTGCAGCTACAATATATTCTGCTTCAGCAGTTGATGTTGCCACAGATGTTTGCTTCTTTGATTGCCAGGACACCAGACAGTTTCCAATAAATTGACATCCACCAGATGTTGATATTCTTAACATTTTACACCCTGCATAGTCACTATCTGGAAAGGCTATTAATCTGGTACTGTTGATAGCACGATACCCAATTCCTAGATTAGGAGTTCCTTTCAGATATCTAAAAATTCTTTTGACTGCCATAAGGTGTGATTCCCTTGGAGCTGATTGATATCTAGCACAAATACATGTTGAAAACATAATGTATGGTCTAGAAGCAGTTAAATAAAGAAGGGATCCTAGCATGCATCTATACATGGTTTGGTTAACCTGTTTTCCTTGATCATCTGGTTCAACTTGTGTGGTTGGACTCATGGGAATGGAACATGATTTAAAGTCTTGTAAAGAAAATTTGTTCAATAATTCTTTAACATATTTTGATTGATGCATAAAAGTTCAATTTGCTTGTTGTTTGATCTGCAGTCCCAAAAAGTACTGCAGTTCTCCCATGGTACTCATCTCAAATTTAGATTGCATGAGTTTCTTAAATTCTTCACACAGGTTTGTATTGGTTGAACCAAAAATGATATCATCAACATAAATTTGAACAAGTAGGAAGTGATTTCCAACATGTTTTATGAAAAGTGTTTTATCAATGGAGCCTCTTGTGAAGTGATTTTTGAGTAAAAATGTGAAAAGTGTATCATACCAAGCTTTGGGAGCTTGTTTTAGGCCACATAGAGCCTTGTCAAGTTTGTACACCCAATCAGGATGAGCAGGATCCTCAAACCCAGGTGGCTGACAAACATACACTTCCTCTTTTATTTTGCCATATAAAAATGCACTTTTTACATCCATTTGAAAAACTTTGATTTTGTTGAAAATTGCATAAGCCAAAAATAACCTGATGGCTTCAAGCCTTGCTACTGGTGCTACGTTTTCATCATAATCAATTCCCTCTTCTTGGGAAAAAACCTTGGACCACCAGTCTTGCCTTATTCTTGATGATTAAACCAGTCTCATCTTGTTTATTCCTGAAAACCCATCTTGTGCCAATTGGTAGCTTGTTAGGAGGTAAGGGACAAATTTCCCAAACCTGTTGCTTTTTGAATTGCAACAACTCATCCTGCATAGCTTCAACTCAACTGTTGTCTTTGAGGACTTCCTGGTATTTCTTTGGTTCCAACTGAGAAATGATTGCAAAGAAAAAGCAGAAGTTGGAAAGCTAGTTTCTTGTAGGTACCCTTGAAGAAATATCACCCATGATTTGTTCCAATGGATGATCTCTATGTTCTATCACTTGTTCTTGTGTTATGGGAATGGGCTCTTGAACTTCTTCAAACAAACCATTGAGGATAATGATGTCTAATTCAGCTGTTTGGACAGTTTTAGCAGTTTTGGGAGCTAAATCAGAAGTTTGGAGTTCCACGTCAGTAGTTGTTTGGTTTGTTGAATCAGAAGTTTAAGAAACTTCTGATGGTTTGGGAGTTGATTTGTAGACTGCATTTGGATTCCATGATGGAGGACCATCATCAAACCCTTGATCACCATAATAAGTGAGTTTGGATGAAGTGATAGCAGTCTTTTCAGGTCCAAAATTAAAGCTGTCAAGATCAAAGAGTTCAGCAGGATGTGCTAGAATGAGTGTATGTTTTGACTCATTGAACTTGACATTCAGTGTTTCTTCAACAATCTTGGTTCTTGAATTGAATACCTTGTAGACTTTTCTTGTGGGAGAATAACCAAGAAATTAACCTGAATCAACTTTAGTAGCAAATTTTGAAATGGAGTCCTTAATGTTTAGAATAAAACATTGACATCCAAAGCCCTGAAAAGGGAGATGATGGGCTTGATGCTATGAAGAACTTCATAAGCAGTTTTGAAATGTATTTTGTTTATAAGGTCCCTATTTTGAACATAACAAGCTGTGTTGACTGCTTCAGCCTAGAAATAAAGAGGTAGGCCTGAATCAGCTAACATTGTTCTTGTTGCTTCAATCAATGTTCTATTCTTCCTTTCTACCACACCATTTTTTTCAGGAGTTATGGGAATTCTGAATTGTCTAACAATCCCTTTAGATAGGCAGAATTCATCCAGAGTTTTGTTCCTGAACTCTGTCCCATTGTCACTTCTTATGACTTTGACAGAGAGAGAATATTGTTTCTCTACTTGTAGAATGAAGAATTTGATAATATCAGCTGCCTCATCCTTTGAAAATAAGAAGAAGACCCATGTAAATCTTGAGTAGTCATCAATGATGACCTAGCAATACTTCTTCTTACCAAGGCTCATGATTTTTACTGGCCCAAATAAGTCCATATGGAGTAGTTGAAGACATGCAGTTGTTTTTTATTATTCAATAGACTTATAAGAGGACTTATGTTGTTTTCCCTTAAGACAGGAAACAAGGTGTTCTTTACACTGGTATTCCTTTAAGGGTAGACCTTTGACCAAGCCCATTTTAGTGATTTTATTTATGGTTTTACAATTCACATGGCCAAGTCTCCTATGCCAAAGGTATGTTTCGAAAGTTGATGCCTTTGAGAAGAAACATGCAGTGTTGTTCAATACTTTGTCTTTTTTAATGTCCACTGCATAGACATTGCCACATCTTTTGGCAATCAGCAAATTATGATCTTCAATTATCTTCCTTATCAACTTTTGGCCTTCTGGTGAGATAATCTTGCAAGTAGTTTTTGTGAAAAAGGAAGAATATCCTTTATCACACATTTAAGAGTCACTCAGCAAGTTGTACTCCAAATTTTCAACCAGATTGACCTTCTCAAACTACACTTTATCAGAGGATACATTGCCATATCCTAGCACATATCCCTTGGCATTGTTCCCAAAGGACACATATCCTTCTCTATGACTTATGAAATTGTTGATCAGGTACCTGCATCCTGTCATGTACATCGAGCCTCCACTATCAACGTACCAAATGCTATTTAGACCTCTGGAGACCCTGTGCACAAAGAGTAAATTAGTCAGTTTTAGGAATCCAAGCCATTTTGGCTTTGGGTTTACTCTTGAGAACTAGAAGAGTAACAGTTTGTTTTGGACAATTTTTGGAAATCCATGTCATTTTGGCCATGGGTTTGCTTTTGAGAGCAACGGTGGCACCTTGTTGAGGTTCACCATCAACTTTAGTCATCAGAAGTTTGACCATATCCATCAAGTCTTTAACCTCAGCAGTTTGTGAAACTGTTGATGGTTTGGGTCTAACTTCTAAAACTGTTGAATGAACTTGTAGCCCAGGACTAGGTGTTTAGAACGCCTGCGCCTTGAAGACCATAGCGCTAAGTAATGAACAGTGTAAATAGATAGTGAAATTTTGATAGATCATTACAAGTAGATAGGCGTGTGCAGCCCATGTTTATACAAAGAATTTAAATAAAGCAAGTTCGAAGCTGCGCAACGTTCCAGGATCTGGGGATAGGCGTGCCATCAAGCTTTTCGAGTGCGTATGCACCTTTTCCCAATACTTCTTGAATTTTGTATGGCCCTTTCGAGTTAGGAGCCAACTTCCCTTGCTGCTTCGTGTTGGATACTTTGTTGTTGCGAAAGACGTATTCTCCGACGTTGAACTTGCATTCGTTAACGTGTTGATTGTAGTAGCGCTCCAATTGTGTGTTGTACTTTGCTTCTTTGATTGCTGCAAGTTTGCGGCGTTCTTTAAGCAAGTCAAGATTTAACAGGAGCTCTTCGCCGTTGGTTCTTTTGTCTGCCATGAGTACTCTTGTGGAAGAGAAACCAATTTCGGCGGGAAGGACTGCCTCGGAACCGTATGTGAGGCTAAACGGGGTTTCGCCGTTTCTTGTTTTGGTTAGGGTGCGATGAGTCCACAGGACGTGCGGGAGCTCGTGCACCCAGCTTGTGCACTTGGTTCCGACCAGTGCTTTGATGCCTTCCACAAGGCTTCTGTTTGCTCTTTTGACTTGACCGTTGCCTTGCGGGTGCGCGACGAATGTGAAAATTTGCTGGACACCGAGCTGCGCCAACCATTCTTGTAAGTGTTGGTCCGCGAATTACTACCATTTTCGCTCACAAGTTTCAACATGAGGCCGAATCTGCAAATGATGAACTCCTAAATGAATTTCTTGACATGAGCCCCATCGGTTTTGGCTAGGGGCTTTGCCTCAACCCATTTGGTGAAATAGTCAATGACGACTATCAGGAACTTGACGTTTCTTGGTGTTGTGGGAAATGGACTAACTAAGTTGATTGCCCATTTTTGAAATGGCCAAGCGGCCGTGACAGGCACCAGGTCATTTTTGGGAAGCAGGGTGTTTGGCGCGTGGCGCTGGCAATTACCGCATTTGCGGAGTTCTTTGACAGCGTCCAGGTGCATTCTCGGCCAGTAGTACCCCGTGTTCATCAGCTTTGTGACTACCATCCTGTGCCCCGCGTGCAATCCGCAAATTCCTTCATGAATATCTCGGATGAGGAATGACGCATTCGCGGAGTAATGGCCCAAGGTAAGATCGACGGTAAACGATTCTATCTGTCAACTGATAGTGGAGAGCCTTATGTTGGAGCTTCCGGGCCTCTGATTTATTATTAGGCAGGGTGCCGGAGGTCAAATAGGCTTTAATTGGTGTCATCCAAGACTTGTTGCCTGTTTGGATGACGTTAACTTGCCGGAGCGGGGCTAAGGGCTGATTTGGCACTTCCACGTGAACTTCTTTCCCCATATGTTCAAAGACCGTAAAAGACATTTTGCTCAGTGCATCAACGGGCTCGTTCTCACTTCGTCTTATGTGGACGATGGTGCATGAGTCAAACCGGCGCATGAGTTGTTTGGCTTGCTCTAGGTAGAGGACCATAGTTGCATCTCGTGTGTCATAAGTCCTGTTAATCTGTCCCGCAACAAGTAGGGATTCTACATGCGCTTCCACGTGCCTGGCCCCTATTTTTTCTGCTATGCGGAGGCCTGCCAGCAGCGCTTCGTATTCCGCTTCATTATTGGTACTCTTGAAGTCTAAGTGGATAGCGTATGTGAACTCTTGTTTATCTAAGCTGAAAAGGCGAAGGCCCGCACCAGAACCGTCATCGTTAGAGGCCCCGTATGTGAATAGGGACCATTTTTGCGACTGATCCTGAGGTTGCGCTGGCGCTTATTCTGCAAGGCAGTCTTGAATTTTGTCGGTGGGTATCTCTGTTGCGAAATCAGCGAGTACTTGTCCCTTTATTGCGGGTCTGGGCTTGTAGTGAATTGTATGCACCCCGAGCTCAATAGCCCATTTTGCATGTCGACCCGATAGTTCTGGTTTGCAAAGTACGTCGCTGATTCTATAGTCCTTTGGGACGTTGATGGGATGGCCTTGGAAATACCGCCGCAATCTTCTAGACGCGTGGACTAGCGCGAGAACCCGCTTTTCCATTGTGGAATATCTTGTCTCCACATCCAAGAGGGTGTGGCTGATGTAATAAATTGGCGTTTGAACCCCTTTGCGCTCTACAAGGAGAACTTCGCTGACCGCCCGCTCAGTCACCGAGAGGTATAATGTTAGCGGCTCTTTGGGTAGATGCGCAGTTAAAGTTGAGAGGTTCATCAAGCACTGTTTCATCTCCTGGAAAGGTGCTTTCGCTTTTGGCATCCACCAGAAATTTCTATTTTTCAAGCAATTCTTCAAAGTATCCACGAATGGAAAGGACTTTGAAACGTAATTGGAGAGGAAGCGGTTGAGGGCTACCAGCCAACCCATCAACAATTGGACTTCCTTTACTGATTCAAGGGAAGGCATTCTTTTAATAGCTTTAACTTTTTCGGGGTTGGTGCAAAAACCATCTCGCGTGACGATTACCCCGAGGAATTTGCCTTCCTCCATTCTGAAAGAGCATTTGCTTGGATTGAGCTTCAAGCACACGACGCACAGTTGATCAAACGTTTTTGGTATATCCCGCAGCATATGATCATCTTATTTGCTTTTTATTACAAGATCTTCGACGTACACTTCAAGCTGTATGCCGATTTCTTTGATGAAGGTGGTGCCCATGAGGTGCTGATATGTGGCGCCCGCGTTTTACAGACCGGATGGCATTTTTGTATAGCAAAAGGTGTCCATGTCCATGCAGAACGCTGTCTTGTCTTCATCCTCTTTTGCCATTTGTATTTGGTGGTAGCCCTTGTATCCATCCAGAAAACATTTGAAGCGGTAAGGGGCTAGCGAGTCCACCTTTAAATCTATTTCCGGCAAAGGATAGTAGTCTTTTGGACATGCCTTGTTCAGATCCTTGTAATCTACGAACATGCCCCGTGGCTTTTTCGACCATGACGGGGTTGGCGACCCAAGTTTTATACCGAATGGGGCGCAAGATTCCCGCATTGAGCAGCTCGGTGACCTGTTCGTTCATTGCCTTTGTTTTCTCAAGACCCATGCTGCGCTTCTTTCGCACGACTGGCTCTACCGATCGGTACACGTTGAGTTTGTTTCCGGGATCTTCCGAGGAACACCAACCATGTCCGACGGTTGCCAAGCGAATACGTCCATATTTTTTATTAGTAGCTGCATCAGGTGATTGTGGATGGTGCCTGGGATTACATGGCCAATGACCATCGTTTGCTCTGGAAATTTAAGATTTAGAACCCATTTTTTTTTGCTCAGTGCGGGCGTCAGTCTTAACCATTTTGGGGGGTTTGGCGTTGTCAGTTGCGTGACAATCCTTGTTTCTCCAGATGATTGTGACGCCAGTTCGGGCCGGGAAACCAACCATTCTGTCTAGTGTCGAGGCATTCGCGTTCAAGCTCGATGCCCTCCCGCCTAAGCAATATGTCATGATGCGACGTTGTTGGCAAAACCATGAAGTCACAAACTTCCGGGCGCTCATGCTTGTCATTTGACATCGTGACCGGCATGGAAATCATGACGCGGGGCGTGATGGTTTCATAGATAAAGCCGGAGATTGGCTCGTTGACTGGTACGAGGTTGGCTTTATCTTCGTCATCCCATTGCTGGAAACATTGATCATACATGATATCAGTGCTGCTTCTGCCATCCAGGAACATATATCGGATGCGGTAATGCCCGAAGACGGCGGTGATGACTAGTGGGGCGGTGGATGAAGCTCCACCGCGGACTTTTGAGAGAAGAACGTTGACCTCCTTCCAAGAGTCGTCATTTAGCGGCACCTGGGATCACTTTTCCCAGCGGTGGCTGCTTTTTTCCGGCCTGGTCATGTTACATTGGTGGCGCGGGGTGTGTGTAATCATGTGCGTGTTGAGGTCGCGTATTTTCTTTCGTGAACCCTCAGCATGATTGTCTTCGCCGTTGTTCCCCCGCGCACCTCTATGCATGTTTTTGACCAGGTGTCTGAGTTGTCTTGACTTCAGCGCAGACTCAATTTCCATCTTCAGACAATAACAGTTGTCTGTAAGATGTCCAAAATCATTGTGGTACTCACATAATTTGCTCGTATCCACATTCTTTCTTTTTCTAAGGGCCTTGGTCTCCTTGAGAGTGATTTGCTCCGTCTTGAGGACCTGAGATGGAGTTTTTGTTAACGGAGTCCAGTCATGGATTTTCTTGGAGTTCGCACGTTGGTCCCGCGATTGTTTGTTGGGGAGGAATTGGCGGGCGTCATTAGATGAGTATTTTCCTTCATATGTGGACCCCAAGATTCGCATCCACACGAACTTCCCTTTATTTTTATGATTATTATTATTATTATTATTATTATTATTGTTATTATTATTATTATTATTATTATTATTATTATTATTATTATTATTATTATTATTATTATTATTATTATGGTTCTGGGAGCCGCGTATTTGGCGGAAAGATTTTTCGGAGGAGGCGAAGATCTTAGCCGCGCGAATCAGCTCATCCCAGGATTCTAGGATGCCATCCATGCCTGTAAGGCATTTCATAAGTTCCTCACTGCGCACACCTTGGATGAAGACTGCGCGAGTGACTTCCTCACCGCACCCTATTTGTACAGCCTCCATGTTGTAACGCATAATGAAGTCCTCGATAGACTCATTGTCGTTGCGCTGACATAGAAGGATGTGCGCCTTGTTCTTCTTATGCTTCCGCATGTGGGAAAAATGATTGCCGAATTTGGCGGTGAGGTCGTCAAAGTCTACGATGCTCCCCACGGGGAGGTTATCGAACCCGACTCTGGCAGCCCCAGTCAGCGTTTGGGCAAACATATGGCACCAAACTTGAACTGGCCAAAGTACGGAGCTTCCTGCACCCTCGAAATCATGTATATGATCGTCAGGGTCACGCAAGCGATCGTACTTGCCGATGCTTCTAGGGAGCTTCGCCTGTTTTGGAATGTTGGCCGTCGCAATACGAGGCATGAACTTTGATTTTTCGGCGAAGGACTTTGGTCTGTATAGTTTGACCAAGTCGTCATCCACGTGAGTGGTGCGTGTAACTCCGACCGTTATAATTTTCATCACTAGATGATTGATAACCATCCGGTGTGCCGGGCGATTTTGCGTAGCCCCGAACGTAGGTGTCTCCACCAAGTTCCCCGCTACGACCGTCATGCCGGCCTTCTGCTTCTTTCCCTTTGTGGCTCCTTCGGGGGGGGGGGGGGTTAAGTCGTAGCTCAAAGCTTCTCATTCTTCTTTGCCATTTTCATCAGCATGCGCTGATATTTGGTTGTGCTTTTCGCATTCTGGGGAAAGAGCCACTCGTTGGGGTCGACGTCGGAGTTGTCGTTGCTAGCATCACGGACCTCGAAAACAGATTTCAAAGTGCGTGACTTGAGCTGTTTTGTGACGGTGAGAGGTGTTTCGTTGTTCCCGCCGAGCTGGACCTGTGGATCCTTCCCGGTCGGGTGAGTAGAAGGTTTAGGGTTGGATTCATCCATGTGGGTTGGCTAAAAGATGAAAAGAAGGAGTTCTAGCCGGTACGGATAGTGCCAATGAAGAAACAACAGGTATAACTTACCCGAGAAGGAGGGTAAGTATGGTTTGCTACTCGGGTTCACTCAGGCTATAATCCTTTGCTCACACTGGTGACCAAATCCGAACCCTAAGGGATGAGAAAAGAGTGTCGTGTGTGTGTTGAAAGTAAGAACACAAAGATGTAAGTGGTTCAGTCTAGATCGACGTAAGTCCACTATGAAAAAGATATCTTTATTACTCGAGAAATACAAGAAAGACGATTACAAGTATGCTAAGACTATCTCTATCTTTATACTATTTTTTTGCATTTAATGTTCGACCCGTTGCAATGGATAAGTGATCTCCATTTTATAGGGAAAGCATGGGCCGGCTGATGCGGCCCACGATGGAGGTGATGATCCAGGGCTCAAGTCCCATGCCCAGGATATCTTTGGCCCATGGAGTTGGTGGGTAGCTTGTGGTAGTAAATGCTGATGTGAGAGAAAGCATGTTTTTCCTTGCTGGAAGACACGTGGCGTGACGTGATTGGGCGCAGGCGGCGCTTCCTCTAACACGGCATGGTTGACCAGCTGGTAGTGTCTGACGTGACGTCTGACAGCATGGTGGAAGCATGGAAGCGGTCATATCACTGTTCACTGTCAGGGGTTGTTGGACCACCCTGACACGTGTTGTCCTCTGGTTGACGTAGAGAATGTTCAGCGCCTGACCAAATCTTCTTCATACTTGATCTTCCATACAACTTCGTACTAATGGTTGATATTATCAGAATATTCGGAGCGTAGGTTCACGCGCGAAGATTCCTTTTGTGCTGATGACGTCACTTAGCTGATGTGATCCTGCGTATGAGCTTGTTAGCATGTGCAGCTTTTATTCCGCGGACATCATGGAGTCGACGTCCTTGCTGGCCTGACATTCCTATCCGCGGAGTTCTTGTAGGTGGTGCATTTTATAGGATAGGGTTGCTATCCGCGCCCGGATTGGGTACCATATCCCTTCAAAGAGATTGTAGTTTGTTTGGTTTAAAATGATAACTTTATGTTATTGATAATGAAACTTTTAAGAGATAAGGAAATGCAAAATAATTTGTTAAACACTAAAGAATGAAAGATTGAACTAGGAGTACTGCTTTTAATCGGAATGGAGAGACGAGCCGAATGATATGAAATATACCAGTTGGTGCTCGAATTCAATCCTGAGAACTCGCTGGAGAGACGAGTCGGTTATCTGTTCAGACTCAGTTAGCTTAAACACCTTTGACTAGTATTGACATCATCCACCTTAAAGTATATTTTTTTTTAATAAATGAGTTAATCTGAAAACCCATCAGGCTGATGCTTACATACCCACTTGTCTAATTTGTTTACCCTACACCGAAATCCAATCTCAAATCTTCATGCCTGAATAGTATCTGGGTATATAGACACCTACCTACCACCCACATTTTCCCCATTTGTTCAATCGTATCAAAATCAAATCAAAACCATACCCCATGAAAAAGATACGTGGGATGTTTGCCCAATTTTGATTTATTATTATAATACAAATAAAATATTCATTTTAATATATAGTTTTAACAGTCATTTCACAAAATAAAATATCAACCAAGAAATAGTATAATAACTAATAAAAAGAGTTCTCCTGCCTAAGGCCTACTGCTCTAGCGGTATTCAGTTACTTTCTCTAAATGAGATTACCTCTAGGGCTGTAAACAAACCAAATGTTCAGTGAACGATTCGTGAAATGTTCGGTGAGAAGTTCATTTATGTTCGTTCGTTTAATAAATGAAAAAACACAAACAAGAAATTTTGTTCGTTTAATTAAACAAACAAACATGAATAGATGACACATTCGTTCATTTATGTTCATGAACGTTCTGTAACGTGTTCGTATATGTTTTTTTGTGTTCGATAGTTCATTAAGGTTTTTAACTTTTTATTTTTAATTTAAGTACTTCAAATTTCTCAGTTATAGATGATTTAATATATATTAGTGTATCATATGTTAATATTATTTTGACTAATTTTAGTTAATTGTTATTTTATGTGGATTAAACGAGGATTTCAAGTTTAATATGATAATTTTGTGTTCTTATGAGACATTATGTGATCAAGATTATGTCAGGTATATTTGGGTAATTCTATTAGTATATTTGGGTGGAAAATGTTCGCGATGAAATTTTCAGAATTTACTATGTGTTAGTTTGTGCTCGGTTTTGTTCATTAATACTTGTTTGTGTTCATTTACGTCCATTGGTGTTTTTCTGTGTTCGCTTTTGTTCAATAACTAATTTAACGAATAGAGACAAATTAACTAAGACAAACACATTCATTTCCTTAACAAATAAACACGAACAAAAACCTTGTTCAGTAATTGTTCATGAACAATTCGTGAACACGTTATTTCCTTAACAAACAAACACAAACAAAAATCTCGTTAGGTAAGTGTTCATGAACATTTCTTGAACAAGTCATTTCCTTAACAAACGAACACGAACAAGGCCACATTCGTGTTCGTTTACAGCCCTAATTACTTCGTTCCTTGAAGATCCAAAAGCTAGAAGCTTAACGTTTGTGTTAACTGTAACATCGCGAATTTCCCCTAATTTTTTTTTGATAAAAAGAATGTATTGTTTTAAATACCTTAAACTAATAGTTATTTGTATCTCGACACTTTTGTACGTTTTAAAAATATTTCGAGTCACTTTCGGGCTTATATAATCATATTATGAATTTAGAATAATATAGTTTTAGGGAAATAATTGCCAAAAAAAGATTTGTGTGGACCGGGACTCGAACCCGCGTCCACAGCCAACCAACACACAGTGACAACCAACTGAGCCAACTATCATCTTGTGTAGTATTTCAGAAGAAAATAAACTTAACACATTCCTTAAATTGATTAGTCAAAGTCTTAGTCAAACAGTCAAAGTCTTAGTCAAATAGTCAATTCATCATAAAACCTTACTTTATGGTGTTGACCAATTTTAATGGCTAATTGACTCCAAAACTAGTATAAAAACCCACCTATGACCCATTATACTTTGCACCTCTAAATCGATTGTTTCAATCCGATTAAACTTTCCCTCATACATTTCTTCTATAGTATATTACTTCTACAATTGAAGTTTTGATTATAAGCTCTTGTAATTGGCGAATTGGAAGCTTGATATTCTTTCTTTTTCGTTTTCTTCAATTTGGACTAGCTACGTTGTTGAGTCTTTGGGATTCGCCTCGCATACATTCACAACACATTATTCTATTTTTTTTCACGAGACATAACATTTTGCTAAGGTGAGTTTTACATAGCCCCTTTTCTATTTATCACTATTTTTGGGGTGAAACATGTTACAACATTCTATATGCAATTCAATCATAAAGTGTCTATGTGTTTTTCTATGTTGCATTATGTCTTAAACATGACTAGGGTAAGCACAATATTCTAGCATAATCATTAACATTGATCAGCCGACGGTATACAATGATAGATCTATTGGACTGACAATCCCACCCGGATACGTGCCTCCTACAAAGGTAGCGTGGGTGATTGTTATCGCATAACATAATCGAGTGAACCATGAGCGTATGGGATGGACCACAATATAACAGTCACAAGGGTTGATTATGCACTCGATTTACTTCTAGTATGTTTTCACATATGGACTAGACTTGCCATGACACTTGAATTGTACAAGTTTTATTCGATTATCAAAACCTATGTAATTCTCACCAACTTTTGTTGACCCAAAATATTTTCAACTTAACATGTTTCAGGTTCTACTTGCTTGAAGATTTGAATTAATGCTTGAAGATGTGTGCATAGTTTTATTCAATTTGATGTACGAATTCTTGTAGAACAATTGTATGTAATTTATTTAAATCATTTAATGAAATTTATTATTCGTCATGAGCTACTGAACAATCATCAATACGTGACACCTCGATGTTTCCGCCATCGGTTGGGGTGTTACACTATTAGAAATTAGCTTTATTAGATCTTGGAAAAGAACCTACAAAATGAATAAACCTTTAGGTTCGTCACAGGGGAGGTTGGAGGGTCTCTCTGTGACCACCCTCTGGCGTGAGGATAAGTGTTTGTTTAGAGAGAGAAACTGTAGTTCAGGGTGTAAGCATTCGTGTGTTACTAGTACTTGTGAGCGGGCATTTATACTAATTGAAAATGTTGTACTCTCGTTCGGACCATTAGTACTATACACCGATGCTTTTGACTTCCGGGCTTATATTTGTACTTGGTGTCCCTTCCAAGACTATTGGGGGTGTTTATGGTCGCGGCTATTCAAGGGATCTGCAGGATCTTAGAGGTTCGGAGGAATTCCCTTATACATCTTCAGGTCCCCCTAAGTCCCTAAGTTGGTTTACAACTTAGTGGAGTTACCTTATCACAAGTATGGCATTCCAGTTGTATTTGGCATGGGGCACGTGGACCTAGTTCTAACCGTGTATTCTTGATGGGACGCGTTGGTTTTTTTGATAAATATATGTCCGTTTAATCCATATGCCAGCTGTCGTGACGTCACCGCGTCTCTTGGGATCTTGACAGTTGGGAAGGTGACGGTTGGTGTTGTTTTGTGAGTTATAAAAACCTCTCTATTTTCTTTTCACCATTACTTTCCCTTTTTATCTTTTCACTATTTTTTACCCTTGGTACAGTCTTCCTCCTTATTGTATCCTTCAACCAGACCAGCGACCCTGTTTCGTTACTCAGGTTCGTCTTTTCTTCCCTTTCTTTTTAGCGTATTTTTCTTTTAGCCCATTGTTGTCACCATGGTGAAAGATGACATGGATGTCAGTTATAATAAATTTACAAAAGCCAAATTTGAGAAATTTCTTGAAGAATATAGGATTCCCCTTGATCTGAACCCCAAGCTCCATGCCCCTGAAACCCCTATATACCCCTTCCCTTGTGGGAAGTTTGAATTTTACACACGAGTGTGTAATATTGCCAACTATCGGGTGCCTTTAACCAAATTCCTTTTTAGGGTGCTTCGGTTCCAAAGGGTCCACATCTCACAAGTGAATCCCTTTGGACTTGGTCGGATTTGCCATTTTGAGTTGACCTGTCGTGCCTTAAAGTCAAAGGCCGATTTAAACGTTTTTAGGGCTTTTTATAAGTTGAACTAGGCTGGGGACTGGTATACTTTTGAAAAGAGAAGGAACTAGGACGACTGTCATGGGAAGGATACATCGAGCTTAAAGAATTGGAAGACCCAGTTCTTCTGGCTAGATGATAGGTGCCTTCTGGAGGAGATGATTCCGGTGTGGAAGGAGGAGTTCGAGTCTTCCCATTGGGATTTACCGAAGAACTTTTCCTTTGATGATGTGTTTTACAAGAAGTTAATAGCTCATAATACAAACATCACGAAGTATCCGGAGCACATTTTGTTGTTGGGTGGTATTAGTCGATTGTGGGAGGAGCCTGACAGGTGGCCCGTGATCTTGTATAGAGAAAGGGGTGAGGGTCGGTCTAGTTTGTCAGTCCTTAGTGTTTTTTATATTTGAATATTAACGGTCGTTATTTCTTTTTGTAGAGATGTCTTTGTTAGGGACATTGAAGCTTGAGGACTTTGAAGATGATGACTTGACGTTCACCAGTGAGCCTATAGGGACGAACATGCCGCTCGTGCAGCAGGTGGAGAAGATTCAGTTTCAAATTCGTCAATTGGTAAATGTTGAAGGCAAGGTGGTGTTCGTGTCGAGGGGGGTCCGTCCTAGGGTGAAGGTGGGAAAGGGGTTGAAGAGCCTACGTCAGAAGCGGTTGGGGACGAGACCGTTGGCAAGACTTCTGCCAACACTGGTCCGCTGAAGCCTTCTACTTCGTCTACCCAAGGCAAAACAATTGTTGAGGGGGAGGTTACTGAGGATGCCACTCTTGACTTAAACATCAAGAATTAGAAGAAGAGGAAGGCTGAAGTATCCGGCGAGTGATGTGCCATCATTTAAACATATAAAACATGCATAATTAGTCTCATAATATGGCAAAATTGGGCTTACATTGATAATCAAAGTTACTTAATCGTTCCTATTTGTGTTTTTCAGGAAATTGGAGCTCCAACCCAAAAAGAGATGATTTTCGGGTAAAAACAGCTGAAACTAGAGATTCTTAGAGATACGAGACATGAAGCATGTTCCAAGGATGTGTATAGACCTTCTCGGGGCTTAAACGATGATAAAATTGACCTGGGGTTGACCAAGCACACCCATGCATAGTGGTACAAGGGCTCCGCGCACTAGAAGACAAAGCAGCCAACTTGGGGTACAAGAAAACAGTTGATGTCACCTGCACGGGTATGCTCATGGTAGAGCACGGGTGTGCCAGACACAAAGTACAAAGCAGACAGATCCTACAGCAACCGAACGTACGTGGGGCTGGTGCACGGGCGTGCCCACCCCTAGTGCACGGTCGTGGTTGCCATGATCAGCCTATAAATAGCAAGCTCAACTCAACCATTTGGTGTGCCATCTTGGGTCGACTTCTACCCTTCTTGTAGAGTTCTCGGGGTCTTGTGGGAGGCCTTAGGGCCGACCTAACACCTCTCCAAGATTAGGAGCTTTCCTACCTTGCATGCTCGATCAAGAAATGGCACCGTAGGAGTAGTTTACATGAAATCAAGATCGAGGGTTGCGGGAAGCACATTTGATGCATGAGATCAAGGATGTTGGAAGCTTATATATGGACCTTCATGTTCTTATTTTGATTATCTTTAGATGGTTGTATCCATCCAGTATTTTCTAAACCTATTCGATTTGTTAGACTTTTTATATTATTAGTAGTTTATTTTTAGATATTTTGTGTTTTCATCTTCTTAACTAATTCTTGTTTGTTTATCTTTTATGACAGATTCAATTAGTGGTTAACTTAACAATCTTAAAATCAACCTAAACTTAACTAATAATAAAACTATCATGGGGTTCGATCGGCTTCTGGTATTCCTAAGCTAGATCCAAGGCGAGGAAACCGGTAGTGAAACAGATCCATCGGGCTTCTGATGTCCAAACCGGGTTCTAAGCAATGGCTTCTGAAGTGGACTAGATCTGGGTGACAAGTTTCTAGTATCACACCATATGTATGAATGGGTTTCTTAGCAAAGAGAGGATTTCCTACGGGTGCACCAGTGATCTTTGGATTGCACACCTTTAGAATTATGTTCTACATTTGTTAGGGTTATCATTCACAAGTCTTAGGGGTTAAGGGTTGAAAATTGTTAAAGTCTTTTAATCACTAAACCAAACTTATATTTACCTGTTCAATAAATATTTAAGTTGTCACTTTTAAAGGTAAATAAAACAAGGATACTTTATCCAATTCTCGTTAGTATAAAGCCGTTAACTTCTTAGAGGGTCCCTCGTCACATAAGCTTATGGAATGTGAAATCCTTTGGTACGGGAAATGAGAGTTGAGAGCGGTGGAAGGGATTCCTGGTCAGAATTAAGCCTCTACATTAATTTAAGAGGATGAAGCAGAGGACCTAGTGCTTAAACGAGTGGCTTTGCGGTGGTTTGGGAAGTGCCTAACAAGCCTGTACATAATTTATTAGGATGAAGCAGAGGACCCAGTGCTTAAACGAGTGGCTTTGTGGTGGTTTGGAAAGTGCCTAACAAGAAGGACTCAAATTTTCCAATAAGTTACATGACTTGTGTGCGTTAGGCTCAATGACACTTGTCAACTAGAAGAAGACCAACTTACAGGTCAACAGTCCGAAGACACCTTTATGGGGACTCGTACACTTCCCCTATGTGTGACCCATTTAGTTTCCAGAATGTCATCCCTTGTTTATTTCTTTTCCCATCTCCTAACTCTGAAGGGACCGTTCAAAACCCGTCCTCCTCACCAATAATTAAAACTACTACTACTTTTAATATAATTATTCTACTTATCCGGAGGGTTCCGAGACCTTCATGTTTTCTAACCCTACTATTTGATCTTTTTATTTTAAAACCAAAACCTTTTTCAAATCCTATTTTTCTTTAGAACCCCTCTGTTTTATTTTATTTTATTTTTCAAAACCCTATTAATAAAAGTGATGACATGTAGAGTAGGGGAAAGTGTGTTCTCTGAAATACGATACTCGGTATTTACCCTAGAAACCTATACTATACACGTCAGGTTCTCTGTCTATGTGTTGGTTTTAGTTTCTAAGTAATTATCGTTTACTTATAAATTTAAAACTTATTAATGGTTTAGTAAAAATTCCTCTTTTTTCAAAAACCAATGTTTTGAGATTGAAACACGTAGATTTTTTGCATAAAAAATAATGATAACTTTTCAAATTACTAAAATCAGCCATACACGGGGTTTGGCCTAAAATTGGTGATGGATTCACACAACTAAGTGGCTTTTGTATGAGTGTACCCGTGAGACTAGATTTTACACGTTTAAAAATATTATATATATCTATTAAAGGAGGGACACTTCTACAGTGTCCCTTCATAGTTAATTACTAATAAGCCCTCAACCTTATTTTAAATTGCTAATATATGCTGCAGCCGTCATTCATAATATAGGCAGCCCTCATTCAAATTGATAATATATGAATCTCATTTATTCAACTTCATAATATAGGCACCTAAATTCATACGCTTATTTTCTTCCAATTTGATCATCAAACTTTTTTAAGATTTAAAATTTTGCCCACTAACTTTTAGCTTAACTTTATTTTCTTCTAATTTAACCACCAAACTTTAACCATCAAACTTTTAGCTTTTAGGATTTAAAACTTTAACCACCAAACTTTGAGTTTTTTGTATTTCAAACTTTGACCTCCCAACTTTGGCCTCTAACTTTCTTACTAACTTATGTACTTTATTTTCTTTCAATTTGATCACTAAACTTTGATGGCCAAACTTTTAGCTTTTAAGATTTTAAACTTTGACCACCAAACTTTTAGCTTTTAGCCGCGAGTATTTTTTAAGCCAACGCGAGAATAATAGTCAATTAATATTATCTTTTATGTCCACGAAACCCTCCACGCAACAGGAGCTTCCACATCGACGCACGATCTTTAACGTCCACCAAACCCTCAACGCAATAAGAGCTCCCGCCGCGAAGTGCGGGGTAATAGAATCCTAGTTGATAATAAAATTTGTCGTTAAAAAAAATAATAAAATAAAAGAAAATAAAATAAAATAATAATAATAGTTTTCCGTAGTTGACAAATACACACGATCTTCCCGGAGCTCCGTACATTGATTGTCATCATCTCTCAAAATCCCCTCTGCACGCCTGATTTCAAAACACACACAAAAATTTCAGTCAGTCAATTGATGAGTGTTTTAGCTACCGATTTCAATTTCTAGGGTTTGGTTTATAATAAACTCGATCAGAACTCATCGGATAGTCAGTCATTGAAGCAAAGCCTCGATTATTATCTCTGCTGATGAACAACTTTGGTGCAGAATATTTCACTACTTTAATCGGTGCTCTCAATTATACTCCGCCTACATGGCCAATCTTAGTCGCCGGTGTCTTTGTTTTCATCAGTCTTACCCTATCAATCTATCTGCTGTTCGAGCACCTATCTGCTTACAAAAATCCCGAGGTTATTCTGAAAGTTCTTGTTGGCTAAATAATTTCATATTTTACTTCTTTTTGGGTGATTTATGGTGTTTTTGGTCTACAGGAACAGAAGTTTTTGTTTGGGATTATACTTATGCCGCCTTGTTATGCGGTTGAATCAGTGAGTATTGACTGAACTGAACTAACTATATGTAGTTAAATTTTGATTATAGTATGTTTGTTAGTGGTAGAGATTGGGTGTATATCTTTTGATTTTCCATATATCATAGTTATCAAAGGTGCTAGGCGCACTCAAAGCGCACAGGCCTTGCTTGGGGGCTGGGGCTTAGGCGCAAGGCACAAAAGAAGTGAGGGCCTGGAAAAAAAAGTGCACTTGAATGAAAAAACAATGAGGGCCTAGAAGAAAAAAAGCTTTTATATAACATTTAATATCATCTAATTAATACCAAAAGTTCTAATATAGTGAAATTCAAATGTAATCTCAAAACATGAAAGTTCTAAATATTCTTAAATTGGATCAGAGTTTTTGATGAAAGTTGCTTAAATCGGTATGGTAGAAGCTTATGTTGTAGAGAAGATCAATAATCTTGCATTAAATAATAATTAAAAAATAATAAGCAATTAACGGGCCTCGCTTGGAAAATGGGCCTAGGCGCATGAAGCGAGGGCTTTTAATAACTATGGTATAAGTGGTTAAATACTATATGTTTTTGGAAATGGAATGAAAACTGGTTACCCCCATCTTTACGCTGTTATTTTATTTTATGAAAAGATCTGAATGGGATTGTACATTCTCTAATGATAGGTTTGTTCTTGCAGTTTGTGTCACTGTTGAATCCATCAATTAGTGTTGATATTGGTATTCTGAGAGATTGTTATGAAGCTTTTGCAATGTATTGCTTTGGTAGATATCTTGTTGCATGCTTGGGTATGATTCTTCTGACTTAATTAAAATACTACAGTTTGTTAAATTTAGGATAACATTCATACTATAAAGCACAATAAGTATATTGCAGTGAACATAATACTAGTTATGTAAGGTAAAGATGAAAGAGAGTGAGAGTTGGACATCGGTGTGAGAAGCAGAGGATATTGAGTAACATATAACAGCTGCAGTGGATTTTTATTTACCGGTTATATGACATACTTTTTCTCTTTCATAAAGGAGGTGAGGACAGGACAATTGAGTTTCTTGAGAGGGAAGGGCGTGTAGGACCAAAAACCCCCTTACTAGAGTCAAGTTCTGAAAATGGAACTGTAAAACACATATTTCCAATGAATTTATTCTTGAAACCATGGAGATTGGGTCAGAGGGTTTACCTAATCATCAAAATTGGAATTGTACAGTATGTAAGTTTTCACATTCTGACATTCGAGATGCAAACTGTATTTTGTTCACCAAATGTCGATCCATGTTTGATGAAAAAATTCTTTTAACAGATGATAATAAAGGCTTTTACAGCTGTTCTAGCAGTGATTCTTGAAGCATTTGATGTATATTGTGAAGGTGATTTTAAGTTGGGGTGTGGGTAAGATAGTCTTTTTGATTCGCCTCAAATGGATTCTAAGCTATATAGATTTACGTTTACTAACATTCCTTTTGTTGAATGTGTAGGTACCCTTACGTGGCTGTTGTTTTAAATTTTAGTCAGTCATGGGCTCTTTATTGCTTAGTTATGTTTTATGAAATTACAGCTGATGAGCTGGCACATATTCACCCACTGGCCAAGTTTTTATCATTTAAGTCGATTGTATTTTTGACATGGTGGCAAGGTGTGGCTATTGCTTTTCTTTATACGTTAGGGTTAGTCAGAAGTCCAATAGCTCATGCTTTACAGTTCAAAACTAGTATCCAGGATTTCATTATTTGCATTGAGGTAATTCTCTTCAGTTATATCTTGTTTCTTGTCTTCCATTCGATCCTTGGTGGTTATAATCTTTTACTGAATATTGAAATTTGGAAACGTATCATCTAACATTCTAGTTATTTAATAGTTGTAATTGTAACTAATCTAGCGACTAGGAGAAATTGATCTGAAAAATAAATAAATAAATAATGTGAGCATGATTAGAAAGTCACTCCTAAATAATATAAAAAGTTAATTTGAATAATTGTTATATAATAGGAAGTAAAAATATTATACAGGCCCACAGAATTTCTACATTAAATAACAAAAAAACTAAAAATCAATAACAAACGAACCTTATAGATAAAACTTATTTCTCCGAAGTAGTAAATTCTTATATGTTAACTGGTGTTTTGTTTGAATCCAGAACAGATGGGTATTGCTTCTGTAGTTCACTTATACGTGTTCCCCTCAAAACCATACGAGTTGATGGGAGACCTTTTTAAAGGAAATGTATCAGTACTTGGAGACTATGCATCTACAGACTGTCCAATAGACCCTGATGAGATTCGGGATAGTGAGCGCCCTACTAAACTACGTCTCCCCCAACCTGATGATGACTATAATGTCAAGACTAAAACCGCCATCAGAGAGAGTGTTCGTGATGTTTTTGTTGGTGGTGGTGAATACGTAAGTTTTCTGATCTTTTATTAATTAATTTCATATGAATTGTTTATGGTGTTACTCTTTTGTTTTTGGTCTAGTCTGCTTAGCTATATGGATGTATTGTTTGTTTTTTTAAGGGAAAACGGATTTAAATACTCTCAACTATAGCCTATTGGCGGATTATACTCCCAACTATTACTTTGGCCATTAGCACTCCAAACTTTCAACTTGTTTACTTTCATCACTCCCAGACTAATAGATTCCGTTAGCCACGTCAGCTTAAAACTAACGTCTGTTAGTCTGGGAGTGATGAAAGTAAACAAGTTGAAAGTTTGGAGTGCTAATGGCCAAAGTGATAGTTGGGAGTATTATCCACCAATAGGCTATAGTTGGGAGTATTTAAATCCATTTTCCCTTTTTTAAATGTTTTACTTAGTTGATAGTTCTTTTTTTGAATGCTATTAAAGCAAGGCTCTTAAGAGCAGAAAACCTCTAATTAAGTACCAATATAGTCATGGGCATTAATTGTACAAACATATTGTTCTTGCTGGTTGTCATCCATTAGTTGGCTTGTATAAACGACGCTTGTATTAGGGTGCGGAGAACTGATTGAAGATGAAGGGGAGTATAACTTCATTTGGTGTCTCTTGTCAAATGACTTATACTTAAAACCAAAAGAAGTGAGTGTATAAATTAAAATTAAGAACTAGAATAAGCATACTTGTGCAATGGTGAAAAACCTCTTTATTTATAGCGTTCACGTATGCATTTGAGTGTTTTTAATTGGTAGTATAACATCATGCATGGTAGTGCATGCTGGACCTCTGCCCTCTGATCCTGCCATATTGCTGATCAAGTAGTTTGTACTTATTTTTAATTGAAAATGTGTGCAAGCAATCATGGTAACGCACGACTGTGAGTGGTGAATTCGGGGACGTATCTCTTTAGCTTGTAGTATGCTCTAGATTCAGAGAGTGGATCCTATTGCTTACTCTGGAGGCTGACGGTGCCCTCCAATGCATTAGTGGTATAAGCTTTACATTTCCGACCAAGCATCCTTTGGTTAAAGTATGTGGGCTCATGGACAAGCATAGTTCTTTAACTCCTAAAAACAGATCAACAACACTCAACTGTAAGTTCGTGATGTTCGTGAGGAGGCACGTGAATAAGTTTCCAAAAAGTTGATAACAAGGGGAGTCATAACTGAATTTTTGTGAAGGTAATCAATGATTCAAATAAACTGCAGTAGAGAGAGCTTGCACTCAAAATCTCGGTGATAATCGAGGAATCGGTAGTTTTAGAACCATATCGAACAAGTGATGATTCTTTAGCCTCCCAATTTGTTGTGAGGTTCTAGGAAAAGTCGTTTGAGATATAATACTTTTATGTTGCAGAAAGATAGGAACTCATGTGACATATTCTCCTCAGTTACTAGATCGTAGCATCTTAATGCTTGTTGAAAGTTGAAACTTGTGTCTAGAGACTAAAGCTGTAAAAGTTTGTAAGAGAGTGAATTGTAAGAATATCAGATTTGTATTACCCATGTGAAACAACTGGTGTTAAGGGTGGAAGTGGCAAGGATATCAGACGTCTCCTTGGATCTGCCTCGTGTATCAAATCTCTGTTCTTATGGCGCTAATAATTCTCCAGACTCCAGAGATCTTTCCCCTTCAAGAACATCCTGAACTAAAATACCCATGTAGCATAGTTTTCCCGGTAAGTTTGAAACCCAAAGTCTCCCTCTATACTCTATAGGTGGCTTACGACAAAACATTGACTAGAAGTATTCTCAAATTGAAAACCTTAGACTGAAACTACTGTCAACCATAAATTTATTGACAAACCAAATAAGGAGATTGTTGATTAACAAATATTACTCAAAAGGGTAGGGTTTTGGTTGACCTGACGGGTTGACCCATTTAATGCGTTTATTTTGTAAGTTTTTATAAAACCATGATCTGTCTCATAGTTATTAATTTGATCGGGTATTTTATGCCAAAATTCGAAAGATAAAAAGAGAAATGAGCATTGGACTTGATAGTGTAGACGTAACTGCTGTATACATATTTGTATTTTTAGTTGTAAATTTGTAGTGTTAATATGCATAGACATAGTATAAATTATTTTTTTCTGGGTTTCGTGCAAAAATTTTCGGGTTCATGGTTTGACCCCATGAATAGGATCTGTTTAAGTTATGAATCTGTTCTCTCTTTATAAGGATGTTTTCTCTTAAATCTCGTCTGTACAATCTATTTTTGGAGGAAGGAAATGTTGAGCTATTTTATTCATAAAAGTTGGAGTGATGCAGTGTTTACATGTAGAACCATTGCATGCCTATTGCCTTCTGACACCCACTATCTTAAATGGTACCATTTTTTGTGTCATATCTTGCTTTCTTTTGCACCTATATTTCATCAGATTTTTTTGCCATTTTGTTAAGAGTTTATGATTTAGTTATTGAGGCTGTAAAGTCTAGGCTTTGAAGATGCCCACCCTACCCATAGATGCTGCAGTTTTTTAACCTTTTTCCAAGAATCTTCCACTTGAAAAAAAAAATATAGTTTTATAACACGTTAGGCCACATCAGCTGTGGACATGATGACTAATGCTGGTTTTTTATAAGGAATGTCTAGCTCACCATTAACTGGTGTCTTAGCTGTGGATTTAGTTTAAAAAAGCGCGCCTACGCGTGAGGTGCAGTTGGGCTAATGGTTCATCGCGGGGCAAACTTGCACGACGCATGGGCATTTGCACATGTGCAACGTTTTGTGCATCAGGAGGTTGTACATATAACTTTCTAGGTTGTACATAGAGATAATTTGTATATTATATATAGGTGTTATTTTGGCTACCTAATGATAGACCCCTATCAGAAACATATAAATATTATACAAAATCTTACCAAAATATTATATAAAATTTTACTTTCGCCCTAGCTCCGGGCTCTGTTATCACTTGGGTGCATCTCGGGTTTTTTAAAACCGAGGTTGTGGATGAGAGAAGACAATATTGGTTATCTTAAGATTCACTACCAACAGTATCAGTATGCTCTTTTTAATTCCTAGTTTTCATATAATATAACTTTGAAAATCATCTGGTTAATTTTTCTTCGCACGCGTAGCTGATATTCACTTGGTCTTTGATACACAGATTGTTAATGATTTGAAGTTCACTGTGAACCAAGCCGTAGAACCTGTGGAGAAGGGATTATCAAGATTTAATCAAAAACTGCATAAAATATCCCAAAACATAAACAGGAGAACAAAAGACGACAGTTGCATCAGTGACACTACACCTACAAAAAGAGAAATACGTGGAATCGATGATCCTCTTTTAAACGGAAGCTTTAGCGACAGCGCGGCAACCAAGAAAAAGAGGCATCGTAAGAAATCGGTAGGTGGAGGGTATACAAGTGCAGAAAGTGGCGGTGAAAGCAGCAGCAGTGATTATATGTTGTATCATGTTCGTGGTCGTAGGTGGGTTACAAAAGATTAATCCTATAATTGTATTGCACTCATTGTGTTGAATATAATATGAATTTGAATTCAGCATATTTTTATGTATGTATTATCGTGGTTTTTTTGTTAACTGAACAAGATAAGGCAAGGCAAGAACAAGATCAGGCTTGGGTAAACTGAACTTGATCTGCAGGAAGTTGCATTTGTACACAGGAATCATTAATCAAAATCGACTGCTTTGGTTGCTGATCGTGTTGCAATGGATGCACAAAATTGTAAATATATTTTACATAACTTTCATACGCTTTAAATAGCATTGCTACAAGTGTGTCTAGCAAATCAACATTAAACAAGTCTAAAATGGGTATGAAATCAGCCTAAACTCACATTAAAACCGATATAATATCAGTAAAAAATCAGCCAAAAATCGAGCTTAAAAACACATATTAATATACTTGATGCACAAAGGTATCAACTTCCTGAGGCTGGTTTTATTTTGACGACTGCTTTTATTTGTTTTTTTCATTCACACCTCCCCCTCCCCCCAGTTCAAACAATTTTATACTCGTGGGCGTAACTCTAGATTTCATTGAACTACCCTAATTTCCAGAAATCATGCACTATCACATCACTTCACTGATTCACTACGTTGAAACACAAATTTGAAGGCAACACTACCCTGAAAGTTTTTTTTTTTTTTTTTTTTTTTTTTTTTTTTTTTTTTTTTTTTTTTAAATAAAGAGTATATTTAAAAGTAATAATTTATTTTTTATTTAAATATAGTTTACATTATTTCATTAAAAAAGATAAACCGTGGCAGAACGGTAACATTATGGTGGGCCAACAGTTACATTTCAAGTGTGATCGATGGAACAACCTCTTTACAGTCACCATGGAGAAGCACACTAATCTTGCTGAGGATATGACAATCAAGCTCACACAAGTCGAGTATGCAGCTAGGTACCGCAACAGTTTCGACCATGTTTTGGCATGGCAATTGTTGTGTTAGGTTAATTATGTTTTTTTTTTCTAGTTTAATTGTGTGGTTATGTAGTTTAATATTGTATTTTGATTAATATTATTTTTTATTTTCTAGATTAACATTTATTTTGTTTATTTAAGTATTTATTTTTGCTGTTGGATTTGGATTTGGTTTTGTTTGTGTGTGTGTTAAAACTACAACCATTGTCTTACGGTGGTTAGCAACTCATGAAAGACTCACGACCCTACTACCCATGCAACTGGCGGCCGTGTTGCCATATTCTGGTAACGCCACACCCCCCTAAGTTTATTTGGCCTACAATCTCTCCTAGATTGCTTTACTAAACGATATCAAGATTTAACGACGTGTTTCCGAGTTTTCTATCGGAAAGAAAAGAAGAGAAAGGAGATTTTGGACAGAAAAGAACGGGAAGGAAAAGAAATATATAACTTTATTTTGTGTTCCCGAGTTCGAAGGAAAGGAAATGAAAATAAAAATTTTATGTGTTCCCGAGTTGAAAAGAAGAGAAAATAAAGATTTAATTTTACAATAATACCCTTGTTGAGTGTTATATTAGATTAAATGGAAGGATAAAATAATAACAAAACATTTTAATTGATAACTTTCCCCTCCTTCCATTTCCTTCCATTTTGGAAGGAAGATTTTAAGCAATAATTTTCCTTCAACTTCCTCTCATTCTTTCCACTCCTTTCTTTTAATGAAACTCTGGAACACACTTATTTTTCATCTTCCCTTCAATTCCTTCACTTTCTTTCCGGTTCCTTCCTTTAATGAAACTCTGAAACATATTGTAAGAGAATATACTATTTGATTTTCATTGTTACATATTATGAATGATGTATTTTGTCTTGTTATTACACACACAAAAAAAAAAGCCATATTTGAAAGCCACCCCCTTGGTTCTATAATACAGGGGTCTCTGGTTACTAGTCCTTGGTAGTTGGTTCTATATTATGAGCGTTTATGAATGATGTATTTTGTTTTGTTATTACAAAAAAAATAAAAATAAAATAAAATAAAAATAAAAATAAAAATAAAAAAACCCATATTTGAAAGCCACTTTCTTGGTTCTATATTATGAATGTTTATGGATGATGTATTTTGTCTTGCTATTAAAAAAAAAAAAAAAAAAGAGTTGAACACTCGTACATGTCGTCATGATTATTACTTGGTAAAAAGAAAAAAAAGAGATCATGTTTCGGTTTATGGATTCCTATCAACTTGATTTAAGGGAAAGGATCAAATGAGAAAAATTTCACGTGCAAACAAAAAGAAGAAGTTACATATAATGGTTAAACATTAACTAGTTTAACTCTTCTTGCATTAATTATCATCTATCTAATTAATTAGTCATTAATATTTTATCCTACACATTATCAAAAATTGTCCTACACAAACACAAAATGATTCTACATATATCGAAATTATCATATGTTTATCCTACATATATCGACATTATCATATGTTTATCTTACACTTGTAAAAATCCATCCTACATATATCCTACGCATGTCGAAATTATCCTTCACTCTAATAAGATTTGATTTGGAAGAATATATTTTAAAATGAATTATGAGTTTCATTTATTAAACTAGTTTAGAGGGTTACAAAAACATAATACTCAATTTAACATTTAATATAATTATTAAATGAAAGCTTCCTATTGGTTAGAATTTGTTCTTTTTCTTCTTACAAAATATTTTCTTCTCATTTGAACTCTCCACTATATACTAGCAGGAACCCGCGCGTTGCGGCGGGGTTAGCTTGGTTTGAGGGTGTTTTTATTTGGTTGTCAGATTGAGGATGCATAATATGTTATTTCAGGGTGTAACAGATGTTATAACGATTATACATAACATAAGAATAGTGGTTGTAACATAATTTGTAGATGTTGTTGGTCATTTCTAGATATGACATAATTTGTAGTTGAACTCATTGTTGCTTGTTTCTAGAATCCTCTCGACAAAAACTTTATTTCCAAATTTATGACTTCCAAATAACTATTAAAGCATCCATATGATCATGTTAATAATACACATAAGCAACAATAACATTCAAATGTATATTTTTTTTAACTATATGCTATCTTTCATCATCTAACTTAGGCATACATCAACTAATTGACATCACTTAACTCTACCCTCTAGTTTTATGATAATAGTCACAAGACTATAAGGGATCTATGTTTCCTAAGAACAAGGCGGAAAAAAGGCTCACGCCTAAGACCAAAAAAAGGGAAAACAAAAGTGCAATGGTAAGAAAATTAAGAAGTTGCACATTAGGCATTAGAAATTCAATAAAATTTCTTTTTGGAATGACAACGACAAATTTATTCCATCAAAACATCCAGTTCAACATGGCAAGTTGCTATAATGAAACACACATATGAAGCAAAGTTTGAGGCAAACTACAATACATAAAGTATGACTAAACTAAATTAAAATGTCGCCATTCCTCCCAAGTTGGGCTTGTGATTCTTGGTCAGATCAATATCTATTCATATGTCGTTACCTTTATCTCTTCAACCGCCTTGTATATGGAGACATTATCGTCTTTGAAAATTGTTTCATTTTTCAAACTCCATATAGTTCATAATACGAGCAGATAGACAACACACCTTCTTTCTTTATGATGATGCAACCACCCATTCACACATTGTATATGTTTAGCCACCAACCAATGTCTACCGAATATAAGCAAAAAAGCAATATTTTGATATACAGTACAGAGTACATTGATCGAGGTGAAAATCCTAACAATAACTTAAAATAAAAACCTGATTAAAAAACAACGAAAGTAAGTAACCTGTAACTTGATTCAAGTTTGTTGTGTACCAATCGATCCTCCCATCCTATAATACTTTCTAAATGATTACACATGAATAACAATTGAATTGAAGTTCGTAAGTTTGGAAGAAGAAGAAAAGCAAGAAAGACGACCAAATCGAAGTGTGCAAGTTTCAGAAAAATAAGAACAACGAACGATTAAAACGAATGGGCTGATTAAATTCATGTCTTTAATGTGAGGGTAATTACTTCCTTCAATTCGCGATTGATTGAGATTCGCTCTACTTTGAATTTTACTTTGAATCCCATTCAATTGGTCTTGAGAGTGAAGGAAATTGAAAAAACAAAGATGCGAGTGATCAGAATTGGCGTCTTGAAAGAATTCAAGAGACGCGTCTTACTCATGGGATGTTGTAAGTGGTTGTACATACAAGTTTAAAACTTGTTTTGTTATTAAGTTACTATTTTAACCACAAGGTAGATGTATTTATATAAGTTATAATAAAATTAAATTAAATATAAATAAAAAACATAATTTAATTGTTGTTTTTAATTACTACAAAGTTATTTAATAGTTGCATTAAAATTGTCTTGTTAATATAATAAAATTACAATTTTGCCCATATAGATGATTATAAAATGACTTCCTTGCCCGTCTAGAACTCACTATATAGTAGTGTGTATATACACACACACACATACACACATACATACATACTGGGGCAGGGCCATAGTATTAAGTCGGTAAATAGGTTAAGTTTTAAACAATTACAATGTTATTAGAAACAAAATAATTATTTTTTTAACTACTAACGAACGCCCAGTAACCTAGAATAACTTTGTTCTAAGTTAGATTCCAACTCATAACCTCCACGTTGGACAATGACGGATCTAGAAAAAAATTGAGGAGTAACGTTTAAAAAAAATTCGTCGTAGTTTCATATAATGTAAACGAAACAAAAACATGATAATAGATAAAGTTTCACATTCTTTTTTATTTTCAGGTGGGGAATTAAGATAATTTTGTGCCTTGGGTGTGTGTAAGAATCAAATTTAGGTTTTAGGTGTTTCCGCAACCTCAGGTTACGAAAATGGGTGATGTGGATTCCACTTTTTACAAGTCAGCGTCCAACAAGGATTTTGGCGGGGAAGGATAAGGTGGACCTGTGAAGTGGAAAGTTGGGGGTGATGATGTGGTTATATCCGCAACCTGAGGTTGCGGATTTCTATACAAAAGTGGTTGCAGGTTTTGGCAACCTCAACTTGCGGAAAAAACACCTAACTACCTCTATCGATCTAAGGATTTCAGACGTTTTTTAGGTGTTAGGGGATTGGGGTGGGCATGGTTTTGGCTTACTTGTTTGGGTCAAGGGGGTTTGGTTTAGATTTGGGGTTTTGGGAATTTGGTTGGGTTAAGTAATAGATATGGACTTGCGGTTTAGAAAGTGATGTTTAGTGTAACTTCGGTAATATTTTTCAAGTAACAAAATTTATTTTGTGGTAACGTAAAATTTATTTTAGGGGTAACATTTACAAAAAAACATAAAACAAAAAAAACAAAAAAATTTCCACTATGCGCGAAAATCTGAAGGGTTGCGGGCGCGACCCCTAGCTCTATGCTTGGTCCGCCCCTGACGTTGGAAGGTCATGGGGCTACCACTCTACTAGAAAGTGATTGGCAAAATAATTAAATTTAGTTATTGTTTTTATATTTGAAAACATTATTAGATGTATACAAAATCTTGTTAGAGCACCTACAATGTTTGGTCGCAAATATGAAAAAAAATGGTAGTTGGAAACTGGTGATAGATAAATTTAACGTTAAACTTTCCTGTTGGAAGGCGAGAAATCTCTCATTTGTTGGGAGATTGGTCCTTGTTAGATCGGTTTGTTTTCATATTTGAAAACATTATTAGATGTATACAAAATATTGTTAGAGCATCTACAATGTTTGGTCGCAAATATGAAAAAAATTGTAACACCCCAACCGATGGCAGAAACATCGAGGTGTCACGTAGTGACGATTGTTCAATAGCACATGGACTAAAGTGTAAATTTGAATACATTGATTAAATAATTTATTACATCGAAATGAAATACAACGATTCTAACTGCCAACTAAAATGTAATACAATGAATCAAAATCTAAATATAAATCCGAAAGCTTAAAGGATGCATCTCAAAACAACCTGAAACATGTACGAAAACGTTTTGGTCAATACAAAATGTATTGGTGAGCATACCCTGTTTGAATAAATGTAGTAGGAAAAGTGTTTAGCAATTCATGTGCGGTACCATTTGCAATTATGTAATAAGTAATATCCGTTCAAAATCAACCCTATGTAAAGAAAAGCAGATATATATAGTATGCGCTAGTAGTAATGTAATACATAGCAATGACAAGGACTCTCAACAGAGTCACAAGGGTATATACCATAGTACTATTCATTGAAATGCCAGGCCCTCAAAGGTTAATGATTTTGACAAGTCATAGACACACAAATTAACATAAAGCAAACACACATGAGAATTGCATTTAGTAAAAGAAATAGAAACTTGATTGTAAGTACATGAGTCACCCCAAAATGTAAAACAGTAAAAAGGGGAAAGATATACTCACTTGTTGTGAAGAATAACAAGTACGACTAGCACAAGTTGTAGCGGTTTGGGTAACTCCAAAAATTACCCTAACAGAATGAATATTATATGTATAAATAATAGAATAAAATCTAGAACGACTTGGAGATTTCTAGGTTCATATATGTTTAGGGATTTAGTTTAGGACTCTAAAATGTCTAGATAGTTTAACGTAAGAAAAATATATATTCCAATTCGTATTTATATAAAATGGTAAGAGTAAATAATGACTCGATCAAATAAAATTTGATATGTTTACATCATATTTATCATGGAAAAAATATATAAAAGCATATATGTATAGGTTATAGATTTGATTAAAATATAATCATTTGAGTATTATTATTATAATAATAAATGAAGTTGTCTAGAATTAGACATTGAATTAGAATATAACAAAATAAAATGTAATATATAGTGTATGTGTATGTAAAATATATCTAAAGCATTAAACATCAACCAATAGTATGACTATGAAAGTGTCAAATTATATATTTGAATAAATAAATATCATAACTCATACAATGCGATGCAAATAAATATTTATATATAATTAGAATAGTGAATATGAGAAAATGAATAAAAAAAATGCGTGTAAGACTATATTATTGTTTTGTAAATTAAATAACTATCAAAAGTCTAAACGCACGTGTGTGTATATATATATATATATATATAAATTACACAAGGTGTATAAAATATATACATACATAAGTATCATATAGATTATGTATAAAGTACTCAAATAACAATGTTAACCAAAATGTATAGAATTTCGAATGTATAACAATATTTTAGTTATAAAATTACCACTTGAATTTTATAGAATAAAAATAGCTTAAATTAGTATAAAACATGAATAAATTCCAAAAATCTTATCACAAGCATGACTAAGACCAAATCAACAATAGAGTCACTAAATAATATAAGTTACAATGTCAAAAGGCTATTTTTAGAATAGGTTTAAAAGCCCTAAAATCCCAAAATTATTGTATGAACCATAGAACTTGATTTGTCACATTGAAAATCAAATTCCCTTTATCAAAAAAATTGATAGAGGGCTTTTGTAGTGGATAAGAAATAAATAAAATTAGACTCAGAATTACCCAAATCAGATTAGAATTGAGGTTGAATTCGCAAATGGAAGTTCCAAGCTCTACAAACGCACACTCAAACGTCAACGTCATTGATAATTGATAGCCTTTGATTTTTGTTTGGAGTATCACGAAATGAGAGTTGAAGAAGATATTATGATACATCTTGAGTTAATCGAAGGGATGCTTCTAAGACACATACTCTCAAAAATATGGCAAAGTCAAGATGAATAAAAATTTATGAACATCGATTTTTAGAATGAGGAACACCTATTGTTTCAACTAATGTTTCTTCCATTTTATAACAAATGAAATAAGAAAGGTATAATGAAACTTATGAAGGTGCACTAATGGCTCATGAATTGGAGCATTTACATTCTTTATTTTTATGTTCATAACTTATGTAGCTTTAAGACATATTAAATTTCTAATTAAAAAAGAAATTTATTATCAAAACTCCATTAAAAGAAAATTTCAATGATTATCATAAATTCAAACTTCTAATAAATTCAAAAATGATAGAAAGTACAAGGACTAGAATTGACAACTTGAAGAAAAACGCAGGTGATGGTTGTCACAGTCTCCCCTACTTTAGAAAATTTCGTCTCGAAATTACTTTCAAGTGGGGGTTTCTATGAAACAAAAGATGTTGTAAAAAGGCAAGTAGGTTTTAAGAAATACATCAATCGTGATTTTACAAAGTTTAAAGTAGTGGTTTAATATCCAAGGCAAAAGTTTCAAAATCCTTAACGTTTGACCCAAGGTTAGAATGTTGAGAGTTTACAATGAAAAAGGATTGGGAAAGTATGTAACTGGTGAGGGCAGAGGCACTGATGAAACAGTCTCCCCTACTTTAGAAAGGTTTCTGACCAAACTTTATTAAGGACATGCAACAGGATTTCGACTAACAGAGTGTGTAAGAGTATACAAAGTTTAAGGTTTTCTGTAGAGGTGGTCAACAAGGAAGGCGCCAACAAAACTAATTGAAGATTATGTAAAATGTTCTTATCGAAAATGATAGCCGTTAGTCAACGATCTAATAAAGAGGTAATTATAAAGTAATAGGTAGGTTCTTGGTCAAACTCCCAGTTTGTTTCTGTAGTATCGTTTATGTTTATATATAGGGTGTACCGCAGCTAACCCACCACACTCCCAATACTTTGGACTCGTACTGATTGTCTACCAACAACTTAAATAGAATTACACACCACTCTCATGTACCTGTAAACCCATGATTGCGTTCCGGACCGTAATCATCGATTTACCTTACACTAGGGTGGTATGCTTTTCCATAATCCTATCCTAAGTAATACTCGAAACAAATGCGTGCAATCAGGATATGCTAAGTAATTGATACTGCAATGAAACAATGACATGGTTAGAGGTCCTTCCCTTTCGGGTTTACCCTTTAACCGTAATGAGAGTAACATGTAAGTAATAGACATGGTTAGAGGTTCTTCCGTTTCGGGTTCACCCTTAACCGGTAACTTCTGTTCACATCGTTGGCTCTAAACACCCATATTGATAAACTCTGAGATTTACACCGTTCCCCTTGGATTAAAGAAATACTCTAGTCCTAGTCGTACGTGGGCATCGGCTTAGATCTCATACGAGTTATCAACTAGTATGTTCGTTGGCCATGATGATGAACAAAATAATGTAAAGTATAACAGGGTTTTGCTCAAAATAATGTAACTATATAAGTATAGCATAAAATTTCGATTGAAAGAATGAAAGTAAACGAGTTGAACTTTTGCAAATAAGCAGTGTGAAAATAATCACAAATAACGTGTTAGAAATAACTATGAATAAAAATGGTGCAAGAATAAAATAATGAAATTTACGGCAAATGAATGTGCACGGAACGGGTGTATAGCCTACTGGCATGTGAGTTTAAAATCTAGTAATTTTATATATATGCGTTATACTATAAAAGACATTTAGCAACATTCTGATAAAAAGATATGTCCATTGTTTTGTTAAACCAAAAGTTTTGCAACTGAAAAAGTATAAGTGTAAAAGGTAAATTTTCGCAGTTTACTCGACTTTGTGATATTGTTGAAAGAATAGTAGTGATGCATGAAAATAAATTTTTAGAAATCGAAGTGTGTTTTAGATTCAAAACAGGTTCATTTGCAAAATCTTCGTAAATACACATTTTCATGTGTTTACGAGAAGTCGAGTTTGAAAAATGTTATAAGGCTTATTATTAGTTGCAAATTTCTCTCGAAAATATATATTGGTTATGTCATATGAAAACAAAGGGTTACATTTGTCCTTTAAAATATGCAGTACAAGATTGTAAAATGCAAAATGAAACAATTTCATGAACTATGTGTAATTCTAATGTGCTTTAAAAGACCATGATTTAAAATGACGTGAATGATAAGATTAAAGTATGTAATAGATTACCAACATTTAAGAAAATTCATAATCAACGAGATGTAGAAATAGATCCTTGAGATGTGGATTCACTCCTAACTCAAAGATGTATTTCAAAATTGAAAACGATTGTGGAATGAAACCAATCACTAAGTTAAGGATATCACTCCCAGCTTAGTGGTTAAGTTTCTTTTTGAAGGAAATACTCTTTGAGGTGTGGATGTCACTCCTATCTCAAAGATAAATTCCTAAGATAAATAACCTATAGAGGAGTGAAACTAATCACCAAGGTATGGATACCACTCCTAACTTGATGATATCGTTTCGTTTGTGAAATACGAGTGTCTTCTTCGCCAAGCAAAATACCGAAAGAATATCGAGAAAGAATCATAGCGAAAATATCTTGAAAGAAAATATAAGGATAAAGAGAAATATATACGAAAGGACTCGTGAAAATGAGCTTAGTCATAGACTAGGCTAAAAGGCATTCTAATAACCTAATTCCCTATAACCATGGCTCTGATACCAATCTGTAACACCCCAACCGATGGCGGAAACATCGAGGTGTCACGTAGTGACGATTGTTCAATAGCACATGGACTAAAGTGTAAATTTGAATACATTGATTAAATAATTTATTACATCGAAATGAAATACAACGATTCTAACTGCCAACTAAAATGTAATACAATGAATCAAAATCTAAATATAAATCCGAAAGCTTAAAGGATGCATCTCAAAACAACCTGAAACATGTACGAAAACGTTTTGGTCAATACAAAATGTATTGGTGAGCATACCCTGTTTGAATAAATGTAGTAGGAAAAGTGTTTAGCAATTCATGTGCGGTACCATTTGCAATTATGTAATAAGTAATATCCGTTCAAAATCAACCCTATGTAAAGAAAAGCAGATATATATAGTATGCGCTAGTAGTAATGTAATACATAGCAATGACAAGGACTCTCAACAGAGTCACAAGGGTATATACCATAGTACTATTCATTGAAATGCCAGGCCCTCAAAGGTTAATGATTTTGACAAGTCATAGACACACAAATTAACATAAAGCAAACACACATGAGAATTGCATTTAGTAAAAGAAATAGAAACTTGATTGTAAGTACATGAGTCACCCCAAAATGTAAAACAGTAAAAAGGGGAAAGATATACTCACTTGTTGTGAAGAATAACAAGTACGACTAGCACAAGTTGTAGCGGTTTGGGTAACTCCAAAAATTACCCTAACAGAATGAATATTATATGTATAAATAATAGAATAAAATCTAGAACGACTTGGAGATTTCTAGGTTCATATATGTTTAGGGATTTAGTTTAGGACTCTAAAATGTCTAGATAGTTTAACGTAAGAAAAATATATATTCCAATTCGTATTTATATAAAATGGTAAGAGTAAATAATGACTCGATCAAATAAAATTTGATATGTTTACATCATATTTATCATGGAAAAAATATATAAAAGCATATATGTATAGGTTATAGATTTGATTAAAATATAATCATTTGAGTATTATTATTATAATAATAAATGAAGTTGTCTAGAATTAGACATTAAATTAGAATATAACAAAATAAAATGTAATATATAGTGTATGTGTATGTAAAATATATCTAAAGCATTAAACATCAACCAATAGTATGACTATGAAAGTGTCAAATTATATATTTGAATAAATAAATATCATAACTCATACAATGCGATGCAAATAAATATTTATATATAATTAGAATAGTGAATATGAGAAAATGAATAAAAAAAATGCGTGTAAGACTATATTATTGTTTTGTAAATTAAATAACTATCAAAAGTCTAAACGCACGTGTGTGTATATATATATATATAAATTACACAAGGTGTATAAAATATATACATACATAAGTATCATATAGATTATGTATAAAGTACTCAAATAACAATGTTAACCAAAATGTATAGAATTTCGAATGTATAACAATATTTTAGTTATAAAATTACCACTTGAATTTTATAGAATAAAAATAGCTTAAATTAGTATAAAACATGAATAAATTCCAAAAATCTTATCACAAGCATGACTAAGACCAAATCAACAATAGAGTCACTAAATAATATAAGTTACAATGTCAAAAGGCTATTTTTAGAATAGGTTTAAAAGCCCTAAAATCCCAAAATTATTGTATGAACCATAGAACTTGATTTGTCACATTGAAAATCAAATTCCCTTTATCAAAAAAATTGATAGAGGGCTTTTGTAGTAGATAAGAAATAAATAAAATTAGACTCAGAATTACCCAAATCAGATTAGAATTGAGGTTGAATTCGCAAATGGAAGTTCCAAGCTCTACAAACGCACACTCAAACGTCAACGTCATTGATAATTGATAGCCTTTGATTTTTGTTTGGAGTATCACGAAATGAGAGTTGAAGAAGATATTATGATACATCTTGAGTTAATCGAAGGGATGCTTCTAAGACACATACTCTCAAAAATATGGCAAAGTCAAGATGAATAAAAATTTATGAACATCGATTTTTAGAATGAGGAACACCTATTGTTTCAACTAATGTTTCTTCCATTTTATAACAAATGAAATAAGAAAGGTATAATGAAACTTATGAAGGTGCACTAATGGCTCATGAATTGGAGCATTTACATTCTTTATTTTTATGTTCATAACTTATGTAGCTTTAAGACATATTAAATTTCTAATTAAAAAAGAAATTTATTATCAAAACTCCATTAAAAGAAAATTTCAATGATTATCATAAATTCAAACTTCTAATAAATTCAAAAATGATAGAAAGTACAAGGACTAGAATTGACAACTTGAAGAAAAACGCAGGTGATGGTTGTCACAAAAATGGTAGTTGGAAACTGGTGATAGATAAATTTAACGCTAAACTTTCTTGTTGGAAGGCGAGAAATCTCTCCTTTGTTGGGAGATTGGTCATTGTTAGATCGGTTTTGAGCGCAATACCTAATTATTATTTATCTCTTTTCAAAGCTCCTGGTACGTAGTGTTCTTAAAATTTTGGAGGGTATTAGGAGGAGGTTTTTGTGGGGAGGTGGAAGTGGGTTAATTAATAAAATAAGGTGGGTCGCTTGGGATAAAGTCACCAAATCTAAAGCGGGGGCGGGTTGGGGGTAAGTGTGACAACCGCCACCCTCATATTATAACAAGTTGTCAATTATAATCCTTCATATATTTAAATGTTCTTATTTTGGTCCTTTGCGTAAGTTTCGTCGCCTTCAAATTTAATAAAAGAACGAACTCAAATTTATCAATTCTATTTATTCTAGATCGTACCTTTGTTTTAATAAAATGCACGTGTTGAAACATTTTCCGGAATAGATTTTTATAAAAAAAAATCAAGTTTTATAAAGCTTTAAAAACATTTTAGGTTAATCTAATTAACTTGGTTAAGTTTTATAAAGGGAAAACTAACTAAGTTATAATATTTCTAACCTAGTTTAATTGTGAGGGACCTTTACTGCAAAGTTTAGAAAGTTAAAAAAAAAATATCTGATTGCCTCCTCTCCTCCTCTCGTTTCCGGCCAGACAAGGTCGCCGCCGACGACTCTCCGGCGAGCACCGTTTCTTGCTTTTGTAACGTATTGACTCGATTAAATGTTACCTATTCGTTTCTAAACTTGATTGACTCAAATTCCATCAATAATATCGATCATTTACACGCTATTATTGGATCTTTAATTCGAATTTTAAGCATAACTGCCGGAATAGCGAAACCCATTTAAAGGCCTGTTTCATTCGACTCCTATATAAACTGATCTTGCCATTTCGTTTCTGCATCATTAATCGACCCAAACCACACAAACACTACACCATATGCCACCAGGAAACTAGCCAATTCGTGGGTTATGTTCGGCACTTTCTTCTTCATTTTGACACATAAAAGCGTATGGTAAGCTTATGTTTTTGATGCCGTTTTAATCTTTATTCGATTCCTGATAAAAGCCCTATGTTTGTGATTGATAACAGAAACGTTTTGGGTTCGATTTTAAAACCTAGGGTTAGGGTTCTTGCTTAGTATATTTGGGGAAGATGATGTATAAAGTAACTTTATATAAATTACATTTGATTTGAGTTTATTCAACAAAACTGAATATGGTAGAGTGGTTGTATGCAGCTTATTGTCTAGGAAAGACTCAGGTTCGAGTCCCTCAGCAGACCAATTCTTTCCTGATTTTTTTTAATTCATATTATCATATATTATATTTATATAAATTCATTATTCTTATAATATTCATAGAAAATTAATTTTTGCTCCAAAAATCATAAAAATTTAGGAGTAACTTCTTGACACCTCATAGAAAATTACCACATTTTTATTTTCTGGAAAATGTTTTATTTTTATATTTTTATTGAATTAATTTGTTTTAATCATATTTAATTCATAAAAAATTTATTTTTAATGATTTTAATCTCAAACTTTTTGGGTAATTATTTCTCATCATCAAGAACTGATATAAAAATTATTGGTTCAGAAAACATTTAATTTTATTGACTTTCCTATTTTTTTTTCATTTAAACATAATTTAATCTCGTTAAATCAGTTTTAAATATAAATAAGTTTATATAAATTATGGGAAAATTATTCTAATTTGTTTACATCAGAAATCATCCATTTTCTATAAAACTAGTGTTTTTGGATCATGTATGACATTACTAGTCTTATTTACGTTTAATTAGACATAATAAAACATTTATTTATTTATACAATTTAAACATCTATTTTATAAATATTTTCCTTATAAAATAGAAATACTCATATGGTTTAATGTCTTTATTATCTTTTGTTGGATCATTGTGTAACTCAAAATTATTTATTTATATATTTATGATTATTGTATTTATTTTAATTTAGTTAAAGTAACTAACTAAATTATTTTTGTCTTAATTATTCAAACATATTTTTTTATCTAAATATTCAATAGGTAATAATTATATTATTTAAACCACATTTACAACCTTTCATATATTATTTGTGATATACAACTTTTACATTAACGCGACTGATCATAAAAACTTTAATTCCCCAAATCGATTTAGCAAACCCTAATGCCTTAGACCCTAGTTACCTTAGACTTTTTAGACATTTCCTTATTAGTATGCTTACACATTATAGGTTGAATTCCTCGGAATTCCCATTACTTAGCTCACGACCACTTAAGTTGGATTTTGCTCGCTTTCGCAAACTGTGAGTATATCTTTCCCATTTTTACTGTCTTTCTATTTTGGGGTGACTCATGTACTTACTATCAAGTTTCTATTTATTTTACTAAATGCAATTCTCATGTGTGTTTGCTTATGTCATTTCGTGTATCTATGACCTGTCAAATCATTAACCGTTGCGGCCTGACATTTCAATGAATAGTACTATGGTTTATACCCTTGTGACTCTGTTGAGAGTCCTCGTCATTGCTATGTATTACATTACTACTAGCGCATACTATATATATCTGCTTTCTTCTCTTAGGGTTGATTTGACCCGGATACCACTTATTACATAATTGCAAACAGTATACGACACATGAATTGCTAAACACTTTTCTACTATATTTATTTAAACAGGGTATGCTCACCAATACAATTTTTGTATTGACCAAAATATTTTGTACATGTTTCAGGTTGTTTTGAGATGCATTCTTTAAGCTTTCGGATTTATATTTAGATTTTGATTCATTGTATTTCAATTTAGTTGGCAGTTAGAATCGTTGTATTTCATTTCAATGTAATAAATTATTTAATCAATGTATTCAAATTTGCACTTTAGTCCATGAGCTATTGAACAATCGTCACTACGTGACACCTCGATGTTTCCGCCATCGGTTGGGGTGTTACAGTAGGCACTATTAAAGAAATGAATTTGGCATTATTGTCAAAGTGGTGGTGGAGATACAAGTCATCCACTGATCAACTGTGGGTTAAAGTGGTGTCTACAATTCATGGCAGAAGTAGAGGGAGGGGGTAATTCCATGTGTTCGTATTGGTTCAGGGTTTGGAAGGAGATTGCGTCGATCGATAAAGATTTCACGTGTAGAGGTATTGATTTAAAGAGCCGAATAAACTGTGTAATCGGGGATGGCGGGTCTGCGTCTTTTTGGAATGATTCTTGATGTGGTTGTTTGGGCTTTGTGAAGAATTTGTGACAATATTCCAGGCGTGTTCACGGAAAAAGGTTAAAGTGGTTGATTGTTATAGTCGGATTGGTGGTTCTACTAGCTGGGAGGTGCCTGGGTTGGGGGGTTGGGTTCTGCCGTGGATTTGCAGGAAATAGAGCGTCTGTACACGCTGCTGCAGCAGCAGTCGGTTGGGGCTGGAAGGGACGAATGGTTCTGGATCGACACAGGTTTAAGAAAAGAGCTTTCAGTGAGGCAGGTTCGATTGTCAATATATGAACATGACAAACCGACTAATTCATTGTTCAGGTGGAGCAAATTAGCGATTCCTAAGGTGAACTGCTTTGTGTGGAGAGCGATTGGAAATAAATACCGTCTTCGGAGGCATTGGCGTTTATAGGGGTATTAGTGGGAGACGGTTTGTGCAAGATGTGCAGAATAACCTTAGAAACAACTAACCACTTATTTGCAAGTTGTTTGTGGGCGAGGACGGTTTGGTGGAACATGTGTTCATGGTTGAAGATTCCGGATCCACCATGGTACGACTCTATTAGCCAACTATTCGAACATTGTGGATCTTTAGGGGGAAGTGAAAAGAAGAAAAATGTAATGTACGCCATCTTTCTTTTGACGATTTTGAAAATATGGTTGAGGAGAAACGACAAGGTTTTCAGAGGCAAAAGTGTGAGCACGGAAAAGGTAATTGAAGAAATAAAGGAAGAATCTTTCTGGTGGGTGACGAAAAGATCCAAGATACGTGACGTGGTGTAAGACTCGATTTTTTTTTAAAACATATAGATAATATATAAACACCCATTATATATACATACCCATAACGTCTTGTCTAACGACACGCCAACAACCTTGGTGACACTAGTTACATTTACAAAAGACAATGTCCAAGTTGGCTACCATGTGAATCTTTGACCCATAATCAAAACCATGTACACAAAACATTAACAACTTGTTTAAATGACTCAAAGATCCTAATACTACCACGGTACCCAACCCAAAAGAACTTGAGCGTGCATAATTCGACCTCCCTTGAGACTTGATCTTCACTCGTAAGCTTTACCTATTACAATTTCAAACAAAGCAAACATTTAGTATGCTAAAACAATATTACCATCTTGTCCAAGGAAACCAAACAATCCATGGAACCATGATAAAATCCTTACTTCTACCATTTGACCCGTTAAGGGTATTCCTACCATTTTGACCCGTTAAGGGTACTTCCACCATATTGACCCGTTAAGGGTGCTTCTACCGTATTGACCCGTTAAGGGTGCTTCTACCGTATTGACCCGTTAAGGGTGCTTCTACCATTTTAAACCATTCTACTAATTTGCACCCTTCTGTAGCCACAAAGGTACTTCATACTATTTTCATTCCATCATATTCAACCACAACAATACATACATAACAATTACGACCAATATATTCATTAAACTAAATAGTTGGTAGTAACCAACTTACCTTTGTCACGTGCACCTTGCTCCTTTTGACTACTTGAGCCTTCAACCTTCACACCTATATAGTGAAGGAAATTCATACTTTAGTTCTCATACTTTTACCCACTACCATTCTTGGTTTAAGGATAATAAACTAACATGATTTCATAGTTACATACACTACCATCATGTTTGACATTTATTTCTCACAGTTTCACCTATTCTAAAGTGCCAAGCATTTCATCAAACATTTGGTGTGCATTCCCATTCCTTCAAGTTATTATACAAATTTTAGGGTGCCCAATTCTTCTTTCTACATTAGCATTTACTATCTACATAAATTTTCTAACAATAATGCATAATCAATTGAGTTCTCATGATATTAAGGTCCTGTTTGACTTTTAAAAAGTCAACAGGAACCTTCATTCCAACACCCACTTAATAATTCTCAATTCAGCCCCATTACACCCAATTTAACATACAATTTCATCAATTCTACACTACCACACATAGTAATCATGTTTTCCTAAGCCACATGAAGTGATTATCATAATATGATTATGAAATTCCACATGTCACTTCCATATTCTACTAAAATAAATTCTTCAACTCACCAATGAGATTAGTACTACTAGATGGATGTAAATCCAAGAACATGCAGGGACTCAAGGGTGATTTCTTACTCCAATTTGTAGCTATGGAAGCTGATTTGGAGACCCTCTTGTCGCCTCCCTCCCTCTCTCTGCGTATTCTTTTTCTTTTCTTTTCTTTTCTAAAACCCCATTTTTCCTTTCTAACCCCTTATTTAGTTAACCTTTCTAATCTTCCAAAACCCACCCCTCAAGATGAGTGTTGATTCATGTTAACCCCTCCCTTTTTACCAACTAAGTTTCTACCAATTAACTAAGTAGCTAACTTGGTTAGTTTTATTTTTTTTTGTTACATGTACAACTAACAATGCACTACTTACAACTAGGGGTACACACATATACATACATATATTCACGCATACATACTCATACTTACACATATATTAGTTTCTACCATATTATTATTACTTAAACATTTTTGGGGTGTTACACGTTGATCCTACAAAGTGGCAAGAATTTTCAGACATTGATTTCGGATAGATCATAGGCGAGGTTTTTTTGATATATAATGTATCGGGTGGTAATTTTGTATGGTGTTTTATCATTTTGGGGTCATTATGGGTTAATAGCCCAGGTAACCTCTGGCTAATTGGGTTGTGTATGTGTGTTTCTATGTGTGTTTCTTGATATTGAATAAAGTTGTGTTTAGTTGTTCAAAAAAAAAAAAAAAAAAAAAAAAAAAACAAACAAACCACGCCAAACCGTCACGTCACTATGTTACATCATTTCAAATCATTCCAAACCAAACCTCACTTTTCTATCCAACCCCAAGTCATTCCAAATCTCTACCTCATCACCTACTTTTCTTTTTATTTAATTTATACTCCACTCACAAAAAAATATTTTTTTATTTAACCACTAAAGTACATGCGGACCCATCATCTTCTCCCTCGGACCGGTCGAGCGGACGGACCATCCAAGGTCTAACTACTCCAGTGCCAAAAAAAAACCTTTCTCACAGTCCGTCCATCCATTTCAGACAGTCCATCGATTATGGTTGGAGATGCTGTTATATGTGTGTTAAATGTGTTGGAAGGTCTTAGACGCCGTTTTTTTTGGTGGGGATGAAGAAAAATTGAAAACGAGTTGGGTTGCTTGGGAGAGGGTGGTGGGACAAAGGTGGTCTCGGATTCGGGTCACTAAAGGCAATGAATGAAACTTTGTTGATCAAGTGGTGGTGGAGGTTCAAGCACGAAAGGCACGCACTTTGGTGTCGAGTTGTTTCGGCTATCCATCATGTACACAACTCTCCATCATACCTACCGGTTAAGAGAGGTGTGTCAGGGGTGTGGAATGCGATTTATAAAGTGGGTGATATTGTGTTGGATCAAGACCTTAACATTCCGGCTCTTGTAAAAGCGAAGGTGGGCAACGGGTCGGATATTAGGTTCTGGGTTGATTGGTGGATAGGTGATGGTCTACTAAAAGACCTCTTCCCATGTTTATTTGCTTTAGAGAGAGACAAATCAGCTTTTGTGGCTGCCCGTCTTCTAGGTTGGGACTGGAAACGGGCACCTAGTAGTAACAATGAATTGACAGCTGTGCATCAATGCAGTGCATTGTTTGCTGGTACCTTGTTGTCTGGTTTGAGGGATACATGGGTTGGGTTGGGTCTTCGGATGGGCTTTTCTCGGGCTCCTCTTGCAGGAAAATATTATCACATTACGCCACTCCTTTTTACCCGTTCCAGTGGGTGAAAGGGGTGCTAAAGAAGGTTTCAATTTATATGTGGAAGGCTGAACAAGATCGACTACCTACTATGAAAGGGCTGCACAAAAGAAAGATAATTCAAGGGTCGATTGCGTGCAAGTTATGCGGTGATTTTGACGAGGATGCTGACCATTTGCTGGCCTCCTGCTACGTGGCTGCTTGGGTTTGGCACAATATCGGTCTATGGATTGGAATACCGACAATCTTCACATTCACGGTTAGAGATTTGCTGCTGCTTCACAAGGATGAGAGGATACCAGCTAACAAACGGAAGTGGGTACACATTATCATTCTCGCGGCGGCTTGGATTATATGGAAAACTAGAAACGTTGTAATCTTTCAAGGCAAAAGGGTGAACTTAGATGGATTATTCGGCGAAATACAAGCGGTGACTTTTACTTGGGTGAAAAACAAAATCAAATCATCGGGATGGACATGGGAAAGATGGAAAACTTTTGAGGTCCCATGCGTTTGAATTTAAGCTTTTGGTGTCTTTGTAATTGAATTCCCAGCTGGTGATGTAATATGTAGTGCCTAGTATCTTACTAGCATGAACCTGTGTACATATTTTCGGTGAATAAAAATGGAATTTGCCAGATTAAAACAAATACCTCTTTTTCTACCCAATAAATGCAACAATCATTTGCAAACCCATCACCAATTCGATTGGGCGCAAATCCCACTTTACAAGCTTCATTTCCGAAAAAATCTATCAATAATAGACATCGCAACAAATAAAACAAGTATTACACAAAAAAACATTTATTTTTATTTTTGCCATCAATATTCAAAACTAGAATGTACCATTCTAATTCACAAATCTTTCATCTTCTTTCGTATCATCAAAATAGTAACAAAGTTGACACAACTTGTTTTTATTCTCAACTAGTAAATTACGCCCGCCGCGCTAAGCGCGGCGTAGAAACATTAACGGTGCCGATACGTGAAAACGTGTAGAATTTTCCAACGAACAGCGAAGTTACACCAGTGGTATTGCGAGGGTCAAGTAATCGGATAACACAACGTAGAGAGTCGTATTGTTCCGTCGATACGACGGCACGCCTTGCAGCGAGCAAAACGCCTAAACCGTCAAAAAATAATTGATAAAAGAAAACATCTACGATCCTGGCCAGCAGCCAACGGCGTGGCTGTCATTGCGACTTACAATGGCAGTTTCGAAAATACCATGCAAGTTGAAGGTTCTTTATTAATTAAAAGATTCTTGCAATGGCAATATGGTAAATACCATGCGATCCAAAGATTATTTCAATGGCATTATCGTAAATACGTGGAACATGAAGGTTCTTTACTAAAAACCTAAGATTCTGACAATGGCATTATCGTAAATAAGTGGAACCTTAAAGCTTTTTAATAGGATAGCGGCAATTCCGTAAATAACGTGAAATTGAAGGATTTTGTTTAGTGGGTACTGTAGCGAACGATCGGAATTGTTATTTATAATAATATCAAAATCATTTAGACAGGTGTCATAGTTCGAAATCACATGATGCAACTCAAATGCCATATAAATATATCATCTATCAATTATTTGTATCGGTGTTTGGTGACACTCGACCTAAAAAGGTGATGGTGGGAAATGATCTTAGGTGTAGGTGTAACCTAAACCACCCAAAAAAACATCATTGATAGCATGATTACATTTTTTTATGCATAGAAACACACAATATTTATGTAATGTATGATGAGTCTAATATGCTTAGTCTTATTATGATAGCTCATAGATGGGGTGAAACCTCAAGTGGACATAATGGTCCCAACCCTTTTATCATTGTGAATCGTAGATTTTAAAAGGTTAGCCAAGGCTAGGGTTCTACTTGAAAAAACCTCTGTTTTAAAAAATAAACTAAACTAGTAGAATATTATTTGTAAGGGAAAATATAAATGAATATATGGTTTTAAAACAAACGAAATCAGATTATTTTATATTAAACTCAAACTAGGTGTTTTGATGACTGCACGTTGCGTGATTATAAATTTGTTTGTTACAACTCATACACCTATCGATTTTTTTGCCGAAGTAGTGTCACAGTTCCAAGATTTTGTCCATTTGGAGGGTGTCAGGCATGGAATTTCTTAAATGGTGTAACCGCAACATGATGTTGCGGTTTGTGCTTAGGTGGAGGGGAGAGGAGGGAGGCTTTTGCTTAGTAGGAGAGAGGAGGGAGAAGCCGTGTGATGGTCTTGCGGTTTCAGGGACGAGGGCTGACACAGGCAGAGGGCATTTTTATAGGTAGTTAGATAGTTGAAGGGGATGTTTTGTAACTTTACTTAGAAACCGTGTGATGGTCTTGCGGTTTCAGTAATGGGTCTGACACAAGTCTGTGCAAGCAAAAAAAGGTTGAATATTATCAAATACTTGAAGGGCCAGTGTTGTAAATTCTGTATAACTGAAACCGAAGCATGGTCTTGCGGTTTGGGTTTTTTTTTTAACTAATAGATCAAGGGCTAGTCTTGTAACTTCTCTTTTGTCGTGTGTATGTGAATTCAATGAAAGAGCAGACAGTGGTTCACATGCATTACACCCCAACTACACAATACAATCAGCCAATATCTCAGTCAGGAGGGGGGCATGCTTTTCAGTAAGACAAGTTAAATCAAAGACCACATAAATGCATGCAAGTACATGCAATCTCATGCAGCAGGTTTAGTCTTATAAATTTCATGTATGTTGAACGAGTTTTTTTTCAAAGTATTTTGCACTCTCAAAATCCAAAGACCACATATCTTTCACTCTCAATCCAAAGACAACATATCTTGCACTCTCAAAATTTGCACTATGGCATTTGTAAACCCTGGTCCTCGTAGCAATGAACTTCTATGGGATCAATCACGACATAGTTCAGCGATGTTGTTTGAAGGAAATGGGGCAGCTGAAGATCTTAATATTAGACGGGGCGGCCAATCCTTTTGGGCGGAAATTACCAACAATCCATTGGATGAACGTGTTAAATTTATGCTGCGGACGGCAGGTTTTCTTGGAGTTGTTGAGTGTGGTTACCGGAAGGTTGACCGAGGGTTGATAACTGCCCTCGTTGAAAGATGGCGTCCTGAGACCAACACGTTTCACCTACGATTTGGTGAGGTGACAGTGACGTTAGAGGACGTTGCATGTCTAATGGGTCTTCCGATTAATGGTGAAGCCGTGATAGGGAAACAATTTGACGTGGAGAATGATCAGGAACGGGCACTACTTTTCTACAATTTGTTGGGTATAAGAGCCAACAGATTCAGTGGAAACAAGCTGCCTGTACGGGATGTTCTAGAAAGAATGTCGGGTCCGTTGCCCGATGACCCGACTGACGTCGAGATCATACAACGCGCCCGTTGTGTGATATTAATCCTGTTGTCATGTTCTTTGTTTAATGACACAAGCAACGGGACGGTGAAGCTGTCCTTTTTACCATACCTAGAGGACCTCCATGAATGTGGGACCTTGAGTTGGGGTAGTGCTGTGTTGGCATGGTTGTATCGCAACCTGTGCAAAGCAGCAGTAATGGACGGCGAAGCAATGTGTGGGTCTGTGTATTTGTTACAGTTGTGGGCGTATACCAGAATACGGGTATTAGCTCCCAGAATTGTTCGGGAACAAGAAGAAGAAGAAGGCGCCGGTAGACCACCTAGACCTAGACTCCCATTTGGTGCCAGGTAAGTAGTATGTTATGCGTGCATATTATTGATTTTATTAAAACATGTTATTCTTGCTAATTATTGTGTTTGATAATTATATTTAAAAGGTGGCGTGTACCACACAATTTTAAGGAGACGACCAGACACTCGTTGGGCGCAATCCGTTCTCAACTATCCAATCTTCACGAGGATTCGGTAAGAGTTAAGTTACATTAAATTACTGTTGAATTCCGTACAATGCATTAATAATTAATTATTTTTTTGCACCAGTTTGTTTGCCGTCCATATGAAGAAGAAATGGGTTCTCTGCCGGATTATTGTCTAGAAAGGTAGGATTCCTGGTGTTGTGAATGTTATATCTTGTGGATGCATGTGGTGGAATACCACGCACCATCTCGGGTCCTTAGACAGTACGGGGTATGCCAATGGAAACCTCAGAATCCCCCCTTAGCCATGAAGAGCACCGTACCCTGCATAAATTGAAGCCTACCGGGCAAACGGATACAAACTGGAGAAGCAAACATGAAACCTATGTATCCTCCTGGGATAATCGCAGATTTAATAGAGTGGTGGGGCAAGCGATATTGCCAGGGTTTCCTTCCGTGTTTCCAGATTACATGAGTTGGTATCTGGAACACACGGTTGGATTTGTGACCAACCCGGCGAATGACCCGGTACCACAAACCGGGTTCCGAGATGATGGGTCAGTCACCCAACTAATGGTTTGTATATCACTTTAATAAATTTATACAATACTATATAATGCAAAAATATTATTTTAATGTTCGTTATTTTAATATTAATGCAGATGGAAGGCTATGCAGAGATGTATAGTCAAGCGGCTCAGTTTATGCCAAACGCTCCTGAACAATTCGCAGCGATACAAAACACTGCCACCGCAGTGTTGACTTCAATTCGCGAAGGAGATCGTTTGAATTATCCTTCGCGTCTACAAGATCACCCGGTCGGTTTCCAGGCTGACAGAAGCCGACCTAATAGGGTGTCAGGGCGTATAAACCGTAGACGTGGTCGGGTGGACCAGGCAGGGCCTTCTTCAGCAATTCAAGACCCTCCTAGCAATGATGACCAGTCTATGGAATGGTCAAACTTTGATTTACAAAGTTTGCTGAATGATGATGATAGTGGGAGAGGTAATTCTGCAGGGGCTGGTTCCTCACAAAACCCCGTTCATCCACAACAGTTATGGGGGTTCGATCCACAATGCCAGTATGGTGGGGGGTTCAATCCACAACACTCTGGTTCCTCACAAAACCCCGTTCATCCACAACAGTTAGGGGGGTTCGATCCGCAACACTCTGGGGGGTTCATACCTACTCCTCAAGAGTCTATTATGTATACCCCTACCCCTAAGTAACACTCAGGCGTCTTCATTTTGGACACCAGATAACCCGATTAACACCCAGCAATCCTCGTTCACTTACTGGGCACAAAATCAAAGTGAACAACCAACGGGTTATAATAATTCTTGGACGCCTGTACCCCTTCAATTTGATGAACGTCGCAATCCACCCAGAAATCGCCGGCGTACTCAATGTGGTACCGGTAGTAGATACTGTAATCAACCTAGTTGTGGTGGTCCTGGTTATTGTAATAATGATGCATAGTTTTTAAAATCGTTTATGGATGTTAAATTATCATGTTTTAGCGTTTATGTTTTAATGGTTAATGTTAGTTTTCATGCAGCATACATGAATCACACATCTTTGGTAGATAAATGTCACACAACACATAAACGTTAACAACATAAATGTCACACAACATACATGACATTTATAATAAGAAACACACATGCTTACAAACGTTAACAACAATATTTGTTACATATTATTTGGTGTCCAACGTCCACGGTAAAATTCATCGGCGATGTACCGACAGTAGGCTAAACAAGAATGCGCAAGATCTCCTTCAAAGTTGATATCTTCCTCATTAATTAGATTCTTCATTAACATACATATAAGGACTCCATAATTACCACCAACTGAGCCGTGATCTTCAGGCGGCCAGACTTTTGTATCGGACACTATTATTTTTTCCACATAATTTCTTCCAGAATTTTCCCAGTATGAAATTTCATCCAGAAATTGCTTGAACAAAGTCTCGAACTTCACTAATGTCGGGTAAATCAACACTTGGATTGCCGTCGGTTCACCAAAAGTAGACAATGCGCAAGAGCTAGCAAAGTACAGCGTCGTACGAAGTGTCCGCATATCAACTTGAACAAGAAATCACTGTCTTTGTTCAGCACATAATGGGATATACAACTGCATAAGGTAGATTAGCGTATATTATTTCTCAAAATAATAAATATATATGGTGGTTTATAATAAAGAATAGTACCATATCAATATCCCATAAGGGAGGGTAGTTGTCTTTAATTCCGATGGAAAATGGCAACGCACGATAGTTGGGAGTTTCAGACAATAAGTTGAAGAATTGTGGGGGTAGTATTGTCCACAGATACAATTGTTCAGGTTTCTTAGATTTATTGATCAATACCCATCTGTACCTCATGAACAACGTAACCCAGCCTCCCACGTGCTGCAATTATTAATAAAAAAATGTATACACATAAATAAAAATAGAGGGGAATATATATTAATATTTAAAAACCTTAAAAAAGAATGCTTACAAGTGGCCAAAGGTGACCATCACCGTCATATCCCAATAGGGTTCCCCAAAAATCCTTTTCGAGCGGAATCCGGCCAAGAAAAACACTACAACAGACAGGGGCATCACCATTATGGTAGAATTCTATGACATTGGGAGACCATTTCTTCGACTCTCTGGTTGGACGATACCATCGGGGTTGGTGTGGAATCTTATGCGGTGGTGTCTCAGGGACTATGTCCTCAAATTTGGGGTTTGATTGGTCGAGATCCATTAGGATTTGTGTATGACTGTTGTTTGCCATAATGAGTTGGGGTGATATTTGGTGGTAGTAAAAGGATGGAAATACATGTACTTTTATAGACCTTTTAAACCCGCATGTTGAAGTTGCGGTCTTACCTTTTGAATTTAAATCCGAAAATTGAAGTTGCGGTTTTACCTTTTTAACTCTAAAAAGTGGCACTGCGCGCTGGCGGGTCCGGTGACCGTTAAATCCGGGCCAGGGAAGCGAATCACAGCACCGAAAGTGGCCCTCGGGGCATTTCGCCACTTAAAAAAACCTCCGAAACTAATACACCTGCTCAACTCTAAAAAGTGGCACTGCGAAAATGTGACTTTTCATCGTTTTGTGACGCAGCTAATGATGCCGAGCAATAATTTTGGAGGCCTAAACTTGCATGAACGGTAAACTATTTGCTAAGCAATGCGCGCTGGCGGGTCCGGTGACCGGTAAATCCGGGCCAGGGAATCGAATCACGGGCCTGAAAGTGGCCCCCGGGGCATTTCGCCACTTAAAAAAAACCTCCTAAAGTAATACACCTCAACTCTAAAAAGTGGCACTGCGAAAATGTGACTTTTCATCGTTTTGTGACGCAGCTAATGATGCCGAGCAATAATTTTGGAGGCCTAAACTTGCATGAACGGTAAACTATTTGCTAAGCACTGCGCGCTGGCAGGTCCGGTGACCGGTAAATCCGGGCCAGGGAATCGAATCACGAGCCCGAAAGTGGCCCCCGGGGCATTTCGCCACTTAAAAAAAACCTCCGAAAGTAATACACCTCCTCAAATCTAAAAAGTGGCACTGCGAAAATTTGACTTTTCATCATTTTGTGACGCAGCTAATGATGCCGAGCAATAATTTTGGAGGCCTAAACTTGCATGAACGGTAAACTATTTGCTAAGCACTGCGCGCTGGCGGGTCCGGTGACCGGTAAATCCGGGACAGGGAATCGAATCACGGGCCCAAAAGTGGCCCCCGGGACATTTCGTTTAATTTAATTTTTACCAAAGAAGTCAATTTATTTAACTGGACCATACATAAGCATACTAAAATAAAGTCAACCATAACACAACCACCTACCTAACCTCTTAGAGAAGATACACACGTTATTAATAAAACATAAGTCCATTATGTGGTGAACAATCAGAATGGGCCGACTCTGGGTCATACTCTTCACGAGCTCGTTCTTTGTGCCACCTCCTGAATAGGATTTCATCAAGAACCGACTCATCAAAATCCTCTTCGTCATCTTCAATGGGTGGTGGATTTGGTTGGTGACCGTTGTCACCGGTAGAGGAATGTGGTTGTGGAGATGTCGGTTGGTTATGGGTTGGTGTTTGAAAAATTACTGGACGGTTATGGTTTGGTGTTGGTGGAGTAGACGGACGGTATGGGTAGGGTTGTTGCAAATGGGAGTGTTGCAAGACAGGGTTTCTTCGTTGTTGGTCAGTGATGTTTACAGAACGGTGAAACTGATCGGTGATTTCATTAATCATACCCGAAGTGGGGGTGTTGCTAGGTAGGGTCTCTACTACAGGTGCCTCTGCCCAACATACGAATCCACAGCCACGAGGTTTCCTGTTACAGCAGTAGAATCAACGACCTGGGTTTCTTGAAGTTGATGATACACGGACTACTGTGGGAGAACCACAATTGCAATAAACCGTATTGTGGTTTCGTTTGTTGATATCTGCAACGTAGTATGTAATGAGTATTTATGGGCAAAAAACCGCAACTTCAAGTTGCGGTTTATGGTAAATAGTATTTTAGAAAAAAACGCAAGACCATCTTGCGGTTTATCGAAAATAGTATTTTATTATTGCACGACCTTTTGGGGTGAATAAAACCGCAAGACCATCTTGCAGTTTTTGGAAAACAGTATTTTAGAAAAAACCGCAAGACGATCTTGCGGTTTTATCTAATATATATGTATGCAATATGAACTACGGACCATCACAATCCTCTGTTACCAAACAAATCATGGCAAACTTTCACCCTTTCATTGTAAAACTCTACTGGGGTGGTGACGTTACCTACGTAAACGGTAGTGTTACCGTCGACGACAACACCATTTCAACCACTTTTATTATGACCCACAGATTGTCATATACTGAGTTTGTAGACGCAGTTTTTAGTAACGCTCATATTAACAGGGAGTGTTATACGTTGAGTTTAGTATTGTACTACACTTTTCAGGGTTGCTCAGAGGGGGCGTACATCGTCGGGGACGATGGTATAAACACGATGTTCTATCTAGCCGAGAATACACATTGTTACGTCGCAATCGTACATGTGAAGCCCATGCCTATAGTTTCTATTCAGGAAACTCGTGCTATGGATCTGCTAAGACGCTTTTCCTCGGTGCCTCTAGAAGACGACACTTTGCAAACTCCGCCATCTCAGCATATGCAGTCAACCAATCTCGGTCTCGGGTCATCGTTCAACAACACAGGAACCTCACATCAAGGAGGTACTGCTGATTACCATTATAATGATTTTCACTGTAACGAAGAGTATGTTGCTGATCTATCTCTTGATGACAACGAACAACATCATGCTAACGATGACAATGAAGGTACGAGACCTATATAGTCAATTAATTTTTATTAATATCCATATTTTTCTTCATATGTACTTATAATATGTGTGGTGTTATAACGATGACAAAAACGAAGAGGATGATACTGGAGGCTATGTGAACAATGACGAAGACGGCGACGAAGACGACAATAACGACATTAATGACAACGTGCCTGTAAATTATAACTACGAACCGTCAGATGCTTCTCAAGGTTTTTTTTTCTTGTTAGTATTAAAGTAATTTCATTGATACGGTATCCTAATATGGTCTCATACTGGTGAGAAGGATATAAGTCCGAAGAGAGCAGAGAAAGCGAGCATGAACCCACGGACGTTGACTCGGAAAAAAGCGGGGACGAAGAAGATGAAGCTGGATAGTCACTTGTCCCAACAGATCCTCAATTCCATGAAGGGCTTAATCCTGCTTTCCCTACGGACGTACCTATTGACGACGAAGATGAAGGGTTAGAAGCATATCGGCTTCCCAATTACGACGATGAAGATAGCATGGAGATGTGGAGTGGAAACATAGATGATATCCATGTGGGCATCTACTTTGAAAGTAAAGAAAAAGTGATTAAAGCGATCAGGTATTGGAACGTGCAATGCAATAGAGAGTTGTGTGTCGTCGAAAGCAGGCCATACACATTTAGAGTAAGATGCAAAAATAAAAACTCAACTTGCATGTGGGCTGCTACGGCATCACGTGCCCGGGAGGGGGCCTTATGGCAGTTGTCAAAGTGGTCAACAAAACACACATGCTACTCAACGGTTGAACGCAACAATTACAGGGCACTAAGGTCAAGAGATGTTGCCACGCATATCTTTGCACAGGTGAAGGCTGACTTAACGTTTCCGGTGAAACAGGTCATCACTTACATAAAGCAGACGCTGAATGTCGATATCTCATACTCTAAGGCATGGAAAGCCCGAAGAAAAGCAATTGAGAATGCGTACGGCACCTGGGAGAACAACTTTGAGCAGTTGCCAGCGTATGTGGCTCGGTTACAGGCTACAAATCCAGGTACCGTTGTCGAGTGGTATCATCATCCCAGGAGCCCCCGGAATGTAAGGTGTTCAAATATGTTTTCTGGGCCTTTGCGCCCGTAATTGAGGCGTTCCAATATTCGGCACCGGTAATCTCCGTCGACGGGACTCATCTAAAGGGGACGTATAAGGGTAAGATGTTGATTGCGGTCGCCAAGAATGCAAACAACTACATACTTCCGGTGGCGTATGCAATTGTAGATGAGGAGACAATTGAGAGCTGGGGTTGGAGTAGTTTAGGCTGCATGTTTCAAGACACAACGCCAACAACCCCCTTTGTGTTATCTCGGACAGACATGTCGGAATAATTAGGGCGATGGAGGAATTGCCAGGATGGAGGGAGCCGAACGCTTACCATCGGTATTGTCTTCGTCATGTACGAAGCAATCTTGGCGCAAAATTCAAAAGTGCAACTCTGAAAAAGCTTTGTTGGACTATCGGTAGCACATCACAGCGTTACAAGTATCTGTATGCCATCAGACAAATGAAGAGCATTAACAAAAAGGCAAAGAGATACTTGAGAGACATTGATCTCTCTAAGTGGACGTTGGTGCACGATAAAGAAAATCGTCGATGGGGTAACCTGACAACCAACATGTCTGAGTGCTTCAACCATGTGTTGTCAAAGGCAAGGATAATGCCTATTACGGCAGCCATACACCATACGCTGGAAAGGGATGTTGATCAGTTTAACATTCACTATAGAATTGCAAAGCGTTGCCAAACAATGTTGCCCCCCGCATCTGGAAGGTGATATGCGAATGAGATGCTAAATCACGAGAACATACTGTACGTTTGTATGATGGTTCACAAGGACGGTACCACGTCAAGTCTCGCGTTCGGGCAATGGAAGACGGGGGGAATGATTACACGGTTGAATACCGTAACAGAACTTGCTCCTGTGCAAAGTGGCAAATCGAACGTCAGCCTTGTTCGCATGCTTTTGCGGTTTGCCACATGAAACGTAAGGACCTTCATCAAACTGTTGATCCACGATATCATACTTCTGTATATTGTCTTCAGTACAATGGACACTTTTATACCCTAGGTCATACCGCTTTGTGGGCACAGGCAAACTGGAGACTCCGTGGTAACCCGTCACATTTTACCATAAAACGTGGGAGGTTGAAACAGAAGAGGATCCATAACAAGATGGATGAAAGGCATGAGGATGAACCTCGTGCTCCCCGCAGATGCAATATTTGTAAGCAAACAGGGCACAACAAAAAAAGTTGTACCTCCCGTGGCTAGTGATGTTCATTGTCGTGTGTTGGTTGTCGTAAGTTAATGTTGTAGTACTGTTTCTTGTTATTTCTTATCAACTTGTCGTATTACTCTCGTGATGCTAGTTCAAAGTATCATGAAATAAATAAATGATGACGCCTTTATTACATGAAAAACTTTATTACATGAAAAAGGAAATATTACAAAACAGCTGACGCAACTCACCAGAACTTATCACAACGGCACTTATACAGCTCATCAGCCATGTGGCGTCGGTAGTTCACACAAGCCTCTTCTACGGTGTTTTCATGGTGTATCTTCAACGATTTGTTTTTAACTAGTTTCTCCATCATCATGCAAACAAGAACCCCGGCGTTAGCGATGTTACCCTCGTCTTGGGGGACATCCGTCTCAACCAAACCGAGGGACATATCATGTTCCGTTATGTACCTCGTGTGTCTCCTAAAGTGAATACGTTCTAGAAACCATTTGAAAAATAACTGTAGCATCTCCATATAGTTCCTAACATCTCGATGTTTTCCATTTCTCAATCTTTTATCGGTCCAGTATTGAGTAATCACCATGCTCTGCATATCAATACTGACAAGTAGCTAGTCTATTTGGCGAATCCACAAAGGAAGGTAGATTCAGTCAACCTCCCAGAATGGAGGATACGGGTCCTTTTGTCCGGCATAATAAAGGGGGGTAGTGGATTTATCATCTTGCATGTAATGATAAAAATCAGGAGGTAACACCGACCATCGTAATTCTTTGTTGGGGTTTTTTAAGAGCATCGCCTGCCGTACACGCATTAATCTTACAGTCCATGCTTCAACATGCTACAAAAGAAGAAAAAACACTATAAATTAACTATGTAAACATGTGAAAAATTATAAAAATTAATATGTCGTGTTAAGTGTACCGTATACGACAGATGACCGCCAGATTCATTCCCTAGTAGGGCACCCCAAAAATTTCTGTCGAGTTTTTTTTGTAATGAAACGACTGTAGCAGTATGGAGAGTCCCCGTTGAGGTAAAACTCTAAAACATCTGGGGACCAGTTCTTTGAATCTTTGTTGGAAACTATAGCATTATCTTTTTCGGGCTCCTTTTCCGGTGGCTTTTCAGTCGGAATCTCCATAGATGACCCAGCCTTCGTGGATGACGACGGCCTCTTCATACGCCTCCAAAGATCATCCATCCACTTTGATTTCTTAGCAACTGGTTGAGAACAGAAATATGACCTGATCTCTTCGTCCTTCTCCATACTATCGAACGTTTCTTTTGGAGTGAATGATAATGAAACTTTACATATATGTATTTATAGGTGAAATTGACAATATTAAGAAAGGTAAAACTGCAACATCATCTTGCGGTTTTGATAATGATAGTAAATGTCCATACCGTACTTAAAAAATAAAAAAAAAATTCAACACACTTTTTTTTAATAAAGTCATAAAAAAATTATATTTAAACAATCTATATAGAATATTGTTTAATATTGTTAATTTTTTTAAATATTTCGTTTTTTTAGTTAATATGTCGTTTTTTAAACAATCTATTTCCGAAGCAGAATATAGCGTATTTTTTTTTAGTTAATATGGCGTTTTTTAAACAATCTATTTCCGAAGCAGAATATATCGTATTTTTTAGTTAATATGGCGTCTTATTTAGAATATTGTTTAGTAAATTTCTTATCGTTTAGTAAATTTCTTAAATTATAATATGTCGTTTTTAACAAAGTTATTTAATAATAATAAATTTATTGACTGAAACACACATAAATTTATTTATGCACTAAAACGTTAAATATATAATCTACCGAGTTACAAAACAATCTATTTCCGAGACCACAAATTCCAATATTCTCCCCGACGTCGCTAATAACGGACCTTGATTCTTCAACACCGTGGTGCATTCCGCTGTAGGTGTAGAAGCCGCAGAGGCGATTAAATTTGCTGCTAAAATTAGTGTACCACCGTGATGGAAGGTGCGAAACAGAAACTTCTTGCAGAGTTCATTAAGTTTCTGTTTCGTACCCTCCATCACAATTGCTTTATTGAAGTCAAACAGGGGAACATCAATCAATCTGTTGAACATGTGTACCAAATCTAAAGGTACCCAATGATCAACCCAGGCTGCCATACCAAAGTAGCACGATGAAGAATCTCAAATTCCGATGTCACCGACGTCGCTAATCACATGATGTGATACTTCAACACCGGATGGCCTTGCGCTACAGGATTTGCCTGGAAGGTTGTCCCCCCTAAAGAGTTTGTTGGCATGCCTGGGGGTGGTACACTGGAGATTGAGACCACCAACGACAACCAACTCTCTAAATTATAAACTACAGTGACAATGTTGCATTCTACACGTGTTATACCACGTGTGGATGTAACATCGATCCAAGTAGTTTCATGTGGATGTAACACCGATCCAAAGACACCGCTTTTTTGGACCCCAAAAAAGCGATGCCAAGCAGGGGATGAGACAGGAGATGATGCTTTTAAGCATGGCTCATCCCCGCCCAATACTGTTATAACTCCATGTGGATGTAACATCGATCCAATGTTCCAAACGAAACTTCTCCTGCCACCACCAATGATGGAATGTGGATGTAACCACATGAAATGAGAAAATGAAAAGATCATATATTTTGCTGAGTGGAAATGAAATGAGAACATCGTAAACCCTTTACAGTTTAGTTCGGTATATTAACATATGTCTAAATATTATATAACATGCATGCACATAGAAACCGCAAGATGGTCATGTAGATTATTATATAACATTCAAGTCCCTCCTAAAGTAACAATACAACCCCTTAAACTATCTAAACAACTACAAAATGTCCCCCCCTAAACCGCATAACCGCAAGATCATATATCGGTTTTGGTGTGAAGTTACAATACAACCCCTTAAACTATCTAAACAACTACTATATAACCCCCTTCTCGTCCCTGAAACCGCAAGACCTTCACACGGCTTCTCCCTCCTCTCTCCTACTAAGCAAAAGCCTCTCTCCTCTCCCCTCCACCTAAGCAAAACCGCAAGACCATCACACGGTTTCACCATTTGCACAAAACCCCTCCTGACACCCTCCAAATGTACAAAAAATCATACTATAGCACTATTTTGGCAAAAAAATCTACACCTATCTCTACACCACCCGACAAACATCTCTCATAAATATAACAAAAAAACTAACAACTTTAACAATGTGGATATGTACAAGGGACATTCATAGAATAAATTAAGCAAGCCAATGTTCAAGATAATAAAAACCTGCACTTTGACTTTGATTTTGGATATCCAACCTATAACTATCATGCTAGTATAACCCAAAACAACAAACCCTTTTTCAAAAACTGCATATATAAATTTATAAGGGAAAATGACGAAAGTATCCATTGACCGAGGCATTTTACCAAAATGGCCAGCTCAACCGTCTTTGAAGAGACGGTTCCCGAATCCCGAGACGTCTTTAGTGATGGACCACTAGCTGATTGCCAACTCACCCGTCTTTGAAGAGACGATTCCCGAATCCCGAGACAGCTCAGTGAGGCTTTAGCCTACACACTTCCCAACTCTTCCCCCCCTCTCTCTCTCACACATCTCTCTCTCCTCTCTCTTTCTCTCCCTTTCTCGTGAGAGTGATTCTGATTCAAAACATTGGTGGATTATAGGGGGTTTACTTGTTGGTTTGGCTTTGATCATAGCAGTTGTGGCACTTTATCTGTTTTTAAGGCCGTCGGTTTGCTTCCGGGATGAACGTAGCAATCATTTAAAGGACCCAGAAAATGAGCAGACTGTTGTAGTTGATGAACCTGGAGTTACCGGTGATTGTTTGTATGGTAGAGCCTTTTCAGGAAGCCATGGAATTTATGGTAGAGACTCTACTGCCATCGATGAATGAAAAGTTTGATAGAGAATTCAAGGAAAGAAATGATTGCTACGTTCATAGAGAATTCAAGGAAAGAAATATATGGCAGTAGAAGAATCATGAAGAAGATGGAAGGAGGGAGAGGGAGAGGGAGACTTGGGAAGTGTGTAGGAAATTTTGTATTATATTTTTGACATGTGGCGATCGGCTAGTGGTCCATTATTAAAGCCTCACGGAGATGTCTCGGGATTCGGAAACCGTCTCTCCAAAGACGATTGAGGTGGACATTTTGGTAAAATGCCTTGGTCAATGGCTACTTTCATCATTTTCCCAATATATAATGTTGTGCTAGGTCTTTGAAAATAGAAAACCATGAAGTAGCTTTTAGTAAAACAATTGAAAAAAAAGTGAAAATAAAAAGTGAAAAATTTCACCTCCATCTTTCGGTAGAAACGTAAACGTCATCAACGTACTCCGCAACAACAAAACGTCAATGTTGGTATCGACAATCGGTTATGCAAATATGCCGTCCATCGGGTGGCTCAAAGACAAAAAAAATGATTATTCATTTGTTTTCGAGCGCCAGGCTTGTGATATTAAAGCTCCAAAACTGAGCATCAAATGTGGGGTGCTAGAAGGCAGGGCAGTGCGGGATACTGAATGAAGTAAACTAGTTCATGTTAGTAAAAAGTAGTGACATCAAACATTTGCAGGACTTTCATGTATAGTATGATCAAACAAAATATTTCTAAATAATACAAGAACCACAAATGTATCAGCTAGTATACAAAAAAATTTCACCAAAAAGTAAAATATAAATATATATTTTTTTGGAGCAAAGGAAATTCCAAAGAAATATAATTGTAAGAAACAAAGGAAACTCTTGAAACAAAGATAAATACCTTGGACACGCATTGATTCTCCTCATCCTTAAAGATATCAATCCCCCAGTCGGTTGCTCCGCTTTCAAAACCAAGTTGATACAAATATAATTCTTAAAGCAAAGGTTGATGCATTAGGTGCGCAAATGGATCGTTTCCTTAAAAGATCCAGTTCATTTGAGAGTTGTACGACATGTGGAGGCGAACATAAGGTCACTAATTTTCCTTTCGTTGGATCGTTTCCTTAAAAGATCCGCTCGATTGTTAACGAGCCAATCGGTTCTGTTCGGTTTGTAAACGAGCTAAGAACGAGCAAATGTTCGCTCAACTCGGTTCGACACGATATAATTTTTATTAATTTACTATCTATCTATACTACTATATAATAGGTTCTGGATGGGCAAGATATAGTAATTTTCATTTAATTTTAAGACACATAAAAACATTGTTTTTGCATTTGGTACAAGTGTTAATGCATAAATAATATCGCCTCTCTACATTTTAGTATTTAATAATGTAGTGTAATAAATGACAAACAATAATGTAGTGTTATTACATCTAGCATTTATATTTATAATGCAATAGTATTTTATAAAAACTTGTAAAAAACTTATTAACTTATATTAAAAATAATACATAAAAATTTGACTAACATATTCAAACTCAAATAAAAGAAATAGGCATCATCCCATTCGTGACTGACTAGGTCATTAGGAAAACCAAAATAATTGTCAAACAAGAATACATGATGACTTTTAGTTTAAAAGTATAACAATTAAATAACTTATACTAAAAATAATACATAAAAATTTGACTAACATATTCAAAATCAAATAAAAGAGATAGGCGTCGTCCCATTCGTGACTGACCCGGTCATTAGCAAAACCAAAATAATTGTCAAAGAAGAATACATGATGACTTTTAGTTTAAAAGTTATTATATGTAATAAAAGTTTACGGTTAAAAATTACAATCAGACAAATGTTATGTTAATCAAGAGCAACATCATGTTTGTTGTGTTAATCAAGAGCAACCTCATGGTTTCTTTGATCAAATGTCATGGTATCTTTGATTCGTGCATACAACACAAACTTCTCCTTCACACCTATGAGTGTCTCATTAAACAAAACAATAGCCAACATGAGAAATGGCATATATACGTTCGGAGCATATTTGGGAATATACCAAAAAATCAACCGATTAGTACTACGTGATGGCAAACCCATTCCACACGCCTCTTGTTTTCTGATTCAAGTTTTGAGTATTCTCCCACATCAATTTTTATTTTTTATTCATGCTTTCAATATTAAAGGACTTCCACCAAAATAATTGTCACACAAGAATACATGATCACTTTTAGTTTAAAATTATTATATATGTAACAAAAGTTTACGGGTACATCCCCGCCCCAACGCGCGGGTTTCTGCAAGTATGTATGTATATATATATATATATATATATATATATATATATATATATATATATAGACACACACACACACACATTAATTACAACTATTGTGACATCCATTAACGATCCTAGGTCATTGTTAATTCCTTAGTTTTTGTCATCATCAAGGTTTGATTTTGGCCCGTATTGTGTACTTACGTTTTTTCCATATTCGTCTTGAATGAATCATGACACATGAATTGTAACTAATTTTATCTAAACTTATATTATACGTATACAAACTGAGTATGCTCACCAACATTATTTATGTTGAAAAAGTTATTTTTGTACATGTTTCAGGGAATCATTGATGATTATTATATAGGGTTGGACTTAGACATTATGAATAAACTTATGCTTTGTTTTCTTGAGACTTGATATATTGTTTTGGGAAATTGATGTTCGACATTTAATATTGAATTAATAAATATTTACATTTTAGTATCATGAGCTTTTAAACAATCGTTACTACGTGACATCATCGGTTGGGGTTGAGGTGTTACAACTATATTTATAGTTTTATACATACCACTTTATTGGGTTTGGCTCAATATATGCATATATATATATATATATATACACACACAATTATATTTATAGTTACTGGCTCAGTCAACCCAATGATAACTTAAGACTAAGTTTAATAATAAACTCTAAGTCGTGAAAAGACATGCTTGACTTCCTATTCCCATTAGTTGTCCGTCATCAATCGTTTCCCGCTATTAACCTACGCCACAATGAGACAAGTGTTCTATGTACTATGCTCATCGCCTTACCGGCCCCAACCTGAATCTCATTCTCGGACAATCGGACCTCAGACTTAGTGCTATCCTCGGACGGTCGAAACTCAGTCATCATTAGGCAGTAAGAATATTGAAGGAAAACATCCCAAATTTACGGTTGTCAGAAAAACTCGCCGCTCGCTCGAAAAAATGTACGCTCAAAAAATGCTCGCTTGGTTTCTGGCTCGGTTGTAAACGAGCCGATCGGCTTGGTTTGGTTTCTAAATGAGCCAAGCACGAGCAAAGGTCCGCTCGGTTCGTCTCAGTTCGTGAACAGCCCTACACATGAACAATAATATTTTCTCTTTCCTTTACTCACAACCTCTTAAAAATCACTTTTTAAAATATGAATGATACACATACACACTTTTAATTTTAACTAGTGTGTTTCAAGGCGCGCTTTGCACGCCTAACAATTTTGTCGTATCCAAAACACTAAAAAGCTATTATCAATAAAGTAACTACCAATTTTCATACCATAATTTAAAAACGACATCTCACACAAACATGAGTATATTTGTATTTATTACTTAATAACAGCTGTGAATGGAAAAAAAAAAGAGGAGTCGCCCCTTGCCCTTCTTATGTTTCTAACCTAAGACCTCAAATAATAGAAATGCATCAAAAACCACTTCACCACTAAGCCATGTTGTTATTTATTGTAAAATCATATATAATTATTACTAAAAAAGTGTATGGACCTTCAAAAAAAAAAAAAAGAAAAAAAACTTGTCTTTCACATGTTTCAAACCTGAGACTTCAAACCATACAAATGCACCACAAACCACTCCACCACCAAGCCATGTTGTCACTTATTATGAAATCATATATATTTATTAAGAAATAAGTGTTTGTAATAATAAAAAAAAATGAAAGTCCCAATATTGGACCTCAAAGAAAACAAATGCACCACAAACCAACTCACCACAAAGACATTTTTGATTTATTATGAGACCACATATATATATATATATATATATATATATATATATATATATATTAGTAAAAAGTGTTTGAAAAAAAAAAGAAAAGGTGATTGAATAAAAAATTATTAAAGTTACTATTCATTTATTAGAACTATATATATATATATATATATATATATATATATATATATATATATATATATTTAATGGAGGGGATCTGAATCTATTAGAAATGGTATTTGAATATTTTTAGGTTTATGATAACTACAATCCAAATATTAACAAACAACAACAAGCTATATACTTAGCTGCTATTGATTTATTTAGAAAGCTATTTGGATTCGTATATAATAGGTATCGCATATTTATAGGAATGATTGTTGTATTCCATATTTAGTCTATCCTCTTGTATTATATATTGTGCATACATGAATGAGAATAATCACGGTTGATAATCCAATATGGTATCACGAGTTTGGGTCTCTCCTCTCTAAACCCTAACCGGTCGTCCCATCCCTCTCACCATTTCCCTCCTTCGATCGCATTCCTCATCTCCCTCCTTCAATCTCCTTCCTTCGACCTCCAACCATGGTTGCCGAAGATCAATCGGCTCCCAACTCCTCCCCCATCACCATCAAATCTGAAACCCACCCTGCTACCACTGTCACCAATATTAAAAATTGTATACCATTCATCCTAGAGATCGAATCTAGTCAGTACTCCTCTTGGTCAACCCTATTCACCATACACTGTCGTGCCTATCTTGTCGACCACCACTTGAAACCGAAACCTGAGCCTGCCAAAACCGAGTCATCCTCTACCCTTTCTCAAATGAATCGCCTAGATGCTATTGTATTGCAATGGATCTATAGCACGATTTCAAATGACCTACTACACACCATCATCGATAAAACCTCCACCGCCCATGAGGTATGGGTGGCTATCGAGAACATGTTTCATGAAAGCAAGGCTTCTCGTGCCATCTATCTCATGCAAAAATTCTCATACACCCGCCTTGATGGCTTTCCTAATATTTCCTCCTATTGCCAAACCCTAAAAACCTAGCCGACCAACTAGCCAACGTTGATGAACCGGTCGATAACGATCGTGTGGTCCTACAATTAATTGCCAGACTAAATGTGACACCTGGCAAATTCGGGTTAACAACGTTGTCTAGATGAAAGTCTACCTTAGCGAGTCACGCGTATATTGTACGTAACTGGGTTAGTTAAGTCGGGATATGGTTCGGGAACTATTGGTTAGTCTAGAAGATCATTGGATGTTGGTCTAGAGGTTCGTTAGATGTCGGTCCTTAACCAAGTGTACAAACGATGACGATTTGTAGGATTGTCAGGGCATACGGAACGTACGAGTCTCGAGTCCCGGGAATTGGTGAACGAGTGTAAATATGTGTATTTACTTGTGTTATGTGTTTACAATCATTATATGACTTGTCGGTACATGAATATGCATTAACATATGTTAAAACGGGGTTTAACGCGCAAAACACACAAGACCAAACCCTATAGGCGAGTAGGAGGCCTACTCCCCTATAGGGGAGGCGAGTAGGGAGCCCCTTAAGGGCGAGTAGCCCTACTCGTGTATACCTAAGGGCGATTAGGCCCTATTCGCTAGAACCTTCAGGCGATTACAAGCCCTAATCGCCTGAACTGCTGCACAATCGCATGTAACGTGCTGGAACGACTAGGAACGCCTATAAATACAACACTTAACCTCCTAAACTCCCTAATATCAACCCTAGTCGTCCCATAACCGCCCCAAACACCTAAACAACCTCTGGAAGGCGATTTTGATCAAAAACACAAGGTTTCAAGGTCTAACCATCAATCTTTTACAATTCCAAGGTTTGATTCTCATCCATAACACTTTGTAAATGTTTTTAATCAATCCCTAATGGTCCAGACCTGTTCATAAACGAAAAAGCTTTCTGAAAATCGTCAATAAGGGTTGTTAAACGGATTATAACTAATTAACATGCGTTATGGGTATGTATGATTAGAAAGATAGGATTTTTATGGATCTTGATGATGTTTTGATGTATTGTCATGCTAGGTCAGAATTAATATTATGAGTATGATGATAGAAAACTCAGTAATCGGATAATAGGGTTATGATTACATGCGTTAATTGATGTTGCATGCTATGTGAATAGTGTTTGGATTGTTTTGGGTTGCATGCAGGACTGATTATACGAGGTTGAACGAAGGGTTTTGGGTTAAACATGTTTAGGATAGTGTTTGGGATGATATTGGGTAGTTACACACGTTCTGGATCTGATTTGGAGCGTTAAACGCGCGAAAAACTGGAACAGCATGGTTACAGGCGAGTAGCAATGCTAATCGCCTATAACTCATGCGAGTACAAGGCTAATCGCCTATATATAGGCGAGTAGAAGCCTATTCACTAGTAAGTTCACGCGAGTAGCCCTAATCACTAGTAAGTTCATGCGAGTAGCCCTAATCACTAGTAAGTTCAGGGGAATAGCCCCTATTCGCATGAAGTAAAGGGGAATAGCCCCTACTCGCCTATAGTAGGGGCGAATAGGGCTTCTATTCACTAGTTGACTTTCCTAATCACTAGTTGACTTTTCCTAATCGCGTGTACTGCTGCTGTAAGTGTAAATTAGCATTCCGAGACCCGATTTAACATGTAGTAACATGCTAGGAACCCCGTAACATGTCTAATAACTTGGTAACATATATTTGGATGTATTTCGGTGATACGTGAACTATGTGCTATAACTTGTTGTGTGTTAACGTATGTTAAGTATACTTGCGTTATTGTATGTTTTGGAGCGTAAACATAACACGGGGAGTCTCGGGTCACCAATGGGATGTCGAGTCTTGTACTTTGGGTCGGTTAAACAGTCACGGTGTTTTCAAACAAACTTGGTTATGGTCTGGACATCTAGGGACTAATTAACCTGCGGGTTATTAGTCTAAGTACTTGTAACTGTCGTATGTTAGGTCGCCACTGTACGGGACTAACATAGCAGCTGAGTTTACTCGGGATTAGGAGTAAAGCAACTTAAGGTGAGTTTACGGCCCCTCTTTTAAACTGGTTATATACTTTCGGGGGAGAAAACATGTGTTAAAACGATTATTTGGTAACTACTGTCATACTATGGGTTTCTATTGTGTACTACACGATCTTTGGAAGTCCCGGGGGGAACCATGAATGTGCGGGTTTGCACAACGGGGAAATGTGAATAGCGCTATTGGGAGTGACCAACCCCGCTCGTCGGCTTGGAGGGCCGGGCGAGTGCATATTGTCTCAAACAGGAACAACAGGAACATTTGGAACTATTCGGGCACAACAACTGGTATTCGAGTTAGTAATGGTTTTCCAATCGTGGTAGTAACAAAACGTACGCATAGCTAGCGTATACTGGTTTTCTAATTGTTATAGTATGGACAGGTGAACTTGGTACTTGAACTGCAAACCTGTAAACTCACCAGCATCTTTGTGCTGACGTAAACTTTTACATGTTTTCTCAGGTCGCTAAGGTAGCACAATGGAACTAGGGCGCACGCGTCTGCACGGCGTCTAGATAGAGTTGCATGATTTCATAAACATTGAACTTTGGTTATTTATGTTGAACTTTATTTTGAATAAGCTTCCGCCGTAAACGGGATTTTAAAACTATGTTTTGGTATTGCATTAATTGCATTTAGACTTGTTTATTGTGATCGTTGGTTTGGATCCTGGTTTGTCATGCGCCTCGCGGTAAAACTCCGCAAGTGGATTTTGAGGGTGTGACAGATTGGTATCAGAGCCAATGGTTATAGTGAACTAGGACTGCATGTAGAGTCTAGTCTATAGCCGAGTCGCACACACTAGACGATCACATGGTACTAAACGTTATAATGGTTTACGTATGGTCTTGTCGGGGTGTCTCTAAATCGTTGGTCTTTCTACGTTACATCATCCGTTCTATCTTAGGTTGGGTTACTTGTTTTCTAGGCAGTGTGGTCTATTGGGGTAACTCGTGTGCTCTTGAGATTTGTCCAAGGCTCGGACATCTCCCTTTCGTATTCCAATAGAAGCACTTGTCATGAACTACCGTAGTATTACGGTGTGTAGCTAAGAGTCTATGTTCGGTGATTTGAACTTTGAACTAGGAGAACACTTGGAGGACCATGTAGAGCGTTTTATCATTTTGGGTGCACACAAAATCATAAAACGAAATGCATGGAAGCACTAGTGAGCTCTGGGTTTGAGAGGATAGTCCTGGATTGGATCTGGCTTTAATCTTGTGAACATTAGTGGTTATCTTTAACTGCGAAACTAAATTTTCTCGTTCTTTCTGCCAGAATCATGTCTGGAGTGCGTGGAGGACGAGGAGGTGGTCGCAATGGTGGACGCGGTGGTGGTCGTGGTGGTGCTGGTGGTCGTGGTGGAGGTATTAACCTGTCTCAGGCTGATCTGAACAACTTGCTCCAGGATGCCTTTCAGTTAGGGCACAACGGAGGTGGTAAGTTGTTTTATCCATTTTCTTGCCTCATTGGTGAGTCTTATGTACGTTATTCGTGGTTTCTCATACGTTTCATTTCAGGTGGTCCTGTTGACCCACCCCCACCCATGTGCACCTATAAGATGTTCCGGGACTGCAAACCCCAGGAATTCTCTGGCACCGAGGGTGCGGTCAGTTTGCTTAGGTGGTTGGAGAAAGTGGAGTCGGTATTCCTGATGTGTAACTGTCTCCCAGAAGATCGGGTGAAGTATTCGGCTGCGTTATTTCAGGACGTGGCATTGACTTGGTGGAATGGTATTACCCAGAATATGGGTATTGGGGAGGCATATGCTATGCCGTGGGAGAACTTTGTGCAGTTGCTGAAGCGGGAGTATTGCCCGAGGGAAGAGGTACAGAAGCTGGAGCATGAGGTATGGAACCTCAAGATGACTGGATCGGAAATCGAGAAGTATACTGTGAGGAGAAATGAGTTGGCGGTGCTATGTCCCGATTTGCACGTGCCAGAGTATCGTAAGATTGAACATTATGTCTCAGGGTTGGTGCCGGAAATTGCAGGGTTAGTGGCTGCTGGGAATCATCCTACTTATGCGGAGGTAGTTCGATCTGCACATAGGATGACTAATTTAAAGGTGAATGAGGGGATTTTGCCGGCGAAAGGTTCGACTGCTAAGACTCCAGAGAACAATAAGCGCAAGTGGGAAAACGACGGGAAGGGATCTGGGTCTACGCAGCAGGGTAAAAAGTTTGATAATGGGGGTTCATCGTCTTCGGGTAATAAGCAGGGTGGTTATGCAGGAAAACTGCCCAAAATGCAACAAGTGTGGACGCCATCACCTAGGGAACTGCGACAGTAACCGTTGTCACCGCTGCCAGCGAACTGGGCACTATGCTAAAGACTGTCGGGTTACACTTCCATCGACTCAGGCTCCGACCAACAGTTCAGCTCCGACTACTCAGGGGACTACAGGGAAACAGGGATGCTACAACTGTGGTGACACTGGGCATTACAAGAAGGATTGCCCAAAACTGAAACAGGGTGGAAATAACGGGAATGGGAACAACGGGGGCGGCGGCAGAAATGCACGTGCCTTCGTAATTGGAGCTGCTGAGGCTAGGCAGGACCCTGATACAGTCACCGGTACGTTTCTTCTCAATAATCACTCTGTTAGCGTGTTGTTTGATTCTGGTGCCGACAAGAGTTTTGTATCCATGAATGTTAGTCGACTGCTAGATGTAGTATCTGTACCATTAGAGACCAAGTATATTATTGAGTTGGCTGACGGTAAAACAATTGAAGCTACTAGTGTTCTTCGGGAGTGTCAGTTAGAGTTGTCGGGTTTATCGTTCCCCATCGACCTTATGCCAGTACCATTGGGTAGTTTTGACGTTGTGGTAGGAATGGATTGGTTATCACTGTATCGCGCGGAGATCGTCTGTTACGATAAGGTTATTCGGATTCCTCTCCCTGATGGAGAATTTCTTTCGGTGTACGGTATCAGGGGTGGTGTTTCGCTAAATATCATCTCTAGCATGAAAGCCCTTAAGTGTCTTCGAAAGGGGTATCCAGCCGTATTGGCGCTTTTATCTGTTTCCTCCAGTGATGAGAAGAAGATTGACGACATTCCGGTGGTACGCGAATTTCTTGATGTTTTTCCCGATGATTTATCTGGTCTTCCTCCTCATCGTCAAGTCGAGTTCGGTATTGATCTCGTACCAGGGGCTGCTCCTATTGCTCGGGCCCCATACCGTCTTGCACCTCCCGAGATGCAGGAATTGTCTAGTCAGTTACAGGAACTCTTGGACAAGGGTTTCATCCGACCAAGTTCTTCCCCTTGGGGAGCCCCGATTTTGTTTGTCAAGAAGAAGGATGGGAGTTTCCGATTGTGTGTAGACTACAGAGAGCTGAACAAGTTGACCATCAAGAATCGTTATCCTCTTCCACGTATTGATGATCTGTTCGACCAGCTTCAGGGTTCTAGTTATTACTCCAAGATCGATTTGAGGTCCGGTTATCACCAGCTGCGCGTCAGGGAGGCTGACGTTGCAAAGACTGCTTTTCGAACACGTTATGGCCATTTCGAATTCTTGGTCATGCCTTTCGGTCTCACGAACGCACCGGCGGTTTTCATGGACTTGATGAACCGCGTCTGTAAACCGTATCTGGACAAGTTTGTCATTGTGTTTATTGATGACATTCTGATCTACTCCAAGAACGAGACCGAACACGGGGAACATCTGCGGTTAGTTTTGGAACTCTTGCGACGGGAACAACTTTACGCCAAGTTCTCAAAGTGTGATTTTTGGTTACGCGAAGTTCAATTCCTAGGACATGTGGTTAATGAACTAGGAATTCATGTCGATCCCGCTAAGATCGAAGCAATCAAGGACTGGGGAGCACCAAAGACGCCAACTGAGGTGCGGCAATTCCTAGGCCTTGCGGGCTATTATCGTCGTTTCATTCAGGGGTTTTCGAAGATTGCTCAACCCCTCACCACTCTCACTCAGAAGGATAAGAAGTTCGACTGGGGTGAATCACAAGAGTCCGCGTTTGAAGAACTGAAGTCTAAACTGTGTTCTGCTCCTATTCTGTCTTTACCTGAGGGTCCTGATGATTTTGTCGTTTACTGTGATGCTTCCATTCATGGACTCGGTTGCGTGTTGATGCAATGCGAGAAAGTGATTGCGTATGCTTCTCGTCAACTCAAAGTGCACGAGAAGAACTACACAACTCATGACTTGGAGTTGGGTGCCGTGGTATTCGCGTTGAAAATTTGGAGACATTACTTGTACGGTACCAAATGCACCATCTACACCGATCACAAGAGTCTCCAACACATTTTCGACCAACAACACTTGAACATACGGCAGCGTCGCTGGATTGAACTTTTGAACGATTATGATTGTGCTATTAAGTACCATCCTGGCAAGGCGAATGTTGTAGCAGACGCCTTGAGCAGGAAGGAATCTTCTAAACCTCGTCGCGTTCGGGCGTTGCAGCTCACTATCCATTCGTCGTTACCTGATCGACTCCGTTCTGCCCAATTGGAAGCTTTGAAGGAGGAAAACCTTAAAGCTGAAACCATGCACGGTGCCGACAAGCACCTAGAGCGAAGGCCTGATGGCCTGCACTACTTCGCAGAACGCATATGGGTTCCTTTATTCGGGGGACTACGGGAGCTTGTTCTTGATGAGGCTCATAAGTCCCGGTATTCTATTCATCCTGGTTCGGATAAGATGTACCAAGATCTAAAGGTGCTTTACTGGTGGCCAAACATGAGGTCGGACATAGCCTCATACGTGAGCAAATGCTTGACCTGTGCTAAGGTCAAGGTGGAATACCAGAAACCGTCGGGTCTCCTGCAACAACCTGAAATTCCGGAATGGAAATGGGAATGGATTACTATGGATTTTGTCACACAACTTCCTAAGTCACCAAGCGGGAACGACAAGATATGGGTGATCGTCGATCGGTTGACGAAATCAGCTCATTTTCTTGCTATTAAGGAGACCGACACCATGGATCGTTTGGCTCGCCTTTACTTGAAAGAAGTTGTTTCTAAGCACGGGGTGCCAGTTTCTATAATCTCGGATCGCGATTCTCGCTTTACTTCTCACTTCTGGAAGTCCTTGCACAAGGCTTTGGGTACCCAACTAGACATGAGTACGGCTTACCATCCACAGACTGACGGTCAGAGTGAGCGTACGATTCAAACTTTAGAAGACATGCTGCGGGCGTGTGTGATCGATTTTGGGAAGGGTTGGGAAGCTCATCTGCCGTTGGTAGAATTCTCGTACAACAACAGTTATCACACGAGCATCAAGGCTGCTCCGTTCGAAGCACTGTACGGACGGAAATGCCGTTCTCCTCTTTGTTGGGCTGAGGTGGGTGAGAGTCAACTCACTGGGCCTGAACTAGTGTACGAAACTTCGGAAAAGATCGTACAGATTCGAAATCGGTTGGCGGCGGCACGGGACCGGCAAAAGAGTTATGCTGATCAGCGTCGCAAACCACTGGAGTTCCAAGTCAATGACAAGGTACTTCTAAAAGTCTCACCGTGGAAGGGCGTCATACGCTTTGGAAAGCGTGGCAAACTCAATCCGCGATATGTCGGCCCATTTACGATCCTGGAACGGATTGGGCCGGTGGCATATCGACTTGATCTGCCGACGGAGCTCGGTAACGTACATAACGTCTTTCACGTGTCAAACTTGAAGAAGTGTCTGGCTGACGAGTCTCTCATCGTTCCACTAGAAGAGATCAAGGTTGATGATCGTCTTCGGATTGTGGAGGAACCTGTGGAGATCCTCGATTACAAGATTCGTAGCCTACGTCACAGCAAGATTCGTATCGTTAAGGTTCAGTGGAACTCGAACCGGGGACCGGAATATACATGGGAACGGGAGGATCAGATGAAGTCTAAGTATCCTCACCTCTTTCCTAAGGAAGCGTTCGAGTCGAGACATGTCTCTTCGGCAGCTGAATGAATCTCGGGTCGAGATTCCTTTTAACGTGGGGATGATGTGACACCTCGGGTAAATCTCTCTCTTGATTTCTACTCTCTATTGATTCCTATCTGTTTGTTTATTCCCTTCGTTGTTTCTTTTGTTACTTACGCAATTTTCGGGACGAAAATTCTTTTAACGTGGGGATGATGTGACACCTGGCAAATTCGGGTTAACAACGTTGTCTAGATGAAAGTCTACCTTAGCGAGTCACGCGTATATTGTACGTAACTGGGTTAGTTAAGTCGGGATATGGTTCGGGAACTATTGGTTAGTCTAGAAGATCATTGGATGTTGGTCTAGAGGTTCGTTAGATGTCGGTCCTTAACCAAGTGTACAAACGATGACGATTTGTAGGATTGTCAGGGCATACGGAACGTACGAGTCTCGAGTCCCGGGAATTGGTGAACGAGTGTAAATATGTGTATTTACTTGTGTTATGTGTTTACAATCATTATATGACTTGTCGGTACATGAATATGCATTAACATATGTTAAAACGGGGTTTAACGCGCAAAACACACAAGACCAAACCCTATAGGCGAGTAGGAGGCCTACTCCCCTATAGGGGAGGCGAGTAGGGAGCCCCTTAAGGGCGAGTAGCCCTACTCGTGTATACCTAAGGGCGATTAGGCCCTATTCGCTAGAACCTTCAGGCGATTACAAGCCCTAATCGCCTGAACTGCTGCACAATCGCATGTAACGTGCTGGAACGACTAGGAACGCCTATAAATACAACACTTAACCTCCTAAACTCCCTAATATCAACCCTAGTCGTCCCATAACCGCCCCAAACACCTAAACAACCTCTGGAAGGCGATTTTGATCAAAAACACAAGGTTTCAAGGTCTAACCATCAATCTTTTACAATTCCAAGGTTTGATTCTCATCCATAACACTTTGTAAATGTTTTTAATCAATCCCTAATGGTCCAGACCTGTTCATAAACGAAAAAGCTTTCTGAAAATCGTCAATAAGGGTTGTTAAACGGATTATAACTAATTAACATGCGTTATGGGTATGTATGATTAGAAAGATAGGATTTTTATGGATCTTGATGATGTTTTGATGTATTGTCATGCTAGGTCAGAATTAATATTATGAGTATGATGATAGAAAACTCAGTAATCGGATAATAGGGTTATGATTACATGCGTTAATTGATGTTGCATGCTATGTGAATAGTGTTTGGATTGTTTTGGGTTGCATGCAGGACTGATTATACGAGGTTGAACGAAGGGTTTTGGGTTAAACATGTTTAGGATAGTGTTTGGGATGATATTGGGTAGTTACACACGTTCTGGATCTGATTTGGAGCGTTAAACGCGCGAAAAACTGGAACAGCATGGTTACAGGCGAGTAGCAATGCTAATCGCCTATAACTCATGCGAGTACAAGGCTAATCGCCTATATATAGGCGAGTAGAAGCCTATTCACTAGTAAGTTCACGCGAGTAGCCCTAATCACTAGTAAGTTCATGCGAGTAGCCCTAATCACTAGTAAGTTCAGGGGAATAGCCCCTATTCGCATGAAGTAAAGGGGAATAGCCCCTACTCGCCTATAGTAGGGGCGAATAGGGCTTCTATTCACTAGTTGACTTTCCTAATCACTAGTTGACTTTTCCTAATCGCGTGTACTGCTGCTGTAAGTGTAAATTAGCATTCCGAGACCCGATTTAACATGTAGTAACATGCTAGGAACCCCGTAACATGTCTAATAACTTGGTAACATATATTTGGATGTATTTCGGTGATACGTGAACTATGTGCTATAACTTGTTGTGTGTTAACGTATGTTAAGTATACTTGCGTTATTGTATGTTTTGGAGCGTAAACATAACACGGGGAGTCTCGGGTCACCAATGGGATGTCGAGTCTTGTACTTTGGGTCGGTTAAACAGTCACGGTGTTTTCAAACAAACTTGGTTATGGTCTGGACATCTAGGGACTAATTAACCTGCGGGTTATTAGTCTAAGTACTTGTAACTGTCGTATGTTAGGTCGCCACTGTACGGGACTAACATAGCAGCTGAGTTTACTCGGGATTAGGAGTAAAGCAACTTAAGGTGAGTTTACGGCCCCTCTTTTAAACTGGTTATATACTTTCGGGGGAGAAAACATGTGTTAAAACGATTATTTGGTAACTACTGTCATACTATGGGTTTCTATTGTGTACTACACGATCTTTGGAAGTCCCGGGGGGAACCATGAATGTGCGGGTTTGCACAACGGGGAAATGTGAATAGCGCTATTGGGAGTGACCAACCCCGCTCGTCGGCTTGGAGGGCCGGGCGAGTGCATATTGTCTCAAACAGGAACAACAGGAACATTTGGAACTATTCGGGCACAACAACTGGTATTCGAGTTAGTAATGGTTTTCCAATCGTGGTAGTAACAAAACGTACGCCTAGCTAGCGTATACTGGTTTTCTAATTGTTATAGTATGGACAGGTGAACTTGGTACTTGAACTGCAAACCTGTAAACTCACCAGCATCTTTGTGCTGACGTAAACTTTTACATGTTTTCTCAGGTCGCTAAGGTAGCACAATGGAACTAGGGCGCACGCGTCTGCACGGCGTCTAGATAGAGTTGCATGATTTCATAAACATTGAACTTTGGTTATTTATGTTGAACTTTATTTTGAATAAGCTTCCGCCGTAAACGGGATTTTAAAACTATGTTTTGGTATTGCATTAATTGCATTTAGACTTGTTTATTGTGATCGTTGGTTTGGATCCTGGTTTGTCATGCGCCTCGCGGTAAAACTCCGCAAGTGGATTTTGAGGGTGTGACACTAAACGAGCAATACGAGGGCATCGACACCATCCTCGCCAACAAAAACCCTTGCCTACCTTTTACAATGCCCGCTCTCAACTTATTCAAGTCGAAACCCGTAAAACTGAACAAGCACTATTATCATCCAAATCCGCCTCCACTGCCCTCACCGCTCAAACCTCTCGTTCACCCAACCCGGACTACACCCGTAACCAAGCCGATCCTAACCATAGTGGTGGCAGTACCGGCCGCCGGGGTACGGGCTGAGGCGTCTATGATCGTGGCCGAGGTTCTCAACACAACTACTTCCCAGCGCCAGCCTACTACTCCTGGAAACCCTACTGGCCCAACACCACCTATCCTACCCAAGCCCAAACCACACCCTACGGTCTAAACCCACAGACCCCCATCTGGTCCACTCCGCCCTGCCCCTACCCCACTACCAACCGGCCCACTACAAATTTCACCCAGTACCCTCAAACCGGCCTTCTATGCCTAAGACCACATCAAGCCCACACCCTCTACACTCCAACTGACATTGAACAGGCTCTTTATACCATGCCGTTGCAACAACCGGATCCCACCTAGTACATGGGCACGGGCGCCTCATCCACCATGTCTCACGAACAAGGTAACTTCACACTTTTTCTAATTCTTGCATTTCAAATAATATTCTTGTAGGTAATGGCGATACAATATCGGTTCTCGGTCAAGGCACAAAATAGTTACCCAAACCATTCCCTCCCTTTATCTTTAAAAATGTGCTTTACTCGCACAAACTTTTTAAAAAACCTTATTTCAGTCCGTAGATTCACTACTGACAATTCTGTTTCTGTGAAATTTGACCTTTTTGGCTTTCTTGTGAAGGATCTCAAGACCAAGGCCCCGCTCCTTCGGTGCAACAACAGCGGTGATCTCTACCCTCTGGTGCTCGGGTCATCTTCCACTCAACCCACTTATTTTGCTGCTATCTCTTCACAACTCTAGCATCACCGTCTTGGCCACTCAGGACGACCCCCTTTGAATAAATTAAAAACTTCTAGTTATATTTCTTTTGATACTTTTGAGAATAATGTATGCTAGGCTTGTATTTTTGGTAAAAGTGTACGTTTACCATTTTTTTTCCATCTAATAATATGACCCTTAAGCCCTTTGATATTGTTCATATCGATGTTTGGACATCTCCAATCATTAGCTCATCTGGCTATAAATACTATGTTTTATTTTTAGGTGATTTCACCGATTTTTTATGGACTTATCCAACTACCAATAAATCACACGTCTTCCCCTCTTTCTCCCACTTCGCCTCCATAATTAAAACACAATTTGAAACCACAATTAAAACTTTCCAATGTGATAATGGCTGTGAATATGTCCACTCCACCTTCAAAAATTTCTTTACCACCAATGGCATCTTATACCGTCTTTCTTTTCCCTACACATCCTCCCAAAAAGATAAGGCCGAACGAAAAATTCGCACAATTAATAACGTGGTTCGGACCTTACTTGTCCATGCTCACCTACCCACCCACTTCTGGCATTATGCTTTGGAAACCGCCACCTACTTACTTAATATTCTTCCCTCTAAACAAACCCAAAACAAAACCCCAACCGAACTCCTATATCATTCCACACCCACTTATGACCATCTCCGTGTGTTCGGGTGCCTTTGCTACCTGATCACACCTTTCACAACCATTCATAAGCTTGAACATCGCTCCCAACCATGTGTGTTCCTCAGTTACCCATCCACCCATCGAGGCTACCGTTTTTTAGACCTCTCCACGAGTCAAATCTTCATCTCTCGCCATGTCGCCTTTGACGAGACTACCTTTCCCTTCCACCAAAACATTGGCGATCGGCTCCGGCCTACGACTTCCTAACCGACTCCTTTCCTCACCACCTTTGCCCTCACATCACTCCCAATGGCCCTAGCACTTGTCCTATGCCCAGCCCAGCCACACCCGCCCCAGCCCAACTCACGGCCCAACCACTCACCCTATTGATGCCTCGCTTACTTCCTTACCAACACAACAACCCATACCATCCTCAACCCAATTCCCTCCTATACACACAGACCACCCCTACCCAGTCCACATGGCGCCCATAACCCCCTCCAAATAAACTCGACAGCCCACCCAAACACACAAGTACCAAATCCCACCCATAACTCTAACACCACACCCTCCACTGTACAACCGCATCCACCACTTCATCCCATAAACCTGGTCCCAAAACCCACGACTCAACCCACCCGCACCATCCACACCCGCTCCATGAGTGGCATACACAAACCCAAACACCCATTTAATTTGAGTGCCACCTCCCACACCACATCCATACAACTCATACCCAAGAACCCAACCGATGCCTTACGAGACCCGGTATGGTACTCTGCTATGACTACTGAATATAATGCATTAATTAGAAACGGTACATGGGAGTTAGTACCTCGTTCACCTGACATGAATATTGTCCAAAGTATGTGGTTATTTAAGCATAAATACATGTCTGACGGTACATTGGAGCATTATAAAGCTATATTGGTTTGTGATGGTAGGTCATAATAGGTGGGCATTGACTGTGGTGAGACGTTCAGCCCGATGGTCAAACCAGCGACCATCCAGATTGTACTATCTCTTGCTTTATCTAAGGGTTAGGCAGTTCACCAATTGGATGTGACAAATGCATTTTTACATGGGAACGTAAATGAAACAGTTTACATGCACCAGCCTATGGGATTTCGGGATAAAAAATTTCCTGACTACGTTTGCCTCTTGCGCAAATCATTATACGGGCTGAAGCAGGCACCTCGGGCATGGTACCAGCGATTCACAGATTATGTTCCCACCATGGGGTTTCTTCACAGCAGATGCGATGCATCTCTCTTCACTTACACACAGGGGCATGATATAGCTTACCTACTTCTATATGTGGATGACATTCTCCTTGTTACCTCGTCTGACACTCTTCGACATCGTCTTCTGGCAAGCCTTGCAGCTGAATTTGCCATGAAAGACCTTGGTCCACTCAGTTACTTCTTAGGCATTTCTGTTTCTAGGAATGTCAACACCATGTTTTTATCTCAACAGTCTTATGCCAAAGATATTATCACACGTGCAGCGATGCAATCTTGCAACCCCGTTGCTACTCCGGTCGACACTAATGCTAAACTCAGTGCCACATCTAGTGAACCGTTTCATGATCCTACACTGTACCGCAGTTTAGCCGGGGCACTACAGTATCTCACCTTCACCAGATCGGACATTACATACGCAGTTCAGCAAATCTGCATGCACATGCATGCTCCTTGTGTGGATCACTGGAATGCATTAAAGAGGATCATTCGGTATGTTAAGGGTACTTCTTCGTTTGGACTCACTCTCGGGCCGTCGACCGCTATCTCTTTAGTAGCCTACACTGATACAGATTGGGTTGGATGCCCTGACACCCGCCGTTCAACAATTAGTTATTGTGTATACTTAGGTGATAATTTAATTTCATGGTCCTCAAAACGCCAGGCAACTGTCTCACGGTCCAGTGCCGAGGCTGAATATCGTGGTGTGGCTAATGTTGTGGCAGAAATCTGTTGGCTTCGTAACTTTTTGCTCGAGCTCTCTCTTCCCGTCACTTGTGCAACCATGGTCTACTGTGATAACGTAAGCGCGATTTATCTCTCTGGCAATCCAGTTCAACATCAACGAACAAAGCACATAGAGTTAGATATACATTTCGTTCGCGAACAGGTTCAGCGGGGCAATGTTCGCATACGTCATGTGCCTTTCAGATATCAGATTGCTGATATTTTCACTAAAGGATTACCAAGAGTTCTATTTGAAGACTTTTGTGCTAGTCTCAGCATACGGTCACCTCCCGCTTCGATGGCGGGGGTGTAATAGATATCGCATATTTATAGGAATGATTGTTGTATTCCATATTTAGTCTATACTCTTGCATTATATATTGTGCATACATGAATGAGAATAATCACGGTTGATAATCCAATAGTATATGTAATTTTAGGGATTTTTATCGATGTTGTCATTATATATGACACAGGGTGGACGGATCGTAACCATCCCGAACACCGCCCTCATCAACGTATTACGGGCATGATAGTGATGGTGTGATGGATTTTCATGATGGCCATCACACTCATTCTCCCCTCTTTTCAGTCTCTCTCTCTCTTTCTCTCTCACATCATAGTGTGATGACCACCCCGTCATTTAGTGATTAATGTGATAGAGTGATGAAAATAAGGTGATACAATATTATTGGGTATGATAGTGTGATGGTGTGATAACCACTCCATCCACTCTTATTTGTTTATTTTCATCACATAAACATTACGATTTTGTGGCAAAGTTTTTTAACACGATTTTAATCTACTAGCTGACATTTTGGCCTTTGGATGGCCATGAGGGAAACACACATATATGGATTTAATACGGTTTTCTCTCTTGTGGGCTAGGGGACAATGTTTTAGTGGCAGACCATACTGCTTTAAAAGTTGGTTGACGCAAAGTGACCAAACACGAGAAAGCATGCCCTAACAATCAACATGTGTTTATCTCATCTGCCTTTCGCCTAAAATTGTGGAGCTACTTGGCCGAGTCCAAGTGTTCAACGGGTGATGCATAGTAATGTTAGAAACCTAGGATCTATGAATGTAATTTTCAAAAAAAACTTAGTTGTATTAAAAAAGGACATGCACAACTAAGTGTCTATTTACCATCTATTTTGATGTGTTAGATTACAAACAATATTATAATGTTTGTTTGGACGTGGAAAACCTAACTGGACTTTCCGGCTCAACGCGTAAGTTCTTGTACGTAGTAGTTTTCAAATAATTCATAATTCTTATAATTTACCACAAAAGTAAAAAAAAAAACGACAAATGCACATAAAAACAAAGGAAAAAGAAGGAAGTTGAAGCCCCTCTCTCTACACGTTCTTTCAAGATGAGACAACAATCTCTAGTTTTTTCCTCTTGTCTTCAACTCCTCCCACTCTTTATTTAACCTCTTCATTCTCTCTCTAGCTAGCAATATTCACACGTACTATCTAAATCTTCAATGGAGTTCGACCTCGAAAACCCATTGTTTAACGACCTACGACAATCCCTTTTCGACATCGAATCCGACCACATTCCATTGTCGAATGCAGATCATCATCTCCGGCGACAACTCATCAACCTTATCTCTCTTTTCTCGAAGAAACACAATCAACCATTCGTCTCCTACCTTGCCATGACTTACCTCCATCGTTTCCTTGCTTCTCACTCTATACCGGTGAACATCATTATTCATAACCTCTTCAAATTGTATGTTGTATATTATACTATATTGTATGTTTGTTTTAATGGAGTTTGCATGTTTTTAAGGGAGAGAAGCCATGGATCTTGAAGCTGGTCGCAGTTTCTTGTGTTTCGATTGCGTTGAAGATGATAAAAGGAGATTCTGCTGTTCAGGTTACTGAATGTTCTTGTTTAATCTAAAGGGGATAGCGGCGCAGCTTGTTGCCTGTTTACCCACCATCTAAACGTAACTTGTTTTGTCTTGGTATGAAATAAAAAGAAATAAACGTTACTTTCTCTAAAAAAAAAAAAAAAAAAAAAAAAAAAAAAATCTAAATAAATGTTTACTTTAATCTCTATTGCAGCTAATTTGTTAGTTGCAAAAATGATATATTTACCTTTTTTGATTTCCAGAAAGATGATTATTCAAAGCTTGATGTTCGGATGGTGGAAAGAATGGAGTTTGTGATACTTGGAGCTCTTCAATGGCGAACTCGTTCAGTTACTCCGTTTGCTTTCTTTAAATTCTTTTTATCCCTCTTTAAACTCAAAACATCATCGTTTAGTGATGTCAATGATGATGAAGATGATCATCAAGTTCTTAAAGATAGAGCCACTGAAATAATCTTCAAAGCTCAAGTTGGTATGCAAATATTAATCTTTTTATCAACCACCTCACACTTTAAAAAAATTGAATCCTAAATCTTGAAGTTTATTATCCTTGAATGAATGTAGAAGCAAAGCTTCTAGATTTCAAGCCATCAGTTATTGCAGCTTCTGCTCTTCTATGTGCTTCACATGAACTCTACCCTTTACAATTCCCAGACTTCAAGAACTCAATTCTAAGTTGTGTATATGTAAATGAGGTAATATATATGAACCAACCCCAACTCATAAAGTTTATTAGCTAGCTAGTTTTCATCTTCAAGGAAGAATATGTGTATTGACATTTTTGCATGGTATCTTTTTGTAGGATGAATTGTCAAAGTGTGAGTGTGTGATTCAGGAACTTGTGTTGGATGGTTATGAATTAATGCTAAGCTGCAAAAGTACTCCAATTAATGTTCTAGATTTAGACTACTCAAGCTCAGAGGACACACACACCAAACCAGAAGAAGAAGAAGAAGATGATGTTGAAAAAAGAGGATTAAAGAGACTGAAGATAAGCACTTTTCCCAAAAGCCCTTTCCCACCTTTTTAGTGTCAAATTCTAGAGAGATGGAATTCTGCAGAGAACGGTAATATGATATTTTGGGTGACAAAGGGCCATAGAACAGAGGGAGAGATGATAAATAAAAAAAAAATGCAAAGTGTTGTAACCTAGATTTAATTTAGGTTTTTGAAGAAATAAAAGAGTAATTGGCTTCTTTGGTCATCCAAAGTGCAAAATTAAATTAGAAAAATATTAATTGCCATTTTAAAGATATAAAATAATCTTACTTGATGGTTAATTTGTGTAACTTTATATTTTATTTCATTTCATTTGGTCGAGGCTGTTGCCTCTTATTGGGAGATATTGGATTCAATCTCAATCAAGATAAAATACAATACAAGAGTTGAGAGATAGTAAACATTTAGCCATTAAAAAAATTGGATTTGTTACTTTGCCAATAATGGTCGACAATAAGGTTAAAAATGAATGATACTTCTATTATCCTCTAAACTTAATTTGATTTTTCTTAAAAAAATAAACTTCATTAAAACACGGCTAAAAACTCGTCTCCAAGGAGGACAGCGAGCCGCCATCAAGAAACCTTACATCAGTTTAAATTTACACCAAGAATCCCAAGTGCAATTGTTTTCCTTTTTCCTATTTTATACCATAAATAACCTAAAGACTTGACATCCGAAATAATCTCCGAGTTCTTAACCTCTTTTCCTTTGAAAATCAATTCATTTCGAGCCTTCCATATGCGCCAACATGTAGTAATTATGATACCTTGAATCGCTTCTTTATACTCCGGTGGGCATCCACAAGTATTGAACAATTCTGCCAAGTCTCTCGCATCAAAAGCAAAAATGGGTGGTATGCCACACCAACGCGCGATCATTTGCCAAGTCCCACAGCTGTATCCACAGCCTATAAACACGTGCATTGTTGTCTCCTCACCTTCGTCTCACAACGGACAATTTGTGTTATCCATGTAAATGTTTCTCTTTGCCAAAGCCACCTTTGTAGGAATCATGTCGTTCATCGCTCTCCACATAAAAATGTTGCACTTTGTCGGGAGCCAACTGCACCATTTTAACTCAAAGAGTTTGCTGCTGCTGTCAGTTTCGGACAGCCACTGTTTAACAGCAGCTGCAGAAAAATCGTTGCTGCCAGACTAGAACCAAGAGTCTGCAGTGTCGTTCAGAAGGGTACCTAGACACTGATTATGTAGAGCCGTCAATTCCAGAGTTTCTAACACCGTGGAAGGAGTTTTTTTTTCCAGTTTCACCCGAATACTCTAAGTCCACCATTTATTAAAACACGGTCCGCAACTTTACAGTTTTTATTACATTCTAAGCGATATAAAGTTGGGAATTTTTTCTTTCAAGGATACTCACCGTACCAAGGGTCCATCCAAAAACTTGTCATTTTACCATTTCCAATCTTACAACGAAATAGCGAAATCAAAGACACCCCTCCCACCTTCACCATAGTACCAAGTTTCACCATATCTGTCCAGACTCCTCCATTATTAAGCACTGGATAGAACTCCCACTGTCTAGCTCTACTATGACGCGAATGAACCACCTTTTTCCACACAGACCCCGACTCCGTTCTATACCTCCAGAGCCATTTGAGAATTAGAGCGTCATTACAATCATTTAATCTAGATAAACCCAACTCTCCTTTGGTTTTCGAAAAAGTAACCTTATCCCAAGAACACCAATGTATTTTTTTTTTCACAGCTTTCGATCCTCCCCAAAGGAAATTCTTCATCAATCCTTCCAAAACTGAAATGATCTTCTTAGGCGCTTTATACAGTGAGAAATAATAAATCGGAAGACTTTGTAAAACCGATTTAACAAGCGTAAGCCTTCCCCCAATAGATAACACCTTGGCTTTCCATTTAGAAAGGCGAGACCAAAAAACGTCCACCACTAGGTTCCAATTGACTATGCGTTTCATATTGGCTCCAACTTTGATCCCTAGATAGACGAACGGAAGTTTCCCGACCTGCACCCGATAACCGAGGCCATAGAAACCACCTCCTGATCATTAGTCCCAATCCCATATAAGGTAGACTTGTTTATGTTAATTTTTAAACCCGAGCTAAAATAAAAGATTCTCAAAATACGTTTAACATTCTAAAAGTTAGACGTAGACGATTACCCCAACACCATAGCATCATCTACATATAGAAGGTGGGATAGTTTCGGTCCCTGATCAGGTAGCTGAACCCCCTCAAACACCCCGATATCAGTCGCTTTAGTGAACAAACCAAATAATGCCTCCATTATAATTAGAAATATAAATAGTAACAGAGGGTCACCTTATCGAATCCCCTTCTGACAATCAAACTGAAATGTCAGTGAGCCATTCACTAATACAGATTATCTAGCTGAGGATAGAATACCGCGAATCCACATACACCATATCTTTGGAAACCCCATTTGAAGCATAATATCCAAAAGAAAGGCCCAATTCACGTTATCATAGTTCTTTTCAAAATCAATCTGAAGCATGAAAAATCGCTTCCTAGCCCGTTTAGTCCATGTCGTGATTTCATTAATAACTAAAGGCCCGTCTAGAATATATCTACATGATAGAAAGGCAGATTGTGTTTCAGCCGTGATGTTCCCTATCACCACCTTCAATCGGTTTGCCAAAAGTTTAGAGATAAGTTTACTAATCACGCCAATTAAAGTAATTGGACGGTATTCACCCAAACCCGTGGGAGCTTTATTCTTCGGGACAAACGAGGATCCCACACCCGAAGTAATACTCCCGTGATCATAAAAATTCTGCATTATATTCTTAAAATAATTTGCAAAAAAGCTCCATAAATTTCTAATAAATCTAAAAGTAAAACCGTCCGGACGAGGAGCTTTATCGTCTCCACAACCAAACACCGCATCCTTAATCTCCGCTTCTGTAAAATGTACCACCAATAACCGTATATCACTTTCAGAAACCCGATTACTTCCTTGATACTTTAAAGATGACCTTTACCACAAATCTTCAATAAACTTCCTACGAAAAAACTGAAACACTTCTCTCTTAACAATGCACGGTTTAGTTTGCCATGTATCATTAACAAGTAAGCATGTGATATTATTAGACGCCTTCCTCTTATTGATGAGACCATGAAAGAACCTGGAGTTATCGTCTCCATACATTGTCCACTTTGATCTAGCCTTTTGTTTTAGATCCTTATACGTGAATTCTTCTGATTCTCGTAGTCTACATTTGCTCTCTTTCGAAATCCAATAATCTTCTTCAGACAAGTCATGTTCTTTCATCACTTTCTCAAGGTTTTCAATATAAATCCGCAACATTTTCTCAACTCTTTGGTTTTTAAGTCTGCCTTCCATATGTTAATAACTTTTCTTAAAGCCTTGAACTTTTTCATCAACACTACATCCAGGCAACCATCACAACTAAAATCTTCACACACTTTCCTGATAACCGAATCAAAATCCTTTCGGTCCATCCACGAATTAAAGAATCTGCATGGTTTAGGCCGAAATTGCAAGAAACCGACTTCAAAATGATGGGTCGGTGGTCCGATCTTCCTTTAGGATGCGTTCTATATTCCGTATCTGGCTACCTATTAAAAAATTCCCAACATACAAAAATTCTATCAATACGACTAAACTTGTTACTTGTAGAAAAAGTGAACTTGCTGCCTTTCAAACTCATCTCCTATAACCCAACATCGTCTCTAAAATAATTGAAATTTGCAGCCGCTTTATGATTAAAAAACGAGTTCCTTCTTTTTTCCACACTCCTAACCGAGTTGAATTTCCCCGCTACAACCCATAACCCCACCTTGGATTTAATCAAAGCAGCTAATTCACTCCATAGAAAACGTTTATCAACATCACATTGTGGAGCGTATACATATATGACATTGCAAACCGCCCCAAATCCTTTCAATTCACCAGAAACCAATAGATAATTAATGTTCTTGATAATGTCTGATTGATTTGTAACATCGCGTTATTTTTACTTTTGCATGTATTTCAAATTCTATATTAAACAAATTTCAAGTTCGCCCTTATTCACTTCTTGTATGTTACTCCTACCCATTCATGATGAGTTGTCATTATAATTTACCCTATTCAATTTAGGAACCATTACAAGAAACTCATTTAATTAAGATCTTAATATATATTTATTTTTTTAAAGAGTAAACTGCCATTTTCGTCCCTGAGGTTTGGCACTTTTTGCCAGTTTCATCCAAAAGATTTTTTTTTTCTCAACTGGCTCCACTAGTTTTCAAATTCTTGCTGGTTTCGTCCAACTCGTTAACTCCATCCATTTTTTCTGTTAACTTTTTGTAAAAAGACTAAAATACCCTTATATTTTATATGTTTAATAAATAAAATCTTTATTTAACTCTCTTTCTCTCTTAACTTCTACCTCTCTCTCTTTACTCTCTCTCCTCTACCTCTCTCTGACTCTTCTTCAACCCACCACATTCATCATCTTCTTCAAGTCTTCAACCCACCACCATCATCACACCACCATCACCTTCATCATCTTTTTCAACACACCATCACCATCAGCTTCAATAACAAACCTGATCCGGACCCTCTCTCTCTCTTTAAACCCTACCAGAAAACCCATCGGAAGAAGAGGAGCCGATGGCTCCTGCCACCGCCGAAGGCGGACCTCCGGCCAACGACACAACCACCGTCGTCTTCGTCTTCTTCCTCCGTCTGTCTCTCTCTCTTCTGCGTCTCTTCTCTCTCTCTCTCTCTCTACGATTCTCTTTTCTTTCCTTCTCTTTATCTCTCTAGATCTGGTCCTTTTTCCTTCTCTTTATAGGTGAACTGTCAAAAACGAACAGCAAACCATACCACTGGTCAATTTTAATGGCCCAAAGTATCCACTTTGGTTTGACCGATTTCATCGATTTTGACAAATCACTGGTTTACAGGGTATGATTGTTATTGTAAAGATGTTTATCAAATATGAGAAAAAAACTAAATAGCCAACCAAATTTAAAATAAAACCATAAAAACTGAACAAAAATAACAAAACTGAGTTGATAATTCAGCCATGTTTTCTTAATAACCGAGTTTTCACGGTCTGACTGTGGTTTTAATGGTTCGGCTAACGACATTGTGTATAGGTTTTGAGATCAATTCATTGGAGATTTAGACAATGTGAAAGATTAATCACCTGGAATTGATGATATTTACAGATTATGAAGGTTCTTCAATGGCGGATGTAGAGAGAGAGAGAGAGAGAGAGAGAGAGAGAGAGAGAGAGAGAGAGAGAGAGAGAGAGAGAGAAGGAAAGGTGCAAATGATGCTGTGTCGTTTTTGGCATTTTTAGGGATTATTATTATTATTATTATTATTATTATTATTATAATACAGATAATATTTGAATTGACAACTTTACCCCTCAGTTAACTGAGATTGACTAACGGAGTTAGGCTCTTGGACGAAACCAGCAAGAATTTGAAAACTAGTGGAGCCAGTTGAGAAAAAAAAAATCTTTTGGATGAAACTGGCAAAAAGTGCCAAACCTCAAGGACGAAAATGGCAGTTTACTCTTTTTTAAATAAAACATATATATATATATATATATATATATATATATATATATATTGTTTATAATACTATTAGATTATAAAAAAAAAGTAAAACATGATGTAAATTGTTTTGACTTTTGTCAAACAAAATTATTGCCGTCATTAGTTTTTTTTTTTTGTTATTTTATTTATTTATTTATTTTTTTGAGATATATCTCCTAACCACCCTAATTACTTCATTAAATACCCAACTCTTTTACCCCAACTATAAATACACCACTCCCTACCCATTCTAACACTTGCTTAATCCTAAATTCTCTCTAAACCTCTCAATTCTTTAAGAAAATCCCAAGTATGGAAGTCCACTTCTAAGTGAGTTTTCTCATAAACTCCAACTTTATTCTTCTTTCTTCACTTCTTTTCTTCTTCTAACCCCTTGGAGAAACCTCTAGGACCTAACTCTTGTTTGCTATGGCAAATGAATACGAGTTAGACACCAAAATAAGGCCTCAAAGGTGGTTCATCTTCTATTGATTTTATGCAGTAGAAGGTTAGTTGAAGTGATACCGACCAAGTTCACCAACAACTTAGTGTTGGATGGACTTATGCTATGGTTAATGGTTGACAAAGGAAAGCCAAGGCTCTTCCAAACTAAGTCACCATACACTGCTTTAACACTATAGTTATATTATGTAAATACTAAATTATATACTTTCAAAACTCTATTAATCTATTAACTTGGAAGGTTTGTGGATACATCCCTACCTTACCAATACTTGACTTTCTTGACCATCCGAATCACCTTTATGGTGGTTTGTGTTTTGGTTAGCCTTAAAGGCACTACTTGACTCTCATGACCATCCGAATCATCTTCATGGTGGTTTGTGTTTTGGTTCGCCTTAAAGGCAATGCATGACTTCCTTGTACTCTTGAATCTTCCTCCGAATCAAAATCTATTTTTTTTTCTTTTCTTAACTCTAGTCTAACCGGAGCTAAAATCCTCATTTCTCAAGACTTGTTTTTGAGGTCTTAACAAACGCACCCTAAGGTGGCTTCATACTTGTCCCTTTTTTTACTCTTTAACACTTTTGGGGCTCAACATGTATCCTATGCAAACATACACTAAACACTTTCATACTCACATACTCAATCTACCAAACATGCTTATAAACTATGCCATGCTAGAATTTAAACTTTACATACAAATGCCGCTTAGCATACAACCCCCTTAACATGTATAGCGCTATAGGAGTAGCACCCCGCCCCCCTAACTGGGTCATGTTAAGTTTTACCGGCCTACCACTTCGGTGTTAGGTCAAGCAGTGCAAACATGTGTTGATTATGCCTTTTGTATGATTTTATGTGTGCAAAGCTATAGCATGACGATTTGAATAAAATATTTTAATACTATGTATGTAAACCAAAACTAGTATGCTCACCAATACTTTATGTGTTGACAGATATTTTATACATGTTGCATGAAATATTTGATGCGATGTCTCAAGAAATCTTGTAGGGATGGACTTAGAAACGCACCAATTTTATTATCATTATGTTGTTTGTTGTATTTCCTTTTCTTGAACAATTTGTATTTCCAACTTTGAATGCTATGAAATGAAATTTCCTTAAATCAATTTGTCACAATTCTAGTATCATGATGTCTTTGAACAATCTATCACAAGTCGCGCCTCGATGTATTCCGCCATCGGTTAGGGTGTGACAGATTGGTATCAGAGCCATGACTATAGGGAATTAGGAAAAGTTGCCATGTTTGACCTAGACTATAGTTAAGAACATTTTTGACCATTCCTTTTTCATGCTTAATATACTTGTTCTCCCTATCTTGCTTCTACTTTATTCCTTTTGTCATAAAAATTTACCTACCTATTTGGTGGATTATTCTACACTCGGAGACGCTCGTATACCACAAATGAAAGGAAATCACCGAAATAGGCGTGAAACCCTCACTTTGGTGATAACTTTCAATCCGCATAAATTCTTTGTGTTTTTGAAACTACACCAAGATAGGAGTGATATCCTCACCTTGGTGGAAATTTCACAATTCTCGTTCTAGTGGACACTTACCAATTGAAGGTTAGAAATAATTTTCTTACCACATTGGACAAAGTGTACAAACCACACTCAAAGAAATGACCTCGCTAAGATAGGAGTGAAATCCGCAACTAAGCGACTAGTTTCAATCCTTGATTATTTTTTTTAATCTCACCAAAGTCTCAAATTTACTAATGACAAGAAACATGTAGTAACTGGAAGGGTGAATACCGTTAACCGAAAGCTTCGGCGAGAGTATTTCCACCTATTAGGCCAAAGCATGTTTCCAAACTCAAAGGTAAATTTGAATCACTTTGGTTAGTCTTAGTTCCGTTCCGGAACACTCCAATTGTTATTAAACAAGCCTTTCTTTTTATGCTAATACTACTTTCAATGTTGTTTCCATGCTATATTTTCGATATATATTTGATTTACTTACTCTCTTACAATCTCAAGACTCGCATTACAAGCTACTCTCGCAATCTCCAAACAATACTAATAATCACGAACCAACATAAATCAAAACTCCTTCATGTTACCTAAGTGCACTATACTTGCTTATACTTATGTGTTATGCTTTATGAACAATGTGAAACTTCATGCTATTTGAAATACTTGACATTATTTGTTTTATATGTTAAATACATTGCTAAAAACGAAACAAAATGCAATCTTTATACAAACAAACCATTGATCAAAGCTCATAATCCTTTTGTTTATTCTATAGATGTCTTCCATGTCAAACTGTATGTCAAGCAAGAACTCTAAGCAAAGCACCAACAAGAAAATGCTATCTTTCATGGCCAAGCAAATGGCTAAGGTCATACCCGATGTGGTTAGCAAAATCCAAGCCTCCGTAAGCCCTCATGGTTCAGTTGACTCAAAAGCCGAATCCTCCAAAACTACCTCCTTCACATTTAAGCAATTCAACCTACATCGACCCGACTCTTTCACGGGAAACGATGGTGCTACCGCTATGCTCGAATGGTTCGACCACATCGAGCTAGTTTTCATCAATAGCGAATGCCCTGAGGAGCTCCGCACTCGTCACGCCACTAGTGTCTTCAAATCAAGGGCACTCAAGTGGTGGAAAAGCAAGAGAGCCACCCGTGGGAACGAAGCCGCCTTAGCTCTACCGTGGGAGGAACTAAAGCAACTCATGATTGAGGAGTTTTGCCCCGTGCAAGAGATTGAGCGACTCGAAGATGAGTTTTGGAAACTCAATCAAAACAGTGGTGATAACCCAGCCTATACCAATCGTTTCAAGCAACTCCTTGTCTTTGTACCTCACCAATTCAACACCACTAAAAGAATCATAGCTAGGTATCTCAAAGGCCTCCCAACGAGCGTTCGTGATATCATTGAAGGAGCCAAACCCATCACCCTAGAAAAAGCCATTCGTTTAGCTTCCAAAATCTCGGATAACCAAGTGAACGATGGAACCTTAACTATCCCAAACACCATCAAAACCATCAACCAAACCACCACTATTCCCACCGAGAAACCAAAAGAAACCAAAACCCCATCGGCCAACAACAATAACCGAAAATGAAAGTATCGAAACCAAAACTATGTCGTTACCACTCCATCAACTGAAGCTCAAGCTCCAGCTCCACTCAATCAAGTGCCTGCCAGGAAACCTTACATCAGAACACACCCAAAGTGTACCACATGCAACTTTCACCACCCAACGGCCTCTACTTGTCGTTTCTGCACAACCTGTAACCGTTATGGACACCTCCCCTTAGCTTGCAAGGTTGGCTCTAGATCCCAAAACAACACGCCTCAAGCTGTTAACCAACCTCACCTAGCCATCGCCAATGGGCGTGCATGCTTCAAATGTGGTGATCCTAACCACTTCGCCCCGCAGTGCAACCGCAACAACCAGTTCCAGCTCAAGCTCAGGCTCAAGCACCAAGGGGCGGCACTTTCAACATCAATGCGGCCCAAGCTCAAAATGAAAACGATGTGGTGAATGGTACGTTCCTTTTTAATGGGTCTTATGCTTCTATACTCTTTGATACTGGTGCGGATAAGAGTTTCGTCTCTTTAGAATTTGAACCTTTACTTGCTTGTGCACGATCTAAATTAACGAAACCCTTCACTGTCGAAGTCGCAAATGGTGAACCCGTCTCTATCGACTCCATTGTCAAAAACTACACTTTAAGTCTTAATGATCATGATTTCTCCATAGTCAATTCTTATTAGTAGGGATTAGATCGGTACCGTACCTGTACACGTACTCGTATTGAATTTGAACAAAAGTGGGTACCGAGTACCATACCGAATATATAGGTACGGTATCAGTATCGGTACGGTACCCCGTTTTGGTACCACTTTTTTATTATTTTTTTTGAGCACTCGTATGGTTCCAAGTAGGTAAATCATTACGAGTATCAATACTACACGGGTACCAAATTGATAAAATTGGTATGAGTACCAATATGGTACATGTACCAAATAGGTAAAATTGATACGAATACCATAAATATCATAATACGATGTAAAACACATTATCAAATTTATTAGTATATAGAATTCGGTACCTATACCATTTTTAGCCGTACCAATACCGAAATCAATAAAATTAGGTACCGATACCTATACCGAGTACCCAAAATCGGTACGGGTACGAATACTAGTATGAGTACGTTATGGGTACGGGTATAGATACTCAAGAAAAAAATGCTCATCCCTAATTCCAAGTCAAAATTACAAATTAAATGGTTAGGGTATTAATTTGAGGACTAGACCTCGTATTGTTGCCATCTATTATTTCTCACCATGTGACATTATTTCCCACTTTGTGATGTTAAATGCTCGTAAAAAAATAAATTATTAATTTTTTTTGCCAATAAAAAAACAAGTTACAATAATTGATATGCAATAATTGTATATTTTCACACTAAGAGGGTGTTTGGGTTGAAAATGAATTTTAGGTTTAAACAAGGGGAAAAGGAGCTGAAAGGACTTTTTAAACAAGTTAGTAATGTATAACTTTTTAAAAAAGAAGATAAGGAGGCGGAAAAGTAGATAAGTTATAAATTTATCCAAACATGCCCTAAATCATTCATGTTTAGTTTGCGCATCACCAATTTAAATAATAATCATTAAATAGATACAAGATAAATGAACCACTTTATATATTTTGATATAGAGGATGGAAATTAGCCATTCAGCTGAGCTAGGACCCACCGGGTCTTGAAATACTGATAAAATGAGCCATGTCAGCTTGACTCAACATTCATACAAGTCAAAAACTCGAGGCAAATCAACTCTAGTTTTTAACAAGCTAATTTTTTCGAGCCGAAGAGAAAAAAGTCAAAAACATACTTTAATTAACAGCCCTAATCAAAGTCCATCATGTAGAAGAGACATATCTCTGTATTAAATTTTGCATTTGAATTGGAAGAATCAACATCCCAGCTGGTCCCCTATTTCCAAAAGAAGACCCTACATGTAAGATCTCTGTTCCAACTAGAAAGAACGGCACCACAGGTTGGACTGGACCACTGGTGATCTGCTAATAGAGTTATAAAAAGTGAGCCCAATGGTGCAATAGATAACACCAAACCTTCTTTTGACAATCATCTGCGTTGCTTTTGCCATGCTCTCCTTAATTTTGTATGGGTCTGGATTTGTTTGATTGTTACCATGTGCATATAAACTTTGTTATCTTTAGAATTATATATTTTATGTAAAGTCAATTTTTTATTATATTATTTGATGTACATCGTAAGGTATATGCATTATTTTGGTTATGTGCATGATGTTTTCACCATGGAAATAAGTTTACTCTAACAGACTCATAATACATCATTCATGATTGACTAGAGACATTGGTTGTAACGTCTAAATTTAATTTTGAATCTAGTGGTATACATAAACGTATTCAAGAAAAAAAAAAAAAAAAAACTGTACAACGTGTTTTTTAGTATGTGACAAGGTTCACATGATAAAATCAAGTGACTAAAATGTTTGCCTACATATTTAAAGAGTTGATCAAAAAAACCCTAGCTGCTCCGAAGTCTTAGGGGCGAACGGCGGCGATCGAAAGAAGGAGAGGATTTTTTGTACGTTGGCATGGCGGGTAGGGAGAGGTATAAAGTGGATACGTGGTACGAAGCTCCATCTAGGAATGGGAAGAGATCGGATCAAGCGGAATCGTCTAAGAGGAACGACTTGCCGGTTACGAAGTTCTTTGTATCAAACCTTCCAGGGGGCTGCTCTTCGGCGGATTTAATGGAGGTGTTGCACGGTTTTGGGTCGATCACAAATACTTATATTGCAAGAAAATACGACAAACTTGGTAAGCGTTTCGGTTTCGTTTCATTCGTGAATGTTCGTGATCCTTTAGATCTAGAGAGTCAGTTGAAGGATATTTGGATTGGGTCATATAAGTTGTTTATCGTCTTGGCTCGTTTTGTTGACGGGGAACGGGTGGTAAGGAATGGGGAGAAGCAGTGGGTGCCGAGTAACAAAAAGGGGAAGAGTGTTGATTCCGATAAGGGTAATGGGTATAAGGGGAAGACTGTTGATTCTGATATGGGTAATGGGAATGGGGAGGGTGCTGAAGTGATGGGCAACGTGGATTGTGGATTGGGAGACGGTCGTTCATTCAGGGACACTCTCCTGAATGTTGATCCGCCTAAGAGGGTGCATGAGATTGTTGTTGATGAAGGTACCAAGGGCAAATTATTTTGGGAAGGTTGTGGAGCAGTGGGTAAGGTTTCTGACCTTAAGAAGCTGTCCAAGTTAAGGATTTGGCTTGATTTGGTGGGACAAAACAAGGTGGGTATTCGCTATTTAGGAGGACTATGGGTCATGCTTTTGTTCGAGTCGGATGTTTGCATGGAAGGTTTCGTTAATACTAAGGAAGTGTGGAAGGTTTGTTTCGATAATATAGAAAGGTGGGAGGGGCAGACGATTCACATGGAACGTATTGTTTGGTTGCGGATCTTCGGTTTACCGTTATGCTTGTATGACCAAGGTTTGTTCACGGAAATTGGGAGCAAGTTTGGTTCGGTTGTGCAAACGCCGGAGTTCGATGAAGCTACGGTGGATTTATCGAATGTGATCATTGGTGTCTTACGTAAACCGGGGTTAAGAGTTAGTCAAGTTATGTCGGTGAGATGGAAGGAGGAGGTTTTCTCTGTGGTTATTGAAGAGGAGCCGGGGGAGTGGATTCCGGATTGTTTGGATTCTTATTCTTCGTACTCGGAGGACTCTTCACGGTATGGTGATAGTTGTGGTAATGAGGAACAGTTGCATACTGAGGAGAATGGAGGTATTAATGTAGTGGATATGGAACATGCTGGTGCGAGTGAAGAACAGGTTCCAATTGAAGTTGGTCACTTGATGGGACATAGTCAGCCGAATACTTCTGTTCCTATGGTGAGTCATGTTCAGCCTTCAGTGGAGGGGAATCAAGAGGTGATGGAGGAGGTTGTTAAGGAGATAGGGGCGGGTTATCAAGTGTCTGACACGGGAGGGTTTGGGGATAGAAGTGGAGTTTTGGGTACTAGAGAAAAAAAGACAAGGGGTTTTCGTAAAAAGTCGAGAACGCAGAAATCTCCATCTCCTACTGGACAGGAACGTCCTAAGAAGAGAGCGAGGGAAGGGGAGGATTTATTCGATATCGACAGGTTTATCTATGCTATTAATGGGAATGACAATGGTAGTGACCCGGTTGATGTGCATCATTGTGTTAGAGAGGAACAAGTTTGTTTGGGGGGTATTGATGGGCAGGTAGATGGTTCGCTGAATATGGTGGAGGAGGTGGACGTTGGGACCAGCGATGAAGTGACAGCTACATTGAATATGGGTACGGTCCTTGGTGTGGAACAATTCGAGAAATATGGTGACACATTTGCTAAGGTTATTGACGAAGAAGGTTTTCAACAGGTGGATAGATGAATGTGCTCTCATGGAATGTTAGAGGACTGGGCTCGGACGGTAAAAGTAATTGGTGCAGGAAATTAAAGACGGAGAATGAGATAGGTTTTCTTATGATTCAAGAGACTCAGTTTAGTTCGCTGGAGGCGGTTAATGTTACTAGATTCTGGGGTCAGGGTGAGTTCGAGTTTGAGCATGTTGATGCTACGGGTCGCTCGGGAGGTTTGGTTTCTTTCTGGAATCCGAAGTTGTTTGTGAAAACTTCGGTTTTCAAAGATAGACATGTGCTTCTTGTTTCGGGTTATTTGAAGAGTGATGGTGCTAAATTGTCTGTGGCTAACGTTTATTGCCCACAACGTATTCAAGACAAACGTGCGGTTTGGGATCAACTGAAATCTTTGAAGCCGGAGGATGATGGTTTTTGGATCGTCGCTGGTGATTTTAATAGTGTGCGGGATCGTGAGGATCGGCGTAATTCTAATTTTGATTTGGTGGATTCTAACGAGTTCAATAATTTTGTGGAAGATGCTGGTATGTTTGAATACGGTTTGAAAGGTCGGAAGTTTACTTACTTAGCTAATAATAAGTTAAGTAGGATTGATAGAATTTTCGTGGATTGGTCGTTTTTTAATAAGTGGCCTAACACGGAGTACCGGGTTTTAGACCGCAATGGGTCGGATCATTGTCCGCTTATGTTGAAGATTGGTTCCAATAATTATGGCGCAAAACCTTTTAAGTTTTTTAATTCTTGGCTTCAACGGGAGGGCTTTGATGATTTGGTTATAAACTCGTTGAAGGATATTACTTTTCAAGGTGATCCGGACGTTATCTTTATGTCGAAATTAAAGCTTTTGAGAAGTAAAATCAGTGGTTGGAAACAGGAGGTGACTAGGGTCGAAATGGAGGAGGTGGATTGTTTAAGCAAGGAAGTGAAGGATTTAGAGATTATTATGGAGAATAGGGATTTATTGGAGGAGGAGACCTGGGTTTTAGAGGAAGCTAAAAAGCGGCTTAAACAATTGGAGTACTATAAAATTAAAGACCTGAAGCAAAAGTCGAGAGTTAATTGGGCAAAAGAGGGGGATGAAAATTCGAGATTTTTTCATGGTTCTATCAATTGTAGGAGGGTTTCGAATGCTATTACGGGTCTTTCAGTGAATGGCGTTTGGGTTACAAAGCCTTCGGAGGTGAAGAAGCAGGTTTTTCGATTTTATAGAGATAAGTTTGTTGATGATTTTCCGGTTAGACCACACTTATTATGTTATGGTTTGAAAACGTTAAGTGATGATCAAGTGTTGGAGATCACTCGCCCATTCCTGGAAATAGAGATTAAGGAGGCCGTTTTTCAGTGCGGTAGTGACAAAGCCCCGGGTCCTGATGGATTCAATTTCAGGTTTATAAAGAGGTATTGGGATTTATTCGCTAATGACTTTTTGGAGATAATGAGGAGGTTTGCGGATACGGGCGTTATAAATCGTGGTGTATCATCTTCGTTTATTACTCTAGTGCCTAAGGTGAAAGATCCAGTCCACCTAGGTGAATACCGTCCGATTAATCTGATTGGGGTGGTGAGCAAGGTGATTTCTAAGGTGTTGGCGAATAGGTTAAAGGCGGTCATGGATAGTATTATTAATGAGACTCAATCGGCTTTTGTGGCGGGTAGATATATTCTGGATAGCCCTCTTATTATTAGTGAGGTGATTTCATGGTCGAAAAGAACCGGGAAGGAGTTATTCTTTTTTAAAATTGATTTTGAAAAAGCCTATGACAATGTAAATTGGGCTTTTTTGATTTCAGTTATGAGACAGATGAGGTTTCCTGATATTTGGTGCACTTGGATTGAGGGTATTTTGAAGTCGGCCCGTTCGTCAGTGCTGGTTAACGGGTCGCCGACTTTCGAGTTTAATTGTGGTAAAGGTATTAGGCAGGGGGATCCTATATCACCGTTTCTATTTATTATGGTTATGGAGGCTTTATCGGGGTTAATTAAGAAAGCGTGTGATGTGGGCATGTTCCATGGGGTTGATTTCGATAATGGTGATCTTAGTTTGTCTCATTTATTGTATGCGGATGATGCGATGGTGATGGGGGAGTGGTCAGATATTAATTTTGTGTCGTTGAGACGTTTGCTGCGTATTTTTTATATGTGCTCAGGTTTGCGGATTAACATCCAAAAATCTACTCTATATGGGATTGGAAAAAGTGTGGATGAGTTGGGTAGGAAGGCGACGGAATTGGGTTGCCAAGCGGGGTCTACTCCTTTTATGTATCTTGGTTTAAAAGTGGGGGCTAATATGAGTAGAATTAATAGCTGGGAGCCGGTGGTGAATGTTTTCAAGAGTAGATTAACACGTTGGAAATCGAAGGTGTTGTCGATTGGAGGCAGACTGACTCTTATTAAGTCGGTATTGGTTAGTCTCCCCTCCTACTACTTTTCTCTTTTTAAGGCGCCGGTTGGGGTGATAAATGTTTTGGAGGGTATGATTAGAAAATTTTTGTGGGGAGGTAATGAGGATGTGAAAAAGCTTCATTGGGTTGGATGGGAGATTGTATCTAGACCGATAAAATATGGTGGGTTGGGTATTCGTAAACTTGGAGAATGTAATAACGCTTTCTTGGTGAAGTGGTTATGGCGGTTTCGTAAAGAAAGGACGGCTTTATGGAGTAAAGTTATTGAAGCTATTCACGGCTCTCAGAGAAGGTGGGATTCTTATCCGCATAACTCTCGCTATTCTGGTACGTGGACGAAAATCATAACAAGCGGCTACCGGTTGAAAGTGGGGGAAGAAAATAGTACGAATAAGGTTAGAGGGCGTGTTGGACGTGGTACGGAGATTATGTTTTGGATTGACCCGTGGGTGGATAGGCGTCCGTTAAAGACGTTATATCCCGATTTATTCCGCTTGGAGCGGCAAAAAATCTGTATGGTAAGGGATAGGTTAAAACAAGGTGATAATGGTATATATGTCGATTGGAAGTGGAGAAGGCAACCACATTCTGATGAAGAAGTTCAACAGAGGGATGCTTGTTACAATTTACTGTTAGGCCAGGCCCTTAGCGAGACGGATGATACATGGTATTGGGATAATGGATCGAATGCTTCGTTTTCTATTCATGAGGTTAAGAAATGGTTGGATGGCGATCGATACAACCAGGTTGGGCCGACGTATAAATGGTGCAAATGGATGCCAATCAAGTGTAACATTTTTATGTGGAGGATGTTAATGGATAGGATTCCTACAAAGGAGGCGTTACGAAGGAGGAATATAAATTGTGATAATATGTTGTGTAATTTCTGTGACGACCAGGACGAGAGTGTGGAGCATTTATTTACCGGATGCAGGATGGCGACCGGGGTTTGGAATGGTATAGCGAGTTGGCTTAAACTTCCTATGTTCTACTTCTTCTCGGTGCAAGACATTTCGCAGGTTTACTCGACTTCTTCGTGGTCAGCGTTAAAGAAGATGGCTTTGCATGGGATTATAGTCCTCACTTGTTGGAGGATTTGGAAGGCAAGGAATGAAAAAATATTCCAAGAAGAGAATAGGAACGTTGTGGAGATTATCTCTGACATTAAAGCTTTGGGGTATCTTTGGTTTTCAAATAGATGTAAAAAGGGTACTGTGGGTTGACAGGATTGGAAGAACTTTAATTTGATGTAATGTTTCGTTTGTATTTTTAAGGGATCTCCGGCTTGGATATTGCCTTGCGATTGTTTTAATGAAATTTGCCTTTAAAAAAAAAACATATTTAAAGAGTTTAATTAAGGTAGAGATTAGGTCTATGTTTGTGTTGGATATCACACATACAACGACTAAACACTTAATCGAATGATAGAATGAACAACAAATTACAATATCTTGGTGTGTTCCATTGTTGCAGAAAGTTACACTTATATATAGAGGCGTACCTAACTATTTACGTACCCTGTCCGAGTCGTTAAAAATATGCCTCTTAGGCATCTTAGGCTTAAGGATTAAATAATTTAAACTAAATTTTATGTACGATCAACGATATAGCAATAAACGTAACAATTAGCAAAATAATAGTATTAGAATGTGTTAAAAATAAAAGATGAGTTTATTTTTTATGTTTTCAATTAAGTTGTTTACTTACTATGTTTCATTATTTGTTACATGTTCAATAAATGGAATGCTGGAACATTGGTTTGTGGCCCTGGAAGTACTTGGCCTAGAAGATGATAGTAGGCTTTTAGCTTTGGATGATCTTGGGATTGCTGGTCTTAGCCCAAGTTTTGATCTATATAACAACATGTTGAGCATGAGCCTAGAGTTGAGGTCCCTCTCCAGAATATCAAATAACATCTAGACGGATGGGCCGGTTCTCTCTTTGGGGGAGCTGGGTTCGATTCTCACAGGAGGCATGTGATGGATACCCCCACCCTTGTGGTGGGGTAGGTGGTTGGGAAGTGATGGAGAGACCCTTGACCCTTGTGGTCATGGGTTCGACTCCGGATCCCTCCAGGTTTTACCGGTTCACTACCGTCGTGCCTTCGGGCGGGTTTGTGGGCCGGGTTTTCCCTGGAACAGGAGACGGGTGGGCCGAAGGGCTCTGTCCGTACGGACTAGAGGCCGTCTGGGGCCCCTTTCAGCCATTGGGGGCCGCGTACAGAGTACCCGGCAATACTTTAGTTGATCGTTCAAAAAAAACATCTAGAGAAAACCCTACACTTTCTTGTCATCATTATAATCTCACAATGAGTAAACTGCCATTTTCGTCCTTGAGGTTTGACACTTTTTGCCAGTTTCATCCAAAATTTTTTTTTTCTCAACTGGCTCCACTAGTTTTCAAATTCTTGCTGGTTTCGTCTAAGTGCCTAACTCCGTTAGTCAATCTCAGTTAACTGAGGGGTAAAGTTGTCAATTCAAATATTATCTGTATTATAATAATAATAATAATAATAATAATAATAATAATAATAATAATAATAATAATAATAACAGATGTTTTAATCTCTCTCCTAGCCCCTCTCTCTTTTTCCTCTCTCTCTCTTTAATCTCTCTCCTATACCTCTCGCTCCTCTACCTCTCACTGTCTCGTCTTCAACAAACAAACAGTTGAACACGACCATCACCATCATCATCGTCTTCGACAAACAGATGTGGCGGTGAGTGGGTTTAACGGTTTCAGGAACAGAGAGGTGGTTGTAGAGAGAGAAAGATTTAAAAAATGAGATCTGAGAAGAAACAACAAGCTCAATGGTCGCCGGAGAAGACCATCGGAGATGATGACCAGAAATTTTCGCTCGAGTTTTAAACTATCCGGGACTGGTTCCTTGTTTTGGCGGAGCTTCCCTTGAAGAAAATGTGCTTCACACATAGTCCGGCCTTCCACCACCGGTCGCCGGCACCGCCATTGGCGGCCGTCGTTGCGTTTGCACCTCTGGTCGTCTGGTAAATCGCCACCGTTTTCTGCCATTTTTTTACAGTTTTCTTGGTGGGGTTTGGCTGAAATTGGGAAAGATTGAAGCTTTTTGAAGAAAAGAGAGGAAAAATTGAAGCTTTTTGTCAAGATTTTGGTGGGTTTTTTTGAGGAAGATGATGAACAAGGGTTTTGGATAAAAGGGGTGAAGAAAATTAGAAGTCTTGTGTGATTGTTTCTCAGGGATTCTGTGTATGTATTTGTGTGTATAATATAAAGCGGATGTTTGGATGCGGGTGTAGGAACTAGCTAGAGGGGTGTTTGGTGACAAGTTTAATAACAGGAATAAAAGGTGTTTGGCTACAATAAAATGACAAAACTGCCCCTCAGTTAACTGAGATTGACTAACGGAGTTAGGCACTTGAACGAAACCAGCAAGAATTTGAAAACTAGTGGAGCCAGTTGAGAAAAAAAAAATTTTGGATGAAACTGGCAAAAAGTGCCAAACCTCAAGGACGAAAATGGCAGTTTACTCATCTCACAATCGTTTATCAAGTCTCGAGCAAGATTATTATTTCGAATATAAACACAGAAGCAGTGAGGCTCTCAATTGGTTAAAAATCTTAAGTTACACTCATCATCTGTAGACGTTTATTATTTTGATTACTGTGTCTCATGTTAGGGTTTTGTGGCTGATCAGGAAAATCTGATTCGTTGGGTTCTCAAGTGGGATTCTAACGTTTGTGAGATCTTGTTGTGTAATCATTTGATTTGTGAGTTTGTCAGGTATTAGGATTTAGAGTGTTTCTTGTATTTTAAGAGTCAATGTATGTTTTAGGTTAAAAATCATTTTTTGGGAATAAATCGTATTGTGAAGTATTTCATATCATGTTTTGTTGACATGGTATTAGAGCCAGGTTGCTCTCTTTATTGATGTTTCCGCTGTTGAACAGTTCGTCTGAATAATCTACCGGTTCTGAATCTAATTTTGATAGCGGGTCGTCTAGTATATTGTCAATCAGTCTTTTTAATGTTCATTGATGTAGGCTTCGTATAGATCTATTTGTTGACCTCTTTCCGCGATTATTCTTGATGTTAGCTTGGTACTAATCTGTCAACAACCAGATCGTTCAACCAAATTTATATCAGAGTGTCATCTCCGATTTTGGCTGTATATTTCGTCAAGAATTTTATCTAAAAAATATAGATCTAGTTATTGACTGATAATTTTTTTGTGTCAGCTGTGTTTTTTGGTTTTGCAAGAGTCTATTTTAGATCATAAATCTGGTTCTTGCATAGTGAGTCTTCGAATTTGGTCTCGTTATAGATCCAGTTCTTAGTTACTTCGGTTCAGTTGGATCTGGTCTTGTGTGTATAGATCAGGTCTTGGGCTGTTTCATTCTTGATAGTAGATTTGATCTCTTTGGATCTTGTCTTTGTTTATTGAAGATCCAAAAAGTGGACCGACCTGCAATTATAGTTAAAACAGGTACGACTTGAGATGGATCTGAATGCTCCGAACCTAAGCTTAAACCTGCACAAGGTAAAAGACCGTTAGGCTCGTTACAGAGGAGGAGGTAGGGCCTCTCTGTAACCACCCTCCGGCGTGAGGATAAGTATTTGTTTTAGTGAGAGAAAGTAGAGAGAGAAAGTGAGATTCGGAGTGAGTGCATTCGTGTGTCAATTGTACTTTAGAGGGGGTATTTATACTAGTCAGCCTAGTTGTACTATACTTCGGACCCCCTCTTCGTACTACCATTCGGAGTCTTTTGACTTTTGGGTGAGGCTTGTACTTTTCCTTCGGCCAGACTGCCTAGCTGCGGCCTAACGTCTTAATAGGCAGGCCGCGGTATAATTGCTTATACCTCTTCATGTCTTCCCAAGTCCTCAAGTTACTGTTAGGTAACTTGTTGGACTTAGATGTGTCCGAATCATAGGAGGTCAAGCCGCGGTATAATTGCTTATACCTCTTCATGTCTTCCCAAGTCCTCAAGTTACTGTTAGGTAACTTGTTGGACTTAGATGTGTCCGAATCACAGGAGGTCAAGCCGCGGTATAATTGCTTATACCTCTTCATGTCTTCCCAAGTCCTCAAGTTACTGTTAGGTAACTTGTTGGACTTAATCATACCACGGTCTCTTAGGCTTGTTACGGCATCTATAGTGGATTGGTGAGGATGGTCGACACGTGTCAGGGCCAGCTGTCCAGAAGCTTTGTCGTATTCCCCTGACACGTGGGTGTTGTTACAGCCATTCGATTGTATGGCTGATGTGATGGCGGTTCGTTTCTCGGGGCAATCTGGACCGCTCATTTGAACCAGCTGTCCCCAACCCTAGCCATCCCAACCGTCGCCTCCCCCTCCTATATAAACCTCTCAATCTTTTTACATTTTACTGTTTTCTCTACTTTTCTTCTCTGATCTTACTTACCCCCTTCGGCGTCCTTATCATCCGTTCGAGCTTCACTAGCCTGCTTAAGGTGCGTTGTCTTCATCCTTCTTCATATTTCCTGTTTTATTGTTTTGTCCTCGAGTCTTGAAGATGGTGAAGGATGATATGAATGTGAGTTTTTCAACTCTATCCGCGGATAAACTTGCCCGGTTTATTGATACTTACTCGATCCCTCGCGAGTTAAACCCGGTTTTACCGGGACCGAGGCAAGTGATACATCCTTTCCCCGTTGGCAAGTTTGGTTTTTACACCCGAGTGTGTGACTTTGCCAACTACCGCATCCCCTTTACCAAATTTTTGATGAAGGTGTTGAGGTTTCATGGCGTGCACATCTCTCAAGTGAACCCTTTCGGTCTCAGCCGAATAAATCACTTTGAGCTTTCTTGCCGTGCTTTGGAGAAAGGTGCGGATCTTAACGTCTTCCGGTGCTTCTATAAGCTTAGCAAGGCCGGTAGTTGGTATACGTTCGAGAAACGGCGGTCATTGGAGAGTTGTCACGATTACCAGACAACTAGTTTAAAGAACTGGAAGAACCAGTTCTTCTTCTTGGACGACCGATGCTTACCCCCGGATATGGTGTGGCGCGATAGTTTTGAAGCGTCTGAATGGGATTTGCCCAAGAAGTTTAAATACAATCGCAAGTTGTATTTGGACCTGGTGGAGAATAAAAGCAATATCCAGAAGTATCCGGAGCATGTTCTCTGCCTCGGAGGGGTTAGCATGAATTGGAGTTTGGATGATAGGTGGCCGTTAGTGCGTTATAATGGAGAGGGTGAGTGGAGAGCCGCAGCTTCACTTGTTATTTATTCGTGTTTTTGCTAGCTTTTTCTAACTCCCTTATTTTTTGTTTATACAGAGATGTCGCTGTTGGATTGTCTTAAGTTGACTACCTTTGATGACACAGCTTTGGAGTACACCAACGAAGATTTGGGAAACACTGAGCCATTGGTGGCGCAGATGGAGAAGACGCACCAGGCCATTCGGCCAGTGACGGGTACTGGTGTTGGTGCAAGTGGCGCTGGTGGAGATGGTCAGACCACGGGGGTCGTGACCGGAACTGTTGGGGTAGCTCCGTCTGCTGAGGGCGCAGCTTTATCTTCCGAAGTCCCCCCTGACCCACCTATTACAAGTGTCCAACAACCGGACCCTCCTGCTAGTTCGGGTCGTCAATCATCCGATCCCTCTCGTGCCTCCAAGGAGGTTTCCGGTGATAAAGAGGGCCGAGCTCTTACTGATACCTCGGTCTCCCGGGGCGCAGGGAAGAGGAAAACTTTGAAGGGCACCACCGCCAGTTCCAAACCGAAGAAGAAGCTACGGTTTGTTGAAGATACTACTGAGGTATATTCTAACCTTCTCCATAACCTTGAATATCATTTGTTTGGGGGTAAATCTCCCAGAGACTCGGCTCCAATACTAATGGTGGATGATCCTCAGGGCGGGGGGCTCAGTGATGACGAGGATTTGGATGGGTCTGCCGGGATACGTAGCCCGTTGAAGGAGAAGGTGGTGCGGCCTGATGATGTTTCCGCCGGTGAGTTTAGGCAATCCCCCCTTCTTTCTCAAACCGATGTGCGGGATAAGGATGATACTTTCCCCCCATCGTGGTGCGAGACTGAAGCTTTTTCCCTTTATAATTTTGCAGCGGTGGCAGGGGAGGGTTCTGGTGGCGGTGGTATTGCTGATGAGAAGTTCGTCCCGGAATGGGACATAAAGAACGGAGATAGGGTGATTGACGGGCTATCTGCTCGTATGATGTTGTTCAACCTTGATACCCCTGCTGATCGGGAGTATTATCACAACCTGGATTCGCCTGCCCTTTGTGAGGCTCTGTTGATCAGCCAAGCTCAAGCCAACTTCTTGGTGACTGAGGCATACCGCCGTTGGACGGATGCCGAAGTGGACAGGGATCGGCTTCGGAGGAAGGGGGCTTCTTGTAACCATGGTCCGGCCATGGCCGAGTTGAAGAAGAATCTGAGGGACGCTCAGAATCAGGCTTCTTCTACCCAGTTTGCCGTGGCTTCGGCTGCGGAGGCCAGGGACAAGGCCCTTCAAGAGGTTGATCTCTTGAAGAAACAACTTCAAGAGTCTGAGGCTGCTGCTGCTGCTGATTCCAAGAAGACCAATGATCTTCTAAGGCAGATGGATATCACCATGGCCAATCTAAGGAAAGGTACCGATGCTTTAATTGCTGGTACGTTCTTTATTGTTCAATTCCTTTTTTATTAACTTCAACTTGGCTGTTACTTCGTAGAATGGGACGAGGCCTTGGAGGGAGAGAAGCTGGCAAGGCAAGTGTTGGCCGCGGCTGAAAAGAAAATGGCCGAAGATGAGGAGGCGTGGAAAGAGGAGAAGAAAGAGCTGGTTGGAAACATTGATGAGCTGTTCAGGCTTAAGACTTTCTTCCTGACCACCGGGGCACAGCTTATAGCGGATCACGTCCACAAGGGGCCGATCATGAAGAAGGCCGTTAGTGACGTCAACAACGCGATGAATGCCTTGGGCTTCAACGTTGGTGTGCAGGCCGGTTATGCGGCCGTGGCGAAGGGGATTCCGTTGGATAAAATGCCTTTGATAAAGAGGAATGCCCAAGAAGAGCTTACTGCTGCCGCGCTTGCCTATGACTCTCTTGTCTTTCCGAAGATCGCCAAGCTGGTTGACCAAGTCACAGGCCCTCCTGAATCCTTGACCGAAGCCTTCGACGAGCTGAAGCTCGAATCTTAATTTTGTTTTTAAACAATTATCATTTGATCCGGATCCTTATGAGATCCGGAATGTTTGTAATATTCCAGACAAGTCCCACTTGATTCGAAACCACTAGCTGGGTTCGAATTACTTTTTCTTAATGCAGGTTGATTCCGGACCCTATCATGGGTCCGGACTATGTCTTTTGATTTATGACTTGTTATTATTTTTTATTCTTTTAGGCAATGCCCTTGGCCCTAAAGTGGCCAACTTATTGGACCGTAGCTTGATCTTTCGTGCGTCCACGTATCTAGCCACGTCCTTATTTTATCCGCGGACTTTTCATATGTGTTGAACAACCATGGTTTGTGGGGTTTTCTTGACCGGGACGCGGCTGTTATCCATGCCGTGCCCTGGTGTTCTAAGTTGTCCCCTTGTATGAGTTTTTGTTATATGTTGTGTTTAATATTTAGCTAGGTGCTTGTTTAGGTTAGTTGAGATCCGGACCAAAACTTATCCACTTTGGTCCGTTTCTTTTTGCTGACACTTTTCATACCACGTGGCTTTCTTTATGCCGGGCTCATTATTGAGCTGCGGCTTATATTAGCACCTCAAAAGTTTTTCAAAGTATGGACCAGCTTTTTTATTAATGTTTTATCGGGGTATGTCACATCCCGAATAATAACAAGGAAACGGAAATGGTGAGGAATGGCACATCTCACATTACAATCACGAAATTTAGAAAAAAGTAGCTGGTCTTGCTTACCTATAGCATCTTTTAAGGTGAACACCGTTCCAGGTGCGGGGTACATCTTTCCCTTCTGGGGTTTGGAGGGTGTAGGCGCCTTTCCCTCCAGCGGTCTTGATTATGTACGGCCCTTCCCAAGAAGCGGCCATCTTTCCTTTTTCAACCCCGTTGGCTTCGTTGCAACGAAACACATATTCCCCTGGTTTGAACCGGACCTCTTTCACCCTAGAGTTGTAAAATTTTTCCAACTCTTGTTTGTACCGCGCCTCTTTGATGGCCGCGGCCTCTCGCCTTTCATCAAGCAAATCTAGGTTCATCCGTAGCTCCTGATCATTATTGCTGACATGTTGGACCCGTAGAGATGGGGAGCCAATTTCCACGGGGATTACGGCCTCAGTCCCGTAGGTTAAACTGAAAGGCGTTTCCCCGGTACTTGTCTTTGTATTAGTACGGTGAGCCCATAAGACATTGGGGAGCTCGTCTACCCAGCCGCTCCTCTTTCGCCCTAATCGTTTCTTTATTCCTTCTACCAAGCTTCTGTTGATTCTCTCGACCTGCCCGTTTGCCTGCGGATGTGCCACCGAGGCAAACGACTGTTGGATGTGCAGATCTTGGCACCACTTCTTGAACGGGTTGTTTGCGAACTGCGTCCCATTATCACTGATGATTGTCTGAGGAAGGCCAAAACGACATACTATCTGCTCCCATACAAACTTTTTCACCTCTTTTCCGGATATTTTTGATAGTGGACGGGCTTCAACCCATTTTGTGAAGTAATCCACGGCCACTAACAAGAACTTCATGCCCCCTGTGGACTTAGGAAATGGCCCGACGATATCAATTCCCCATTGCTGGAATGGCCATGCCGCAGTCACGGGGATGAGGTTGTTTTTAGCTCGGAGGCTGACAGGTGCATGTCGCTGACATTCTTCACATTTCTGCAGTTCGGTAACGGCGCTGTTGTGCATGCCCGGCCAGAAATATCCTGCATTCATTATCTTGGCTACCACCATTCTGGGACCTGCATGAATACCGCATATGCCACGGTGAATTTCTTGGACGATATATGAAGCTTCGTCCAGGTCGACACACTTCAAGAGTGGTCCCAAGAATGTTTTTCGATATAACTGACCGTCAACGACTTGGTATTGGAGGGATTTTACTTTCAACTTCCGGGCCTTTGCTTTGTCTTCTGGTACGACATCGTGCACAAGGTACCGGACTATAGGAGTCATCCAAGTATCTTGTGCTGTATCAACGGATAGTACCGTGGTTGCTTGAATGGATGGGCCTTGTAGGGCTTCCATGTGTACTTCTTGCTGGGTGATGTCATCAGTGGATGTGGCCAGTTTACTCAGAGCATCGGCCTTCTTATTCTTGCTTCCTGGTATATGGATCACTTGACAAGCTTCGAATTGCTTCATCAATTTTTTAGCCTGCATTTGAAGCAAGGATTAGTCGTTTTCGTTGGTGCTAATATCTTTGATCTGATGGTTTTGGGTAATACCCGTACCTCAGCTAAGTATAGAATCATGTTGGCTTCTTTGGCCTCATATTCCCCAGATATTTGATTAGCTACCAATAAAGAATCGACATGTGAGATAACCTGCAGAATTTACAGCATGTTAGAGTTTTTTGGACGAACTTTGCTTATAGCAGGGAGTTTTTTATAGTATTACGAGTACCTTCTTGGCTCCGACCTTTATAGCCAGTTGAAGTCCTGCTATGAGTGCCTCATACTCGGCCTCGTTGTTGGAGCTTTTGAAATTTAACCGGATGGCGTAAAGTAACTCCTTTCCCTCGGCTTCCTGCAAGACCATTCCCGCGCCCGATCCTTCCAAACCCGATGCCCCATCAGTATAGAGGGACCAGGTACTTGTTGGAGTATGTTGAAGCTCGGTTTCTGTGGATTGGGGAATTTCTACCAAGAAATCAGCCACAGCTTGGCCCTTTACTGGCCCTTTAGTTTTGTACGTGATATCAAAAGCACCGAGTTCAATGGCCCATTTAGCCATTCGTCCGGAGGACTCTGGCTTCCGAAGTACCCGGAGGATCGGCTGTTCAGATTGTACCTCAATGTTGAACGCTTGGAAATATCTACGGAGTCTCCTGGAGGTATGAACCAGGGCGAGAGCCAACTTTCTAGGATTGGATATCGGACCTCATACTCTCGTAGAGCTCGGCTGATATAATATATCGGGAGCTGAACAGTGGCTCTGGTGACAATGAGGACGGAGCTAATAGCTCCCTCCGAAGCCGAGAGATATATCGTGAGTGTCTCGCCGGGTTCTGGGGCTGTTAAGGTCGGTAGGTTGACCAAGCATTTCTTCAATTCATCAAAGGCGACGCCAGCTTCGGTTGTCCATTGAAACTGTTCCTTTCCCAAACTCTTCTTCAGAACATTCATGAATGGCAGGGTTTTTTCCGCGGCTTTGGAGAGAAAACGGTGCAGGGCCACTAATCGCCCATTCAAAGACTGCATTTCTTTAAGATTTTGAGGGGGCTGCATTTTTAGCACTGCCTCAACTTTTTCCGGATTGGCTTTTATTCCATCCCGGGCCATTAGTACCCCCAGGAACTTCCCCTCTTCTAGGCCGAAAGAACATTTCTTGGGATTTAGTTTCATGTTTATTTCTCGAAGCTTAGCAAAAGTTTCGGCAATGTCTTTTATCATGGTTTCTTCCGTGCCACTTTTAATGACTACGTCATCCACATAAACTTCCAAATTTCTTCCAATTTGGTTCTTGAAGGCTGCGTCCATCAATCTTTGGTATGTGGCACCGGCATTTTTTAGACCGAACGGCATCTTTTTGTAGCAGTACAGGCCGCTATTTGTGACGAAGGCCGTTTTGTCTTCATCGGCCTCGGCCATTTGAATTTGATGATACCCTTTATAGGCATCAAGGAAGCACTTTAATCGGAATCCGGCCACGGCATCCACTTTCACATCGATCTCTGGCAAAGGATAACAATCCTTCGGACAAGCATTGTTGAGATCTTTAAAATCCACGCACATTCTCCAAGCTCCGTCATGTTTTTTGACCAGAACGGGATTGGCTACCCATGTTTGGTATCGTACTTCCCGGATTATATCGGCACTCAACAGGTTTTTGACGTCTTCTGCTATAGCTTTAACACGGTCAGGGGCCATACTTCTTTTCTTCTGAGCCACCGGTTTTATGTCGGGATAAGTGTTCAACTTATGCTCTGCTAATGATCTTGGGACCCCTGTCATGTCTGAATTTTCCCAGGCGAAGACGTCTAAGGAGTTTGAGAGCAACTTCCAAAGTGCCTCTCGAGCTGCGGTCGGCAGTTGCGCGCCAATGGAGATTTTTTTTTCTGGGAAGCGTGGGTGTATTGACCATTTCTCGGTTGCAGTAGTGCCGGAGCTTCCCGGATGATCTTCATCATTGCTCGTATCTAACGATTGTCGGATCTCTGACACGGAGAGCCCGGCTTCGGATTCTAATGTGGCAATACCTTCTTCGGTTGGGAACTTGAGTGCACCGTGGATGGTAGATGTTACCATTCCAAAGGCTTTCATCCCTGGTCTTCCCAGGATGATGTTGTGCACGGACCTGGAGCCCACTACAAGAAAAGTTAGGATCACCGTTCGTTGGCAATTCCCTGAGCTGAATGTTACTGGTAAGGACAGTTGTCCTATGGGCTGCACGATTTCTCCTGAAAAACTGATTAATGGCATGGACACCGGGATCAGCTTTTGTTGGGATGCTTCGGCTAGTAACTGGAAACACTGGAGGTACATGATTTCAGTGGCGCTTCCTCCATCCACATAGATCCGGTGAGTTTTGTGTCCAGCCACGATCCCCGACACAACTATAGGGCCGTCTTTGTAATCTTCTGGTGAAATGGAGGGGAAAGTGATGGGCTGGGCCATCCATTCCGTGACATGATCACTGCTTCTTTTTACCCCTTGCTGCTTGATGGTTCGGATCATGTGTATCCCAGCTTGGTCATTTGGATTTGGAATGTTTGTGGTGCTGGATTTGCCTTCTTTGATCTCCTTTACTAGATGGGACAGCTTACCTGCCTTAAGAGCTTTTTCAATTTCTTGCTTCAGTGACCAGCAATCATCAGTATCATGCCCTCTAGCTCGGTGGTAATCACAGTATTTTTTGGTGTTCTTGTCAGATGTGGGCTTCTGTCTTGGGGGTTTGGGGAAATCTACATTCTCCGTGCTGAGTATCTCACTAGGAGACTTTAGCAAATCGGAGTAAGTTGACCCCCGGTGTGACGAAGAGCTTCGGCCAGTAGAACTCTTTTCGTTTCTTGAGTAAGGTTGTGACCTGTTTTTTCCCCATGAATTACTTCGATCTGAGCTTGGAGCTCCTGATCCTTTCTTCCATGAACTACTTCTTGGTGAAGATCGATACTCATTGTCGTATGTTTGGCTACAAGCACTTTTGCCTCGAGCAAAGGCTCGCGCTCGCTCCATTAATACTTCCATGGTTTTCGGGAGATCTTCATGTAACTTTTCTACGAGTTGATTGTTTCGGACTCCGTGGCAAAAGCCGGAGATCCGCAGCTGATCGAGAGCTCCACTTATTTGCATGCTCTCCTTGTTGAACCTGTCAATAAATCTTTCCAGTGACTCCCCATCTTTCCTACGGATGTTATGAATTTCGGTGATGTCTTTTGAACATCTCCGTTGTTGAGAAAAATTTTGTAAGAAAGCACGGCGGAGCTCAGTCCAATTTGCTATTTCACCTGGTGCCAAACCGTCGAACCACACCCGAGCTGCCCCTGTAAGGGTTTGGGCGAACATGTGACACCATGCAGGCATGGGCCATAGTTCAATTTCTGCGGCTCCTCCAAAATCATGGATGTGATCATCCGGATCTGTTGTTCCATCATATCTTTTGATCGTCGTAGGCATTTTTAGTTTTGCCGGTAGAGGAGCACTGGCGATACGGGGAGCAAATTTGGAGTATGCAGCCATATAGGCTGGGCGATAAGGAGTGGTAAGATCATCTTCCGCGGTTGTGACGGCTGGTCGTTTTGCTACTGTAGTGACAGGCTGTGTGACTGTGTGGTGTCCCGATGGGAAACAGCTCCCTTGCAGGGTCCCTATGTCGGGAGTAGTAACCACGGTGGAGTATGTGACTTGTGCAACAGGGCCCGTACCATGTCCGGATGGTGCTTGAACTCCGTCGGTTGAGAATAGGTTTACCTGCACGCTTTTAAGTTTTGCTTCTTTTTCTTGTTGTGCTTTAAGTTGCAGCAAGAAATCACGATTCTTGAGCAGAAAGTCTGCGTCAAACTCTGGTGCAGTATCTTGACTTGTTCGGGAGACGTTGGTGAGCCCTGCAGACGGTGTTAGGACGACAGAGGTCGCAACAGTGGTTGCTCCGTCGCCTAGTTCAGTGATTGTGACATCTTCAATGACAAAACCTTCGGATGATGCCGCCATGGGAAAAACCGTCGCGATCTTTACCTTCTAAGGGTATAGAAAACGGTTGTACAAACGGATGGCGCCAATTGAAGATCCAAAAAGTGGACCGACCTGCAATTATAGTTAAAACAGGTACGACTTGAGATGGATCTGAATGCTCCGAACCTAAGCTTAAACCTGCACAAGGTAAAAGACCGTTAGGCTCGTTACAGAGGAGGAGGGAGGGCCTCTCTGTAACCACCCTCCGGCGTGAGGATAAGTATTTGTTTTAGTGAGAGAAAGTAGAGAGAGAAAGTGAGATTCGGAGTGAGTGCATTCGTGTGTCAATTGTACTTTAGAGGGGGTATTTATACTAGTCAGCCTAGTTGTACTATACTTCGGACCCCCTCTTCGTACTACCATTCGGAGTCTTTTGACTTTTGGGTGAGACTTGTACTTTTCCTTCGGCCAGACTGCCTAGCTGCGGCCTAACGTCTTAATAGGCAGGTCGCGGTATAATTGCTTATACCTCTTCATTTATGTTTTTTGTATTTTGTCGGTTGTTAAAGATCTGATTTGGTAGTATTTGACACCAATATTTTTCTCTTTTGTTTAAAAAGAGTGCTAGTGATTATTAGCAGTCTTTTTTTGTTTTACTTTTACATTTTCAAAAAATATTTTATACACCCTCTCTCCCTCCCTGTTTTCTATTTGGAGTCTAGGATTTTGTTTCCAGAAGTCTAATGGTTTTTAGATCTTCTTTATTGTTCCCATTGGATTCTTTGTAAAGATCATCTAGTTGATAATCTGATCTCCTTGTCAACATATTCAATAGTAACCCCCTTGGTATGTTACGTCTCAAAATCCAGTGAAGGCACCCCATGATGTATTTTCAATGTGAAACATTCAAGTTAATTAGCTGCATTTAATCAGATAGCACACCATTAATAACCTAAAATCTCTGATGTTTAAAAAAAAATAGTTACACTAAGTTAGATGAACATACCATAATCAAATGTAACAACAAAGTTCGAATCTTTATCTCTTAGACACGAAGTCTCATCCATTATTGAATTTACTGAGAATCATTTGGATTAGGGAAGAAGATGAAAGGGGGTTTTAGTTTTAGGGTTTAATCTGGATAAAGTCTTAGGGACGAATTTGGTTAAGCATATGAAGTTATGGGTTTAAATTGGGGTTTTAAAGGAGTCTGGAAAAAAAAAAACAGAAATACCCCAACGTTAATGACAAAAATAAATTGGGTTAGTGTCTGGGACGATTTTGCTAATAAAACGTAAACCTGAAGGGTCCAGTTGTAAAAAAAAAACACTATTTTGGATGGATGTGGCAAAAATGACTAAACCTCGGGAACGATTTTGGCTGTTAATTCAAAATTAAATTAAGGGTTGTATTTATAGAAGTGTAAAAAAAATTAATAGTTGCGAAGGCTTTTAAAATTCAAATAAATAAGTTTTTAAAACTAGTTGTTGGAAGGCTTTTAAAAAATTAAACAATTTTTAAATAATTGTACATTGCATGCGCTACTGCTCTTCCCAATTTCTCTCACGTGCTCAATTTTGGAAAATTGGACGAGTAGACCAATAAAAAAAATGCGGATGAGTTGTCTAATGGACCCTCCGGTCAGAGCACCGATAATGCTCTCATTCAACTTTTTCGCCCGGATCCAACCCACAAGAACGGACTGGTGTAGCGATGGAGAAGGTTGCCGTTCGTGGTCCGGTTCGGCACACCAGACTCGTCCGGAAATTGTTTGTGGGGACAACACACTCACATGCATTTATTTTATGTCCAACACTTGTAGTCCAGTTGGTTGAGGGCCTAAAGTTTCCTATGGGACGCTTGGGTTCAATTCCCACTAGCTACATTTGGAGGACATTGGTGGAGGGGAAATGAGGGATGACCCGGCCATTGGCTTGGGTTCGAGTCCTGATCCCGACCGGTTTTACCGACTATTTCACCGTCGTGCCTTCGGGCGGGTGAGTGGTCGGGTTTTCCCGGGAATTGGTGGCAATTGGTGACCCGGGTACTCTCGAGTACCTGATTCGCCAAAAGGGTGCCCGAGAGTGCTCGAAATTGATTCGTTGGCCGTTCAAAAAAAAACATGCATTTATTTTATTATTTATTATTTTTGTTTAAAAGTGGAATGTGATGCGAAGGATTAGAATGATTTTGTGTGGACGAAAAAGAAGGTTTGGAAAAAATAGTGTAAGAAGAAAAACTAGGTTTGGAATCGTTAAGGTTTGACATGATGTGATGTGCTAATGTGATTGGATTGGTATAGATTTTATATTTTTACCATCTTTGTGGATGCTCTTACATAGTTGGAGCGTTAGAAATGCTCTTAGTAATATTTTGAATCATGCGTATTGACTTATAGTAGATCAAAACTGAATATAGTTACATGCTATTGACGGTTTGAATATATATTTGATTATTTGTTGATTTGAAATTATGGGCTTGACTTGAGTTTTATTACAAAGGAGAGTGTACGGATGGTCTGTGAAATTTAGTCCCAAATTATGAATATCCTTATGGTTTATAATTAGCGAATATAGTCCTTATAATCCCCCTTTTTTTTGAATGGCCAATGAATTCACCAAGAACTTCATTCGGAGTCCCTACTCAGTTAAATCAGGACCCCTTTCACCCGGCATAGCCAAACATGTAAGGGAGCTCCTGGTTTCACCAAGTCCACCAGTTCCGGGGAAAATCTGACTATCCACCCGCCCGAAAGCACGACAATGAAATAATCGGTAAAACTCGGCGCTCTCAAGAATCGAACCCATGACCTTTCAGCCATGAGTCTTCTATCATTGAGTCTCCATACCACTCCACCATAAGGTGGTTGGTCCTTAATCCCCTAGTTTGCTTTCACTAAAGATAAGGGATCCCTTGTAATATTAATATTTTACCATGTTTAAGAGTTACAATTAATATATTAGGATGCACTATGGTTACAAGGTATAATATAGCTATATCATTTAATTATTTTTTTATATTTGGCCCGTTTATTTTTTTTCTTTATTATTTTTTTTTTTTTGTGATTGAATGATATCCAAGTTGTTTGTGCTACTTTGTTTATTGCTCTGATGTATGAACACAATGAATCTTATATATTAGTTGATAATAACATAAAAGTTTGCTAACTGATAAATAATTAAGACACTTTTTGTTATTATTTGTTTCCATTTGTAAGGTTCCAACATAGGCAATCAAGTTTTAAGGAGCTTCAATGCATATGCAAGGGAGGCATAACAATAGAGTTCTGTATTATGTAGGCACATCATATGGTAAACACCAATGGGTCAATCTGTTGTAGCCAAGGTAGATTTATTTATTTATTTATTATTATTAAGGTAAAAATAGTAATGACAAAGAAGAAAAAGAACAGATTTTTATTTTGTTTTACTTTATTTCTCTTTTCAACAAACAAGCATTATGGCTAGCAATCATATTTTAAGATACACAGACCCTAAAGCCTTGCTGGTGAGATGTTCTGTATTGTTTTGGGATTTGTTGAATTTTTTAGATCTGATCTGTTTACTTTGTGCAGCGAATGATTGCAGCTTGCAGTGCTGAGTTCAACGAGGTGTTGTTGCTGATTGAAAGACTGAGCAGCGCAGATCAGCATGACAGCTGGGTTTGGAATGTGAACAACGAGCAACAGCCTGCTGTTCAGAGTATTAGGAAGCTGTTAAATGCCCCTGCAGGTACAGTTTCTGTCCGAAAGTTTATATGGATCTCATGGTGTGACACCCGGCAAATTCTGGTTAACAACGTTGTCTAGATGAAAGTCTACCTTAGCGAGTCACGCGTATATTGCACTTAACTGGGTTAGTTAAGTCGGGTTATGGTTCGGGAACTATCGGTTTAGTCTAGAAGATCATTGGATGTTGGTCTAGAGGTTCGTTAGATGTCAGTCCTTAACCAAGTGTACAAATGGTGACGATTTGTAGGATCGTCAGGTCATACGGAACATACAAGTCTCGAGTCCCGGGAATTGGTGAACGAGTGTGAATATGTGTATTTGCAAGTGTTATGTGTTTACAATCATTATGTGACTTGTCGGTATGTGAATACGTGTTAACATATGTTCAAACGGGGTTTAACGCGCAAAATACAAGGAACCAGCCCCTATAGGCGATTAGGGGTGGCTAATCGCCTATAGGGAGGGCGATTGGGCAGACATAGGGGCGATTGGGGGCTAAATGCATGCCATAAGTGGCGATTAGGCCCCAAATGCATGAAGTTTCATGCGATTAGGATCCCCAATCGCGTGTAATGCTGCACAATCGCGTGTTACGGGCTGGACGACTAAAAACGACTATAAATACAATGCTTGACCTCCTAAACTTCATAATACAAACCCTAGTCATCCTATAACCCGCCCCAACACACACACAACCTCTGGAACGCGATTTTTGATCAAAACACAAGGTTTCAAGCTTAATTCATCATTCTTTCACAAATCTAAGGTTTGGTTTCCATCCATGCAATCTTTATAAACGTTTTTATTCAATCCCTAATGGTCCAGACCTGTTCTAAAACGAAAAAGCTTTCTGAAAATCGTTAATAAGTGTTGTTAATCAGATTCTAACAATCATACATGTGTTATGTGTGTTTATGATTAATATCTAGGGTTTTTATGATTCAAGATGAGTGATTAACATGTTATTAAGTTAGTTTCAGAATAATATTGATGTCATGATAATAAAATCTGAGTAATTGTTCATTAGGGTTATAGTTGTGCATGTTAAGGTGATGATTCGTGCTATGTGTATGGTGTTTGGACTACATGAGTGCATGCAGGGCTGATAATACGAGGAAAAACGAAGGATTTTAGTTTAAACATGTTTAGAATAGTTGTTGGGATGATATTGGATGGTTACACACGTTCTGGATCTGATTTGGAGCGTTAAACGCGCGAAAAACCGGAACAGCTGGGTTACTGGCGATTAGCAACCCTAATCGCCTATGTTAGGGGAGATTAGGAGGCTAATCGCCTATGTTTCATGCGAGTAGGGGCTAATTGCTAGTAGATACATGTCTTATGAGCTAATTGCTAGTAGATACATGTCTTATGACCTAATTGCTAGTAATTACATGTGGCATAGCCCTAATTGCTAGTAATTACATGTGGTATAGCCCTAATTGCTAGTAATTACATGTGGTATAGCCCTAATCGCCTATAATAGAGGCGATTAGCCTTCCTAAATGCCAGTTGACCAACCTAAATGCTAGTTGACTTTTCCTAATCGCGTGTACTGCTGCTGTAAGTGTAAATTAGCATTCCGAGACCCGATTTGACCTGTAGGAACATGCTAGGAACCCCGTAACATATCTAATAACTTGGTAACATATGTTTGGATGTAAGTATGTGATACGTGAGCTATGTGCTATAACTTTTTGTGCGTTAACGTATGTTAAGTGTGATTGCATGATTGTATGTTTGAGAGCGTAAACATAACACGGGGAGTCTCGGGTCACCAATGGGATGTCGAGTCTTGTACTTTGGGTCAGTTAAACAGTCACGGTGTTTTCAAACAAAATTGGTTATGGTCTGGACATCTAGGGACTAACTAACCTGCAGGTTATTAGTCTAAGTGCTTGTAACTGTCATATGTTAGGTCGCCGCTTTACGGGACTAGCATAGCTGCTGAGTTATTCGTATTACGAAGTAACGCAACTTAAGGTGAGTTTACGGCCCCTCTTTTAAACTGGTTTCACATTTTCGGGGGAGAAAACATGTGTTAAAACGATTATTTGGTAACTACTGTCATACTATGGGTTTCTATTTTGTACTACACGATCTTTGGAAGTCCCGGGGGGAACCATGAATGTGCGGGTTTGCACAACGGGGAAATGTGAATAGCGCTATTGGGAGTGACCAACCCCGCTCGTCGACTTGGAGGGTCGGCGGGTGCATATTGTCTCAAACAGGAACAACAGGTTTACTACATCGGGCACACATTTGGTTTACGAGTTAGTAATGGTTTTCCAATCGTGGTAGTAACAAAACATACGCCTAGCTAGCGTACACTGGTTTTCGATTTGTTATAGTATGGACAGGTTGACTTGGTACTTGGATTACAAAACCTGTAAACTCACCAGCATTTTTGTGCTGACGTATTCTCTTACATGTTTTCTCAGGTCGCTAAGGTAGCACGACTGGACTAGGGCGCACGCGTCTGCACGGCGTCTAGTTAGGGTTGCATGGTTTTACAAACGTTGAACATTGGTTTACTATTGAATATTGTTTTGAATAAGCTTCCGCTGTAAACGGGAATTTTAAACATTGTTTTGAAATTGCATTATGTTCATTTTAGACTTGTTTATTGTGATCGTTGGTTTGGATCCTGGTTTGTCATGCGCCTCGCGGTAAAACTCCGCAAGTGGATTTTGAGGGTGTGACAGATTGGTATCAGAGCCAATGGTTATAGTGAACTAGGACTGCATGTAGGGTCTAGTCTATAGCCGAGTCGCACACACTAGACGATCACATGGTACTAAACATTATGGTGGTTTACGTATGGTCTTGTCGGGGTGTCTCTAAATCATTTGGTCTTTCTACGTTACATCATCCGTTCTATCTTAGGTTGGGTTACTTGCTTTCTAGGCAGTGTAGTATATTGGGGTAACTCGTATACTCTTGAGATTTGTCCAAGGCTCGGACATCTCCCTTCTATACTCCAATAGAAACACTTGTTATAAACTACCGTAGTATTACGGTGTATAGCTAAGAGTCTATGTTCGGTGATTTGAACTTTGAACTAGGGGAACACTTGGAGGACCATGTAGAGCGGTTTATCATTTTGGGTGCACACAAAATCATAAACCGAAATGCATGGAAGCCCTGGTGAGCTCTGGGTTTGGAGTGATAGTCCTGAATTGGATCTAGCTTTGATTTTGTGAACATTAGTGGTTATCTTTAGCTGCGAAACTAAATTTTCTCGTTCTTTCTGCCAGAATCATGTCTGGAGTACGAGGAGGACGTGGAGGTGGTCGCAATGGTGGACGTGGTGGTGGTCGCGGTGGTGCTGGTGATCGTGGAGGTATTAACCTATCGCAGGATGATCTGAACAACTTGCTCCAAGCTGCCTTCCAGTTAGGGCACAACGGTGGTGGTAAGTTGATTTATCCATTTTCTTTGCCTCATTGGTGAACCTTGTTTACATTCTTCGTGGTTTCTCATGCGTTTCATTTCAGGTGGTCCTGTTAACCCACCCCCACCTATGTGTACCTACAAGATGTTTCGGGATTGTAAGCCTCAGGAATTCTCTGGCACTGAGGGTGCGGTGAGCTTGCTTAGGTGGCTGGAGAAGGTGGAGTCAGTGTTTCTGATGTGCAACTGTCTCCCAGAGGATTGAGTTAAGTATGCTGCTGCGTTATTCCAGGATGTTGCTTTGACCTGGTGGAATAACATCACCCAGAATATGGGTATTGGGGAGGCATATGCTATGCCTTGGGAAAACTTTGTTCAACTGTTGAAGCGAGAGTACTATCCGAGGGAAGAGGTGCAGAAGTTAGAGCACGAAGTGTGGAACCTCAAGATGTCTGGGTCTGAAATTGAGACGTATACTGTGAGGCGTAATGAGTTGGCAGTGCTGTGTCCCGATCTGCATGTGCCAGAATACAGGAGGATTGAGCATTATATCTCAGGGTTAGTACCAGAAATCGCAGGGTTGGTGGCTGCGGGAAATCATCCTACATACTCAGAGGTGGTCCGATCGGCTCATAGGATGACCAACTTAAAGGTGAATGAGGGTATTTTGCCTGCTAAGGGTTCGACTGTCAAGGCCCCAGAGAACAACAAGCGCAAGTGGATTTTGAGGGTGTGACACATGGGTTCCGTTGAAATGTAACATCGCGTCTTGGAGAGCGAATCTGAATCGGTTACCCCTTAAAGAAGAATTGCAAAGACGTAATGTGTTTATACAAGATGGGGGCTAGTTATGTATTATTTGGTTGTATGTCCTTAAAGGAAATTGCAAAAAAAGAGAGTTAAGGCACGTGCAAAACGAAAACTTGATAGTAGAAATGGTTCGAAGAGTACAATACGCTATCACATTGAGCGTGGCTTGGATTTGGATTCTTCATCCGGTCAATTTGAGACTTGGAGGCTTACATATTGGGATGCGGAAAAAGGTTGGATATCTAAAAATGAGGGTAAAATATATGTAAGTTTACTTTTTCTTTTCTACAGCTAAGTATTCATTATTTAGTAAAAAGTTAATAGTGAGGTGGTAAAGATTTCGGTACACCTTACTCTTTCATCAATTTATGTTTTGTTGTTGCGTATCTTCCTTAGATTGTTACAAAAAAAGTTTTCATACATGTGCAATTATTATGAAGTGCAAAACTACATGTTAGGCATGTTAAACGTTATTATTTTGTTTACAACCAGTAAGCATTCATCGAGATGATACGAATCAACAATCGATAAATTGACAAGTAGTTTGGGGTTGGAAAATTTGGTATAACAATAGAAAATCGCATAAAAACTTAGGTGGGATTCTATAACTATAAGGAATGTTATAGTATGTATGTGCAAATCTTTTGTAATTGTTAGTCTACTACTTTTTACCATTGTTATTGTATTGGTAATTGTTATGAGATTCTACCAAAGACACAAAATAGCCGTTCTTTAAAAGTTCAGGCGGTTCTTGAGTAATTTGCCATTTGTTTTTTTTTTTTCACAGTTTAATACAAAGCATATTTGTCCTTTTTTTTCTTTGTCTTACCAGTTTGGAGTTCGGGTTGTTTTGAAGAGATTTGTCACCTGCGCGATTGTTTGGAACGCGTTACATTGAGGTAAACTATATTTTTTTTTATTTATAAGCTACATTTTGTTTGTAACATATAAGGTAACTGAAAGGTTTGATTCACGGATTGATTTAAAAAATTGTATCGTATAAAATCAGACCAACCAAATAACATATCACGTTGTTACCTAATCTGACAAGTTTTCACTTTACATATGAACCCGAGCATGCCACGAATATTTACATGTTGACACGGTTGAACCCATGAGCCGGTCATAGAAGATCATAACAAACAAAAGAGTTACGGCACGTGCAAAACGAAAACTTGGTAGTGGAAATGGTTCGAAGAGTACAATACGCTATCACATTGAGCGTGGCTTGGATTTGGATTCTTCATCCGGTCAACTTGAGACTTGGAGGCTTACACATTGGGATGCGGAAAAGGTTGGATATCTGAAAATGCGACTGCAATATATATAAGTTTACTTTTTTCTTTTCTACCGCTAAGTATTCATTATTTGGTAAAAAGTTAGTTTATTGTATTTGTTTTTTTTTCTAAAAGGAAGAAATGATGTAGTTGAGAAACCAGCATACCGTGGAATCAGTGACAAGTCGATTATTGAAAATGTACTTGGACAAAGCTCTATTCATTTGCATGGGTGGGGACGTGATCCAATTATGATGAGCAGGTCCATGCACTTCAAACAGTGACAAGTGTGCAATTATGGAACAAACACTAATTGAGAATTATATCACGCCTCCTCCGTCAAGAACATTTGGACAATCTCAAGGTGATAGTCTAAAGGGTGATGAAAGTATCGATGAATGATGTCGTTTAGGAATTTTATATAGCATGTTAGTAACATATGGTCAATATTTGCTTTGTTTGTATGAACACTTATGTTTTGATTAACAATGTTAATTTGGTCGCGTATGTTTCTATAACAGTTTTTTATTTGTTTGTATACATTTAAAAATTATTATTTACATAGATCGTGGTAATTATCTACACATTTAAATATTTTTATCAACACATCAATATATATATTATTTCTACACATGTTAAGATTAATGTCTACACATGTTAAACTCAATACCCACACATCTTAGATTTACCTACACATAATTAGCCGCCACGTTGGATGCCACGTCAGCTACCACGTCAGATGCCATGTCATACGCCAATTTAACAAGTTGTTGTACTTCTACCAACACATATATATTAGTTTTAGCCACACATATATGTGTAGGTATAACTTGCTAAATACCTACACATAATAAATGTGTAGGTAATGATCTATACCCACAGTGCTGAGTCTACACATCACGACACTTAATTTATGTGTAGCTAAACGTAACTACTAACACATTATATGGTTTTACCTACAAATACTATGTGTGGGTAAATACCCAAATTTCTTGTACTGAGATGAATGCCAGTGGTTTTTAATCTCGTTATCTGTTCTTCCAGGTAGTTGTCTCGCAATGGCAGACCATCTGCGTATATCATATGGTTACAATCTATCCATTTAACCTCAAAATATTTAAACTTTTTTTATCAAGAACATACCTATTTCCCAAGGATTGATGCAAATTTAGGATAAGTTGGTCCTCTTCCTGACTAAAGTTTCCCAAGCGATTGTTATGGGAAGAACTTGATAGAGTGATCATTCAAAACGAAGCCTTTTGGGTTGTAACGGGGGATTTTAATTGCGTGCGTGATCGGTCCGAACATCGAAATTCAAAGTTCAACGCTTTGGTCTCTAATGAGTTCAATGACTTCATTGATAGGGTACAACTTCTTGAATTTTCATTAAAAGGAAGGAAGTTTACGTTTATTTCCGGGAACAAGTGTAGTCGCATAGACCGTATCTTCGTTTCGGCGAATGTGGTGAATGTTTGGCCTAATGCGGAATATCGGGCTTTAGCGAGGGAAGAATCGGATCATTGCCCGTTAGTGTTGAAAATCGAAGCCCGGAACTTTGGTCCTAAACCTTTTAGGTTTTTTGATTCGTGGCTTCAAAGAGATGGTTTAAGCGATATAGTGGAACAGGTGTGTTCTTTGGATGCGCTGGGCCTTGGCAGTGGATCGGTTCAAATGGGATTGCAATGTAAATTGCGGCGCTTGAAAAATAGAATTTTGGATTGGAAAAAGGAGTGGTCGATATTGGAGACGGAGGAGGAAGATAGTTTGAAATCTGAAATTAGGGACCTAGATGATGTGTTAGAGACTAGAGATTGGACCGAAGCTGAAAAGTGGGTGTTTGATGAGGCCAAAAACCGGATTAAGGAATTGGGGGAGCTGACTAAGAGAGACTTGAAACAAAAAGCTCGGGCGCGTTGGGCTAAAGAAGGCGATGAGAATACCAGTTTTTTTCATGGCTGTGTTAACATGAGGAGGGTCACTAACAACATTCCGGGTTTGAATGTCGACGGGAAGTGGATTTTTAAGCCATCAGAAGTGAAAAAAGAGATCTGTAGTTTTTTTAGAAAACGCTTTGTCGAGGAGATGGTGGATAGACCGGTGTTGGAATGTAAAGGTTTGAAAATATTGAACGAGGCTGAAGCCAATGGATTGGTTACGCCATTCTCTGAAGCGGAAATAAAAGTGGCAGTGTTCGAGTGCGGGAGTGACAAGGCGCCTGGCCCGGACGGATTTAATTTCCGTTTTATTAAGCGGTTTTGGCCGCTTTTTGCTAATGATTTTCTTAAAGTTTTGCAGGAGTTTTTTGACACATGTCAAATCAGTCGTGGAGTGGGTTCCTCGTTTATCACTCTTATTCCTAAAACTAAAGACCCGGTGACCCTGAATGAATATCGCCCTATTACTTTGATTGGTGTGATAAGTAAAGTGATTTCTAAAGTCCTTGCTAATCGCATTAAAAAGGTGATGGGTAGTGTTATTCATGAGACACAATCAGCTTTTCTATCGGGGAGGTATATTTTGGATGGCCCGCTTATCATAAATGAGATTTTATCTTGGGCGAAGAAGACGGGGAGAGATCTATTTTTCTTGAAGATTGATTTCGAGAAAGCGTATGATAATGTTAACTGGGGTTTTTTGATCTCTGTGATGCAACAAATGAATTTTCCATCAAAATGGTGTAATTGGATTGAAGGGGTTCTTAGCTCGGCTCGTTCTTCGGTCTTAGTGAATGGTTCTCCAACGTTCGAGTTCAGCTGCCAGAAGGGGATAAGGCAAGGTGATCCTATATCTCCGTTCTTATTTTTAATTGTTATGGAAGGCCTATCTTCGTTGAGAAGAACGGCTTGTGAAAATGGCTTGTTTCATGGTGTTCGTTTTGACATTGGTGGCCCTATCGTTTCTCATCTTCTTTACGCTGATGACGCTTTGGTTATGGACGAGTGGTCCCTTGGTAATTTGAACGCGGTTCGGAGGATTTTTCGTATCTTTCTCATGTGCTCGGGTCTCCGAATAAACTTGAACAAGTCTAACTTGTTTTGTTTAGGAAAGGGAGCCAAGGAGATGCACATGTTTGCTAACGGATTGGGGTGCAGTCCCGGGTCATTTCCTTTTAAATACTTGGGCATTATTGTAGGCGCTAATATGAACCGTATTAGTAACCGGGACTCGATTATAGACATTTTCAGAAAACGTTTGTCTTCTTGGAAGGCTTGCGTCGTCTCTATGGCTGGCAGGGTGACTCTTATCAAGTCAGTCTTGGAGAGTTTACCTATGTATTATTTCTCCTTGTATAAGGCTCCGGTGACGGTGATCAATAAGATAGAGGTGATCATTAAGAGGTTTTTATGGGGTGGTTGCGATGATAAGAATAAAATACATTGGGTGGCATGGGATAGAGTTACGAGGAAAATTAAGGATGGAGGGTTGGGGCTCTCGAAGCTGGAAGATAACAATCTTGCGCTTATGCTGAAATGGTTATGGCGTTACCGAGTTTCTAATGATGCTCTATGGAGAAAAGTGGTGGATGCTATCTGTTTCGGCTTGATCATGGTTAACAACAGATCCGTTGAAGTCTTTGTTTCCCAATCTGTTTCGGCTTGATCAGAATAAACGCTGCAGCGTTGCAGACCGGTTGAACGGTAGAAGCGGCTCAAACTCTGTTTGTTGGAACTGGAAGCGCTATCCGGAGACTGATCTGGAAAGAGAGGAACTCATTCAGTGCCATCGTTTATTGTCTAATGTTAATCTGAACGACCAGAATGATAGATGGACGTGGAATGTAGGTGATGGTGAAGGTTACTCGGTTCAGGATATGCGTAGTTGGCTGAAAGGGAATGCACAATCGGATGATAATACAAGTTTCCAGTGGTGCAAGTGGATTCCGCGCAAATGTAATATCTTTATGTGGAGGGCTACTATGAATCGCATTCCTACCAAAGAAGCTCTTATACACCGTCATGTGTATGTAGAAAATCCTTTGTGTGATCTTTGTGGCGAAAATGAAGAGACGGTGGATCACCTGTTTTCGGGTTGTAGGGTCATGGGAGCTTTGTGGGATGCTATTGCTTCTTGGTGTAACATCCCAAGGTTCTTTGTTTTCTCACTTCCCGATGTGCTACATGTTATGGATGGCTTGCCTCTAAGCTCGAAAAAGAAGGAAATCGTATATGGTATTGTGATTGCCGCTTGTTGGCGAGTGTGGAAGACTAGAAATGATAAGATCTTCAACGGTACGGATTTGAGTATTGCTCATTTGATATCGGACGTGAAGTCGATGGCGTTTCTTTGGTTCAAGTATAGGCATAAAGAGGGTTCTATAGATTGGCGAAATTGGTGTAATTTTTCTTTTCCGTTGATGTAATCTTCTTCAGGTTTTGGTAGTCTCTGTCTTAGAGATTATCGCCCGGGTTGTGTGTTTTTTAATGAAATTAGCCTTCCAAAAAAAAAAAAAATGGTTTCCGCTTAAATACGTACTCACACGTCCATTAATTTAGTTTGTTGTTTCATTTTTTGCTTTATTCAACAATACACTAAACATCTTTCATATAATTGTCTCAATGAAGATTTGTTCTAATCTGAATCCCCCCCATGTGTTATTTTTTTATGTGATTTCAACTTGATTTTGATGTTCTTGCAGCATTTGATATTATTTCTTAACGTTTTCTAGGTTTGATACTTGTTATAAACTTTACAACATGCATTACAAGTTCTAAAAAAATAGTTCTATTAAGCTCAACATAGCAATATACAATAAAATGCTAAGCATAGATGCTTTAAATCATCAAAGGAAAAAGAAAAGTGACTTCTATATATGACAAAGCCAGATCCGACCCAATCATTCTAACATTGAGTTGATAGAAATTCATGATTACGGAAAAAAGTGACCCTAATAGGAAAAAATCCCACCTCCACAAATGCTTCAGATGATGGTGACAAAGAGCCTATGAACAATTGGCGTACAATACCTATAAATATGATGCCAGTGGATCAGTGTGATGGTCCAAGAGCGGTTTAAAAATTATTGTGTTGAGCTAGCAAGAGATCAGGAAAAAAAAAAGAAGAAGCTAATATCAGTTTTCACTTGTGAACATCATTTGTTTGTGCCATGTGCAACCATAAAACCAATCATTTCCACCATCATCAATAGGAGAAGGTGGATATAGAATCCCAAGTTCAAGAAAAGGCATCAAGAAATCATCTGTTGAGCAATGAACCTTTCCCTCAAAATCTTGCAAAAATGGTTCAGTCCAAAAATCACCACTCTTTTCCCCTATCAGTTGTGTAGAACACGCCTCGTCTTCCACGGCAAAACTCTTGCAGTTGATGCCCGAATAATCACTGTGAGATAGCGATGATATGGTGGATGATGATGGCAATGGAGACGTAAGAATTGGAGTGCTTTCAAGTATATTTTGACTAGCATTCTCCAACAGTGAGGCAATATCTAATTCTTCATTCCCCTTATCTTTCTTACGATTACCCGTTTTCCAGTTGTTTCCTTCAGCTGGTTTTGTTTTAATGTTTGTTGAACGGTTCTTGAGGGATGAATGCCAGTGGTTTTTAATCTCGTTATCTGTTCTTCCGGGTAGCTGTCTGGCAATGGCAGACCATCTGCGTATATAATATGGCTATAAGCTTTACAATCTATCCATTTAACCTCAAAATATTTAAACTTTTTTAGCAAGAACATACCTATTTCCCAAGGATTGATGCAAATTTAGGATTAGTTGGTCCTCTTCCTGACTAAAGTTTCCTCTTCTGACATTCGGTTGCAAATAGTTCATCCAACGTAGTCTGCAACTTTTTCCGCACCTTGATAACCCTAAAACCATCAACACTTGTTAATTAATATTTTGATAACTCAAAATCATTTCTAAATATAAGGAATTAATTTAAACCTGCATGCTTGGGAAGTTGTCTCCAGTTCCAACAGCCATGAGTAGTAACATAATCCACTAACTTCTTGTCTTCTTCAGGTGTCCATGTTCCCTTCTTCATTCCATTCTTATCACAACTGGGAGTTCTCACCATCTCTTTTGGTTTCGAAAAATCTTGTTTGTGTTTGTGTTTGGGTTTGGGTTTTATTTTTTTGTGAATGATTGTGAAGCTTTTATTGGCATGAAACACGTACACTAGAAGCGTGCATCACGAGGGGTAGTAAACAAGTGATAGTGATACTGTACTCGGAAAAAAAGTAAAGATGATGACGACGTGGAGACTAAGGGGCCATCGATGAAAATTCTTTGAAGAAGCATTGTCCACACGCTGTCTTCCTGTTTTGAGTCACACTCTATATTTTATATAATATCTTCAAAAAAGCACCTAAATATGAAGATTCGTGGTTATAAAGCATGATGATAAAAGATTAATTAAGATAAGCGCATACCGTTAAATATGCATATTACGCAACCTTTACGAAACTAATATGACGTCATAAGTAAGAGAATCACTTAACAACTAGCTGACAACATTTTACCAATCAATCAATTTATTTATTTTAAAAGTTGATACAATAAAAGATAAAAAATAAAAAAGATATATATATTTATGTTTGTATACGTGGAATATATATATATATATATAGAGAGAGAGGATTTGGATCATTTGAAAACCACTAGTTAGGGAGAGAACCAAGAAACCAGTGTGAAATGTTGCATTTTGATAAATATGAAGGGTGTTTAAAAAACCCCTCCATCAAAAATTTAAAAAAATAATAAAAAATTAAATAACCTAAATAAAGAAAAAAAAATAAAAAAAGTAAAACCATCAAAATGACTATTTTGCATTAATATATTTTTTTTTTGAAATAATCTAAATTTTTCATTAAAAATAAAGGATAAATTACATAAAGACAGTAGGTAGGCGCATGGACGAAGGATTGTGAGGGCCAGGGGTGGCCCTGCCCCCCTGTTTTTTGGCGCATTAGTAGAAATTTGCAATTTTTGTAGGTAAATTTAGTCCGGGTTGAGTCCGGCCCTCGCCGATTTAGCACTACCGATCGAAAAGAATCGAGTTCGGCCCCCGCCGATTGGCGAACCAAGCTTCGCCCCTAGGTAGGCGGGCAACAAGCTGCGCCGCCACCCCATTCTGGATAGAAAATCATAATCTGCTAAAAACAAACCCCCGCCCTTGAGGGGTGGAAAAGTTGTTGTGCACTACCCGCTGAACCCGAGCCAAAAACCATACCGCTTCCGGTGCCAAGGAACCGAACGTGTCAAAGGCCAGGTGAACAAAAACATGTTGATTATCCTCACATGCTTTAGCGTGCTTTTCTACTTTCTTGGATTCAGCTCTCATGACCGCTTGCCCGGCCACAAACCCACCATGTTGGGTCTACTGACCTGAAGAAGAACAGATAATTGAAAAGCCAAAATATACTAACAGTTGATCCACATAAATAAATAGCCTTTACAACAAACTCTTCTCAAAAGACTGTTGACCCTAACAACTGATCCACCCAAACAACTGCTATGACAACTGCTGCTACAAAGGACTGCTGGAAACAACTGATAGAGAACAACTGATGACCAAAGGTCTGATGAAGAACAACTGCTGATCAAGTGCTGAAGACTAAAGGTCTGTTGGAGCCAGCATCACTTAGGCTCCAACAGATGATACAAGACCATCAGAGTTTTCCTCAACAGTAGTTTACCTTACAGTGTTTTGTAATACAACAGTAGTTTGTATAGGGCAGATGTTTTATGTTGTTATTCTGTTAGAGGTCACTATCTTAGGTAACGTCAGCCTTGGTCACCAGTGGTTTAGATTTGTCTATAAATAGAACAGTGCTTGTACTGTTCTATTGGTCACTCACAACATTCTCTTAGACAAACAATCACAGAGTGATCAGGCTGAGGGGGGGGGGTACTTGTAATTGATTGTAATCTTTCAATATAATGAAAGCTTTCGATTAAGAAAACATTTATTCCTTTTGTTTTGATTATAGTTTATCATTCCGCTGCACTTTCCACATATATTCACTTCATTCATTTCTCATTCTACTTTAAACAAATCAAAACAATTAAACTCAGATCCTAACAATTGGTATCAGAGCTTGGTCAATTAAATTCGATCTAATCAATCAATTTAATATAAACAGATCAGCTCACAATTATTGATATCATTTGTTTGTCGGATTGAAAACAGAGTAATAGTTTATTTTCGATTCAACCGGTTATAAACAGACTTTGTTTTCGAAAAAAAAAAATCAGAGAATGGCTTCAATCAATCACGATCCACACAACACTGGCACGAACAACAAGCCACCGATGCTTGTCAAATCTGAATACAATATCTGGCAACGTCGGATGAGCCATGCATGTTCTAGCTCAACAGAACACTGGGTTTTGGAAGTCGGTTATCTTCGGACCACATGTTCCGATGGTGCCGAGTACTGAAGATCCCAAGGTTCAGGAGCCTAAGAAACTTGAAAACTACTCCGACCAGGATTTTCAGAAAATTGAGTTAGATGCTAAGGCCTTCAGTATTGTGGCCATGGCTCTACCCAATGATATATATGCTGGGCTGTTACACTGTAACAGTGCAAAGGAGTTGTGGGATGCACTGAAAGAACAATTTGGTGGGACTGAAGAGGTTATTGAAAACAATCGTGAAATACTTAACCAACAATATGAAACATTCAGTCATGTTAAGGGAGAGTCATCAACTCAACAATTTGAGAGGTTTAACTGTCTCATTAGTGAACTAAAACTGGTTGGTCTAACTTACCCTCATTCAACCTTGAACCATAGGTTTTTAAGATCATTACAAGATAAATGGGACACTATTGCCATAGTTATGAGAAACTCAATTGGATTCAAGGACCTATCACTGACCCAGCTTCATGGTAAGCTCTTGACCTATGAGAGAGAGCTTAACCAGAAAAAGAAGCTCCAGGACTCTAGAAAAGTGTCTGATGATTATGTATTTGGTAATACAGCACTTTTGGGTCATGATGAGGTGCCTGGAAATACTAAGGATCAGAGTTATGATCATTTCATTGACATAACTTCAGGTTTTAACTCTGATTCTTAGTCACCAAACTATGCTTTTACAACAAGTGGTGGTGATATCCAGGCATATGATAACATATCCTTTGAGTATGATGACCTAAAATACTTTGACCCTGATGATTTGGAAGAAATGGACATTATGCACCAATTGGCCCTTCTCAGTGTAAGAACTAACAATTTTTACAAGAAAACTGGGAGAAGGTTTCCAGGGTTAACTGGCTGATCAAAGGTGGGGTTGGATAAATAAAAGATAAAGTGTTATTAATGTCATAGACTTGGTCATTTTGCTAGGGAATGTAGGAGTCAACATGGTACACCTATAATTACCTATCCCAATCAAAGGCCTCAAACCAACACTTATAAAAATTCCTATAATACCCCTGGACCCAATGTGCAAAACACTGCTCATTTTGCACAGTCCTCAAACACTGTTCCTGTCCAGTTTGTCCAAACCACTGTTCCTCAGATCCACTATGTGCAAACACCTGTTGCTCAGGCACCTGTGCCAATGACTGCTGCTTCATCCCCTGCTCCCGCAGAGACCAGTCAACAGAGTTTCTTCACACAAGGCTTTGTTAATTGGAGCAGTCTACCAGATGAGTTAACAGATGAAAATTTTGCATTAGTTGCCAAAGCTGAAAATGAACCAGAAAATTTTTGTTTCATAGCTATGGTAGAAGAAGTTGAATATGAGGAGGTGGTGACTGAATCTATAGTTATGACTGATGATGTTGTTGATGAAGTAGTTGCAGGTGAAAAACCTGAAGAAAAGGTTATGAATCTCTCAGATCCTTGGGGTGCATCTGATGATTGTGAGTGCTAGTGTGATTGTGCATTGATGGCTGTTGCTAAGGTATCTCCTCAAATTCTTAAAGATTTATGTTCTGACAAATGTGTGATAGCATTTGCTAACATCAAATAGGTGAATGAAAACCTTAGAAAGAAAATTTTAGATGATGAAGCTAAATTTGAGAAACTTTCAAAAGAGTTAAAAACAAATTTAACTGAAAAAGAATCTGAATTAAGCAGCTTAAAACATGAAGCAACCATAACCAAAGACCAGCTCCAAACTATGATAACTAAATATCAGAGTTGAAAAAGTGAGCTTGAGTCCACCCAAGTTGAATGTCAGAAATGGGTGGAATCATGTAGAGGTTTTGAAATGCTACTCAACAAACAAACCAAAAGTCATGTGAAGTTTGGTTTTGGTTTTGAAACCACTGCTCTAGCTTTTGAAAACATTGACAAAAGGGATCAAATGTTAGTTGAGGTAGTACTAACAAATTTGAAGGGTTAAGAGATTAAAATCACTGAACCTAATGGTAAGAAAATTGTTATAGAAAAACCAGAAGGTTCCTCATCATTCACTGAACTTGAAAATTATGAATTTAAACCTACTTGGTTTGATGAGTGTGGTACTCTTGAGAACTTTAAACCAGTTGATTTCAAAACTCCTGAGGGGAAGACAGCACCACAAGCAAAGATCATTCCCTTGAAAAACCCTCCAACAGATGCTCAAACATCTGTTGAAAGGAAGGTTGAAAAAGGGAAAAAGAAAGAAAAGCCTGTCCTCTTGTTCTGTGATTTTTGTGAAAAGAAGAATCATGTTACTAAAAACTGTTTTCTTCTAAAAGCATATGATATAAACAAAGGAACAAGTGCATGTTATTCCAAGGCCACATGTTCAATATGTGGTAAAAAGAATCAAAAACCAAAGAGTGTCTGTATCTCAAAAATTTTGATGTCAAAATACAAGAGTGCAAGGCTAAAACTCTTGCAAGTCAGGTGGTGAGTACTTCAAAAGGAAAGCCCAAATAGACTTTCACACCAGTCCAAACATATGTTACCAAAAGTCTTGAAACATCTGCTCCTAGGGATGTCCAAGTAACAGATGCTCCAACCACAAGCAAGTACCCAAGAGGATATGGACAACCACCATGTCATAATCTGTCACATGTTTATGAGGAACCAAAAAGACCTTCTAAACCAAGAGTGAACAGAAATCCCTATGGGTATTATCATCTGTCTGGAAGTGATCAAACAACTGTTGCCCCAAGTGTTGACATTCAAGCACTTGCAAATGGTCAGCAACAGTTTTTGAACTTGATTCAAAAACTAGTTCAAACCACTGATCACCTTCCAAAGCTTGAGTCTGAAGAGTCTGAGGACCCATCCAAAGCCAACTTGGCTTTGGACACTCACCAAAACTAATTCATTACTGCTGTGCAGGGAGCTTCTGCTTGTTTAGATAGTCTTTGGTATGTAGATAGTGGAGACTCCAGGCACATGACAGGATGTAGAGCCCTTCTTCTGGACTTCTTAGCTCATGGAGGGGGTGATATATCCTTTGGTAATGATTCAAAAGGTAAGGTGTTGGGTTCAGGGACTGTTCAGGCTGGGAAACTCAAGTTTGAAAATGTCAATCTTATTGATAATCTTAAATTTAATCTTCTTAGTGTTTCACAAATGAGTGACAAAGGTTATGGCTCATTATTCACTAAGAAAACCTGTAAGATTATTGGGCCAGAAGTGGTGAAAAAGATTGATACCATCATTGCCGAGAGCAAAGCACAACTTGTTGCTCATAGGAGTGGCAATGTGTATGTAGTTGATATGTTGAAGGACAATCCTATGGAAAATGTCTGTTTGTTTTCTGCTGCCTCCACAAAGGAAACAGAATTGTGGCATAGGAGACTGGGTCATACCAACCTTCAAACTATCAACTCACTCTCCAAACAAAGCCTTGTCAGAGGTTTACCATCAAAAGAATTCAAATGTGATGAGCATTGTGTTTCCTGTTTAAAAGGAAAACAACATAAAAGCTCTTACAAATTCATTGATGAGTCCAAAACAAATCAATGTCTACAATTGTTGCACATGGACTTGTTTGGCCAAGTTAAAATCATGAGTCTAAGAAGAAAAAGATTTTGTCTTGTCATAGTTGATGATTTTTCTAGGTTTACATGGACTTACTTTTTACACTCTAAGGATGAGACTGCAGGTATCTTGAAGGACTTTGTCACCAAAGTTGAAAAACAATATGACTTGCCAGTAAAAGTCTTTAGAACTGACAATGGAACAGAGTTTAAAAATAAGGAGTTGGATGACTTCTGTGTGTCAAAAAGGATTGTGAGGCAGTACAACATCCCAAGAACACCAGAGCAAAATGGGGTGGTTGAGAGGAAAAATAGAACTCTTATTGAAGCTGCAAGAACCATGCTAGCAGATTCTGGTTTGCCACTGTCCTTCTGGGCAGAAGCTGTAAACACTGCTTGGTATGTTCAAAACAGAGTTTTGATCAACCCAAGACATCAAAAGACTGCTTATGAAATTTTGTTCAAAATCAAACCATTAATCTCATTTTTCAAAATCTTTGGCTGCCCGTGTTTCATTTTAAATCTCAAAGATTCCATTTCAAAATTTGCAGCCAAAGTAGATTGTGGATACTTTCTGGGATATTCTTCTACTGCCAAGGCCTATAAAGTGTTTAACTCAAGGACCAGGACAATAGAAGAAACTCTGAATGTAAAGTTCAATGAATTTTCATCCCTAAAAATCCCAGCAAATCCTGCTGAGTTGTTTGATCTAGATAAATTCAAATTTGAAGATATCACTGTTAAAACTAACAATGCAGGTACTCCACAAACTCCACAACAAGATTACAGAATAGATGTTGTGATCCCAAGTCACTATAAAATCTATTCTGCATCAGAGGAAGTAGCTGTTCAAAACAACTGTCAAAACTCTGTCACAACTGAGTCAGCCACTGTTGGCCAGTCTTACCCTCAAACCACTGCTTCACCCTTCACATCCATTGCTCAATCATCTGTTGACAAAGGTCAAACATCTGTTGACAAAAGTCAGTCCAGTTTTACACCACTTGGAACCATTCCCCCACTTCCATTTCAAACATCTGATGGCACTACAGAAGTGCAAACAGATGTTACACCAACAGAGTCACCAAACCTCTGTCCTTCACCACAAAATGCCATCATACCATATCAGGGAGATATAATCTACCTAAGAGCTCATCCACCAGACCAAATCATTGGAAACATCAGAGAGGGTGTGCTAACAAGAAGCCAATCCTCAAATATCTGTCTTTTTGCAGGTTTTCTATCTCTCACACAACCTGTCAAGTACCAAGAGGCACTAAAAGACAACAGTTAGGTGGAAGCTATGCAAGAAGAGCTCCTTCAGTTTAAAAGACAACAAGTATGGGAACTTGTACCACTGCCTAAGGATGTTTGTCCAATAGGTACAAAGTGGGTCTTCAAAAACAAAACTTTTGAAAGGGGTATAGTTGTCAAGAATAAAGCCAGACTTGTGGTTCAAGGCTTCAGACAAGAAGAAGGAATAGACTATGATGAAACCTTTGCTCCTATAGCAAGGTTAGAAGCTATCAGACTCTTTCTAGCCTTTCCTGTCAACCACAACATCAAGGTGTATCAGATGGATATCAAATGTGCTTTCCTATATGGCAAAATTCAGGAGGAGGTCTATGTATGTCAACCACCTGGTTTTGAAGACACATTCCATCCTGATCATGTCTACAAGCTTAATAAAGCCTTGTATGGACTCAAGCAAGCACCTAGGGCCTGGTATGAAACTCTTTCCACCTTTCTCTTATCCATTGGTTTCACAAGAGGTAAGATTGATAAAACCTTATTTTTGAAATGGAAATGGAAGGATTTAATGATTGTACAAATATATGTGGATGCCATCATTTTCGGATCCACATGTAACAAAATGTGAAGAGTTTAGGGAACTCATGACAGCAGAGTTTGAAATGGGTGCTATGGGTGAACTTCAGTGTTTCCTTGGTCTCCAAGTGAAGCAGCTGAAAAATGGCACATTCATTCATCAAAATAAATATGTGAAAAATTTGTTAACTAGATTTGAGATGAATGACTGTAAGCCATGTAGTACACCCATGAGTACAGTCAAGCTACTTACTATTGATGACAAGGATGAACTGGTTGACCAAACACATTACAGATGCATGATTGGGTCTTTATTGTACTTAAATGCATCTAGGCCAGACATTATGTTTGCCATTTGTGTTTGTGCAAGATCCCAGGCTTCACCCAGAAAGTCAAACCTTATTGCTGTGAAAAGGATATTTAGATACCTAAAAGGTGCTCCCACACTTGGTATCTGGTATCCTGCTAATGGAAACATTGAGCTTTCAGGTTATTCAGATAGTGATTTTACTGGCTGCCACACAACAAGGAAGTCTACATCAGGAGGGTGCCAGTTTCTAGGGAATGCCTTAGTCTCTTGGCAAAGCAAAAAGCAAGCAGCTGTTTCCACCTCAACAGCTGAGGCTGAATACATTGCTACTGCAAGCTGTACAGCCCAACTCATGTGGCTTCAAAATCAATTGCTGGATTTTGGGATAACTGCACTAAAGACTCCACTCATGTTGGACAGTCAAGCTGCTGAAAATATCATCAAGAATCCAGTTTCTCACTCAACCACCAAGCACATAGACATCAGACATCATTTTGTCAGGGATAGCTATGAAAAAGGTTTGATTTCTCTGCACCATGTTCCAACAGAGGATCAGTTGGCAGATGTGTTGACAAAAGCTTTAGACACATCTACCTTTACAAATCTGATTTCTAGAATTGGTATGTTAAACATGGAATAAACAAAATAAATGTTTTTAATAAAAGCATTAAAATGTTTCAGAAAATCAAAATCCATCCTTAAAAATAGCCTTTTGGTTGAAAAATCTGTTAAGGATAAAACAACCACTGTTTCATCCATTCTATCCACTGTTAAGTTGAAAAATCTATTTCAAACATCTGATCAGATAAAACAACCACTGCTTGGTTGAAAAATCTGTTTCAAACCTCTGATCAGATAAAACAACTATTTTATTATCTATATATATATATATATATATATATATATCTATACATATATACATATATCTATCTAGATTAAAAAAAAAATCAAGTGCTGATAGCATCAGCACTTTGGTAAAGCAACAGCTGTTTGCATCAGATCTTTGGCAACAGCTGTACACCACCAGATGTTTAACCATCAGATGTTTGCCACGTCTGCTTCTACAAGCAGAGTTTTGGCCACATCAGCAATTTCACCAAAGCCTATAAAAACCCTGTTTTATCGCAACAGTCGTTACACTGTCTCATTGTATTTAAAATACTGAAACCGCCTTCTTCATTCTCAAACCCTTACTCTAATTCCACTCACTCTCACACTCGGAATCCATTACAATGGATCTTCAAGCTAAAGCCACCCACAATCACCTCCCATATCTGGTAAAAACAGATGACAACACTCCATTCCATTCCACCATCGACATCATCTTACAATCCAAATACCTGACAATCCTAACCGCTGACGCCCCTATCTATCTTGATACCCTCCAAGAATTCTGGTTGAATGCTGAGTTTCTTCTTCAAGACAAAAAGCCTACTTCCATTATCTCAAAAATTGGAGAGACAAGTATCGTCATTACCCCTGAACTCATATCCACAACCTTCTCACTCAATGACCTGTCAGGTAAAGACTTTTTCCCTAAGGCAGAGCTTCACACAGAATTTCAGGAAAGAGGTTATGATGCACAGATGACTAGGTCAACACTTTTCAAAAAGTTTTTCCCACCAGTCATGAAATTTTTCTTTCATACCCTCCTTCTCTGTGTCTCTGCTAAGTCCACTTCCTTTAATTAAATCCCATTGAGGATTCAGTACTTGGGCTATGCTATGTTGTCAGCTTCTGACTTCAATTTATCCCAGGGACTGTTTATGGACTTAGTGTCAAATGTGAAAGCCATAAAGTATGGGTCTAATAATGCTTTTTTTATTTACCCAAGAATTTTGAGTGTAATCCTTTAAAAGGTTTTACCTGAAAAAGATTTTAAAAAGGGTAAGTCTATTAAAATGAAGAGTCTAACTGATGAAACTTTCACAAAAATGCTGGGTTCAACCACCCAAGAAAAGGTATCAAAAGTGTCAAAAGTTTCCAAAACACAAACAAAGAGGACTAAGACAACAACTGTTGTCCAAACCTCTGTTGTTGAGCCCACTGCTCCTGGTGATCATGGCACTACATCCAGTGTTGTGAAACCCACACCAGCTACTTCCAAAAGAAAACGTCCATCCACAAAAACCATCACTTCATCCAAAAAGGGGACTTCTGGAAGATGAGATACCAGAAGATAACCCTGTTGCAACACAAAAGCAACAAGAAACCACTGCTGTTACTTCTTCACAACAGTTGGTAATATCTCAACCTGACCAAACTCCTCATGCATCCTCAAAAAGGATCATGTTGTAAGCCAAGGGGAAACATATCATGATACATTTGAGTCACTTGGCCATATGTTCACAATCCCCTCTCCCAGGGCTAATTCTCTTTTTACTCCTCTACCTTCACCAACACATGCTCCACAAACCATGCAACCTCTGTTTGAGGCTATTAAGAAAACTCAGGAAAATCCCAGTTCCTCTCTTTCACCTATTAATGAGAGTATACCTCCACAAGGGACTGGGACTGAGAATATTCAATCAGCTATCCCACAAGCAGAAGAGGAGGTTACACCCCTAGAGTTCAATGAAACTCTAGGTGAGTTTTCAAGTGGAGCAGCCACTACTGATGTAGAGACCATTGTCTCACAACAGGACAGTGGTTACATAACTAAGACTCCCTTGAAGGCAACAACTGATGAGGCCACTATAGTGTCCCCAAAATCAGTTGGAAGTCCCCAGAACCAAGAAAAAGGGGCATCTGGTTCTCATCCCTTGGACTCATCTCCTAGGACTGAACCAGTTACAACTACCACTGGTAGGAATTCAGATGATCCTATTAACTTAGGTGATGAGTTAAAATACCAAGAATTGACGGCCAGAGTACAGTCCATTGAAACCTCTGATGCTGATATCAAATCTGATGTCAAGTCAATATTGGAATCATTGGCTACTCTCACCAAGAGTCAACCATCCACAATTGATATTGCTAGTGAGCTATGGAAATCTGTTTCTCCCATCATCATAGCTCACAGAAAACTAGCAGATCAGACTCATGAAACCTACATGGCTGAAATCAGAAATATGGTAGATGCTAGGTACAAAGATACCCATGCAGACATTCATGCCATTAAAGACCATCTGCGGAAGACCACTGGCTCTGCCCCTACCAGTATTCTCAGAGATGAAGATGATGATGACTTCACAGCTGATGATGCCAAAAAGGGGGGAGAGTGGCAGAGATAGATTGCCAAAGCTAGATCCCTTTGGTTGTCCACCTTCACAAAAAGGTCAATCAAAGTCTGCCAACAAACTAGGGTCTACCCAAACAGCACCACAACAACAACAATCCAATGTTTAAACCAGCAAAGCTAAAGAAGTGGACAACTCTGCAAATGAAGAAGTTGAAAAAGCTACTGAAGATAAGCAAAAAAGGACTGACACTTTGGAAGTCAAGGCAGAGGCTTTGATACAAAAGAAAAGGGAACAACAACAGGAAGTTGAAGATGTGGGTTCCTCTAAGAGGAAGAAAATGCCTGCCAAACATATCAGAAAACCACCATCTAAACTGGCTGTTAAAACCACTGCTATCAAAACCACTGCTGCCACCCAAACCACTGATACCAAACCAACATCTGAACCTATCACCACAACCACCAAACCAATCACTGAACCTACAACCACATCACCATCTAAATCCCAAACATCTGCTGGTCCTACAAAAGTGCCAACAGATGTTAACACCACTACTGCTTCTACACCACCATCACCAAAAATCTTGTACAAAAGGAAGAGGAAATCTACCTTTGTTGTACAGGATGAAAACATTCACACATCACCACCTACCACTTCAACCACACAATCTACACCCATATCTGCCATTCCACTTTCATCATTCTCACCACACACATCACAATTCACATCCCATAGACCACCACCAACCATCACACCATTGGCTGTTCAGTATCCCCTTGAACTTGATCTACTCAAGGGGTAAATGCAATCCTTCTATAATGCTGAAAAACCATCTGAAAGATCTTTCCCTTCTCTTCCACATTTTCCTGTTCCCCTAAACATAGACACATACCTAAAATACAAGGCTGAACAGGCAGATGCCATCATAAAAGAGAAATGCAAAGGGAAACATGACAGGACTGCTCAGGGCATCCATTCAGCAGAGCTTAGCAAATTGAGAAGGATTGAAGATTTTGCTAAGACCCTGAGCAACTCCATGTCTACCATGCCTCTCAGCAGTGACATGGAAAAGGAGGTTAGGGAATCACTTCTTGAACAGATCTTGGCAACCATGCCTTATAAAGCAAACAAGAAACAGTTTGCAGGCTGGACCACTCATGCTCTTAGAGAAGAACTCTAAAGAATTGAAGAGATGGCCAAGAATCCCCCAGCTAAGGTCTCTGCCCCTGATTTCAGTAAAGGCAGAGATCCAGTCAGAGCATTGAAATTCAAGAGAATGAGACAAGAAATTGTGGCTATTGACTATGGGGAGATGAAGTCTGTTGCAAGGTGGTCTGAGCTGAGGTTGGTTGAAACCTACAAGAAACTGGAAGAAAACAGGAAGAAAGACCCTAACCTGCCTAGAAAACCTGTCTACTCTGATGAACCACTGATGAAGAGACCTCAACAGGCTTTTACATTAGACAGCCTACTTGATACTTCTGATCTATCAGCTGCTGCTAGAAGACAATTCAAGAAAAAGAAAGAAATGTCTGAAGAGGATCAGAAGAAGTTTGCTGATACTTATATAAAGGAGGGCCTCTTCAATCAAGTACACTTTTTCTCAGATCCCATTACTGAAAAGCTCAGAGAACTCATTGGGAGACCTCCATCACCAAACTCATCCAGAATAAAGGTGCATCTCAGCAAATCCTCTAACTCAAAAATTCTAAAATGGAAGGTCAACAAAGACACCCATGAATTGACTTTGCTCAGGTCAGATGGAGAAGCTCAAAAGCTAAGCATGGATGATGCATATAGCTTGTGTGCAGATGACCTCCAAACACTGCTGAACCTTGAGCTTGAAAGAGATGCAGAAGACCTCTACTCTTTGAACTTTGAGTTACAATTCAAAGGTCAAATCAGAGAAAGTATGATGAGGAATAAAGATCAAGAATAAAGTCTAGTTTTGGCATCATCTGTTCTAGGGGGAGATTGTTGGGTCTACTGACCTGAAGAAGAATAGATGATTGAAAAGCCAAAATATACTAACAGTTGATCCACATAAATAAACAGCCTTTACAACATACTCTTCCCAAAAGACTGTTGACCCTAACAACTGATCCACCCAAACAACTGCTATGACAACTGCTGCTACAAAGGACTGCTGGAAAACAACTGATAGAGAACAACTGATGACCAAAGGTCTGATGAAGAACAACTGTTGATCAAGTGCTGAAGATTAATGGTCTGTTGGAGCCAACATCACTTAGGCTCCAACAGATGATACAAGACCATCAGAGTTTTCCTCAACAGTAGTTTACCTTACAGTGTTTTGTAATATAACAGTAGTTTGTATAGGGCAGATGTTTTATGTTGTTATTCTGTTAGAGGTCACTATCTTAGGTGACGTCAGCCTTGGTCACCAGTGGTTTAGATTTGTGTATAAATAGAACAGTGCTTGTACTGTTCTATTGGTCACTCACAACATTCTCTCAGACAAACAATCACAGAGTGACCAGGCTGAGGGGGAGTACTTGTAATTGATTGTAATATTTCAATATAATGAAAGCTTTCGATTAAGAAAACATTTATTCCTTTTGTTTTTATTATAGTTTATCATTCCGCTGCACTTTCCACATATATTCACTTCATTCATTTCTCATTCTACTTTAAACAAATCAAAACAATCAAACTCAGATCCTAACACACCATCCCAAAAAAAATGGTTGATATGATGTCATCTCTGATACACATGTGCATTTCGCTGTTATATATACAGAAATAAACCGTATGCACATGTGTATTTCACTATTAAATCACACTTTTGAATGAATTGTCAATTACCATACTTAAATGATTATTAAATGGACGCGATACAGGTATAACGAGTGAAAAAATTTATTCAATGATTATTAAATGAATGCGGATAGATATATAAAATACACTCGAACTCGTCAATTGTATAGTGATGCATATTATAACATAAATTGACAAATAAGACAAGTGTAGGACAACAAACTTTAATAAACTTAAAACATAGTCTATATAATAACTATAAAATAAGAAACGTGCTCATGTGCAATTCACTAATATAGCTAGTTTTTTCGAGTGGTTTAGCTTTAGCGATTAGGTTTTAGGTATGGTGGGAGGGGGGTTAGGATTTTTGGGGGGATTGGGTGGTGAGTTTAGGCTTTTGGGTGGTGGGTGGTTTAATTATAATTATGCACATGTGCATATGTCTATTTCCTTATCATACAAATTTACATACGCTAAAATAATAATCACAAACATAATCAACATATCAACCACCACATAAGATCACCCACAATATACACATGTATATGCATCATCCTTCAAATAACAAACTTTTTTTGTACCCATCTGTTTTTATTATACAATTACATGTAGTTTGTACCAATCATCAACACAATAAAACAAATGATAACAGAAAAAAAATATCCACATTACAAACCAACCATGTTACCACTAACCACCTACCTACAAACTTCTAATTATCTCACAACCTCACGTTCACCAAAAATGTCCCCTTCAATTGCTTATTTGTCCCTTTTTTATCTCGCCCCACCCCGCCCCCCTTTTACCTATCTTCTTATAACACTCTTCACACCTCATTGATGCCTCATCTAACATCTCCTTGTTTTTTCATCCATCATCCTGAACATCATATACTTCTTAAATTTATCATATTGTTCATGAGTTAAAATAACTAATAATTCATATTTATTAGTTAACATGAAAACTATACATATATGCACATGTGTATATATATCTAAATTGCTTAAATAATAATGACCTTTTTTAACTTCATGATCAATGATTATATCATCATCCTCAATCGCATCTGGCAACTTTTTTGACTCTTTCTCCCTCGATTCTAAGACAAAAGGTACTTTCTTCGATTTTTTCCCATTCTTTAACTACAAAAAAAAAAAAAAATAAACACATAAGAAAACCAAAATTTTAATCTTAATGCACATGTGCATTAACGTTACTTTTTTCATTACCATATAACATATGCACATGTGCGTAAGAATGAATTACCGTAATGATATCAGTATAAATGCACATGTGCATTAACATTAGTTTTATCGGTAGCAACTACACTATGCACATGTGCATTAACATTCTTAATTCACATGTACATATCAAGAAATGGCACCTCTTTAACATGCTTATGGTAAAACATATAAATATAGAACAAACATACCTAAATTAAATGCATAATTGTCACAACATCATACTTCAAACATAATTCACCAAACACAAAATCAGTACATCACTAAAACAACACCACTATCTAGCTCATGAATCAATCTATCCTTAGGACCGCCAATTTGATGAACCCTAATAGCTTTGACCATGGCTCTGACTGTTGCAAAACTTAATCTGATGACTTTCGGTTGGTAAATTATTTACTATTCCATAGATCATTTAAAAACAACAAAAAAAAATCAAAATAAAATAAAATAAAAAACATGAATAAATTGTAAGGACTCTTCATGTTACTTTGAGATTAATCTACAACTAAAATTTACATCTGCATATGGAACATTGGAACACCAGATGCACAAGAAACTACATTAAATTAAATAATTATTATATATCCTCACAATCTACATTTCATTCTTCCAATAATAAAATTCCACTTCGATATTCATAGAACTTCAAAACAATTCAAAATAATTTAAACGCTTGTCAATGGCGTTAGGTACACTTCTTTTTTTTTTTTTTAAATAAAATGCTTGTAACAAAATCCTAAAGGCAAAATCACAGATCTGTGCATTAAATTCAATCCAATACATAATGCATTCACAAAAACATCAATACGATAAATTAACATGAATATTGAAACGCATTTAGTAGCTCAGATTCAAATTGCGTGGTTGTTATGATATCTCACAGATCAATGAAGATCTGGTTTCATTGGTTTTAACTACATGAATGTTACTTGAAAATTGTTGGAATGGAGATGGATTAGAGAAGAAAAGGAACAGATGGTGATTGAACGAGCTTCGATCGACGGTAGAAGGGTTATCAGAGGATGAAGATATGGTGGTTCTATTTTAGGGTTGAGAGTTGTGAGGGAGGAAGACAACGAGAAATATTTATGAGGGATATTTACAATAATGGGGTTTTTTCTAACTCTAACTATATATTTACAATAATACCCTCTGTTCACATTGGTTCCTTGGTTCTCTCCCTAAAGTCGGTTCTCGCATGATCCCTACCCTATATATATACTAGTAGATTACCCGCGCGTTGCAACGGGATTTTAAGTGTGCACGTCGTTTTCGTCAGCAGGATTTTATGTGTGTAGGTCATTTTCGTCGATGCTACCAGCTAGGGCCAGATGATATCATTAATTAACAAGAAAAAGATCCAAATCTTAAGACAAATCATCATAACATACTACTAGAAAAAACACATTTCTTGACATGCATTGCGCGTCATAACAGGGTGTTTATGACACATAAAAAAGTGTCAAAGAAGAACATGTCATAAAATTTATATGACACGCAAGCGCGTGTCATCTTTTAATGACACGCGTTAATGACAATCTTTTATGACACGCATTTATGACATACATTTTTTACATGCATTTATAACACTTTTTTTACATGCATTTACGACACACCTTTATGATACTCATTTTGCGTGTCATGTTTTTTTACCTAAAAAATCTTCAACATAACTAATAAACCTGAATTTATATTTATAACAACAAAATCAATAAATTTCATAATAAAAATGCATATGTTATATATACCAACAAAAAACCCATTACAATATAAGCATTTGTCGATTACTACCACAAGTATTAACGGTTACAAAAATAGGGTCAATACATTAGGTTAGTCGAAACCTAAACATACAAATCACTTGAAAATGACGGTTGTTGCATAACTTGACCATTCTTCACGAATGACATCAATATCCGCATCCATGTAAACATCTACTCCTCCCCCAACCTTAGACGACAATTAAATTAATAAGATGAAATGTTAAGGTTCGTGTTGATTTTAGTTTCAACACTAAAAGCTTATTGTAACAATTTAATCAGACAAACATTTTGAGAAATAAGAATTCAATATAAACATCATAGAAATTGTATTCTGTACATTAGAAATGGTGATACCTCCAAATTCAAATCCTTAATTATAGTCCCTGGAATTAGTTGCTTCTCTAAGTTTTCTGGTTGCACTGTAAAATGTTGTACGGATCCAGGAAGAACTAGGATAATAAAGAACATAATAATAAACAAGCTTGAACAGGTGAAGTTCCAACAATACCAAACATAAAATCCAACAAATTTATAATCACGCAACTGTAATTATGTGCACACCTTTAATATGGATATCTAAGTGTGAGTCAGGCATAAATAACACCATAGTGGCATCATAACTTGGTCGAGTGTTGTCCAAATCAAAGATAAAAGGTTAAAAGGTTAAAGGCTAGTTTAAGAAAACACCTTCATCGGTGTAAGCATCTACTCCTCTCCGAACCTAAGACAACAATTAATGAAATAAGATAAAATGTTGAAGGCTAGTTTAAGAAAACACCTTCATCTTAGGAGCATCATTCATCTCAATCAACCCATCTTCTTATTACAACGATATTACTACATACCCAACCACTCCATTTTCTACCTCTTTTAAATTAGTTCTTAATGTAAGTAATATAAGTAATATTTACATACACCAAGTCACCAATGCAATTAATACTTAATAAAACTTGTGCAGATGAAAAGGACTGAAACCACCAACACTGAAGGTTTATGAGATGAGTACAATGGGAGAACTACAGTACTTTTTAGGACTGCAGATTAAACAACAATCAAATGGAACTTTTATACATCAATTTAAATATGTTAAAGAATTATTGAACAAATTTTCTTTACAAGACTGTAAATCATGTTCCACTCCCATGACACCAACCACACAAGTTGAACCAGATGATCAAGGAAAACAGGTTGATCAAACCATGTATAGATGTATGATAGGTTCCCTTTTGTATCTAACTGCTTCTAGACCAGATATTATGTTTTCAACATGTGTCTGTGCTAGATATCAATCAGCTCCTAGGGAATCACACCTCATTGCAGTCAAAAGAATCTTTAGATATCTGAAAGGAACTCCTACACTTGGAATTTGGTATCCTGCTTCTAGCAATACCAAGTTAACAACTTTTTAAGATAGTGACTATGCAAGGTGCAAAATGTCAAGAAAATCAACATCTGGTGGTTGTCAATTCTTGGGAAACTGTCTAGTGTCCTGACAATCAAAGAAGCAAACATCTGTTGCAACTTCAATGGCTCCAATATCAACTTCTTGATTATGGAATCAAAGAGACCAAGACACCATTGCTTGTAGACAGTAAATCTGCCATTAGCATCATTCAAAATCCTATTCAGTTCTCAAAAACTAAACATATTGAAATCATGTATCATTTCATAAGGGATTGCTATGAAAAAGGCAAGATTGAAGTGAAGCATGTGACAACAGCTAATCAAATAGCTGACATATTCACAAAACCCATTGACACATCAACATTTCAGAAGTTAGTATCCATGCTTAGGATGCTAAATTTGTAAGTGTCTCTTTTTATTTGTCTGCACATATTTTTATTTTCACTTACATTTGTCTATCATAAAACTTCTGAAAAACAAAAAGAGAGAAACTACTGATGTACAAAACATCAGTATAGGAACATTTTCTAAAAAATGATTAACTTCTGATAAAATAAACTTTAGAAGTTATGAATAAAGTGTTTATAAACATTCTCATCAGTTGTTAACAAACTACTGAAGAGAAAATGGGAACTACTGATGAAAATTGTTCTTCATCAGCAGTTTTGTCAATAAGGGTAAATCAGACATTTCCCACTTCAGAAGTTTGACCTACGACGGTTATAAACTTCTGATAAACACCTTTTCCATCACTTATCCTTTCAAAAAGCAAAATTCCCTCCTTCTCTCTCAAAAACACTCTCAAACCCTCACCTGCAAACAAAAACACTTTTCGATCCACACACACAAACCACATGGCTCTCATACTGAAACAGGGACACAAATAAAGAGGCTACTTTGAGAAACATGAAGCCTGGCCCCAATACGACGGAATCATTGACTTAGTTGTCAAATCCCAATACTTCACTACCCTCACCATTGATCCTCCAATCCATACTGAAACTCTAAATGAGTTCTGGGTAAACGCCGAGACGGTGACAGTGAATGATCAAATTATTTCCCTCAAATCAACCATCCAAGGGAAAGTAATGGCAATCACACCAGCTACTCTCTCTGCAAACCATTTAACCATGACAGAGTGTGGTTACCAAGGTAATCTCTCACATGCAACCATTTTTAAGAAATATTTTGAACCAAAATATAAACTTTTGTTTCATTACATCATCATGTGCTTGAGTCCAAAAACTGGATCTTATGATCAGATGCCCTCTACTTTTCAACCTATTTTTCATTCCATTATGAATGAAACAAAATTCAGGGCATCAGCACTTTTCTTTAATGAGTTAGTGTTGCATCACCAAAATTCTAAAAAAAAGTTTTTGTTGTATCCAAGGTTCGTAATGCAATGCATAATTAAAGAACTTGGAGATGAGGTGCTTGTGGGAAAAAAAATTGTTTTAAATCCATTAACCTCACAAGCATACTCAAGGCATAACAAACCGGCTGCTTGGCCAGAAGATGACCAAGGGGAACCAGAAATAGTCCCCATGGAACCACCATCTTCCAAACCCTCAACCAAAAAGGCCAAGAAAACCAAACAACAAAAGCCTAAACCCACCAACCCTAAAAGAAAGGCAGTTCAGGAAATTGAGATGCCTGAAACTGTTGATGTGCAATCTGCACTTGTCAAAGATGTGACTAAAACATCCTCTCAGACTCATCCATCTCAAACCCCCAAAAGAGCATCCATTACCATTCTTTTCAAAAGAAAGAAATTTAAAAAGACCATAACTACTAATCCTTCTTTTGAAACTGTTGAACCTTTACCCCAAACTGCTGAACCAGAGCCATCACACACAACCATTGAAATTGCCAAACTTCTCTCTGGGCTAAAAGAGACAATCCAATCAGAACATGTCATTCCCCAACAACCAAATTAAACAGGGGACGTACCATCAGAAGTTGACATGGATGTGGATGTCATTAGCCCTATCCCAAGAGATGAGGATGAACCAAGGTTTCTAAGCCTAAACTTAGAAACGTTAGGTACATTTGAGGCTGCTACTACTCATTTACCACCTAGTGGTGGATCTGAGGATAGAAGTAACATTGCTAAGACCTCACTTGTGGCAACTACTGATGAAGGCTTTATGCCTGAGGTAGGAAATCCTCAGAACCAAGAAACAGAGGTTCATGAGACAACTAGGTTGGGCCCAGCTCATGATACAACTGATAATGTCCTCATTGAGGATGTCATCAGGGATTCAGATGATTCCATTAATTTGGATGATGATTCACACTCCACAAAACATGAATTGGCGGCTGCTAGTGAAGGTCCTGAATCTGGTGTCTCTAAGCTTAAAGAGCTGGTCACAACAAATCAGGTTAAAGACCACTTAATCCTTGATTCCCCTAAAGTGGCATCTTCAGTACACTCTGAAGATCACCCAAAAACACCCCCCTCACAAAAAATGCCTACCCAATTCCCTGGGTCATCCAGCATAGACTTGAACCACCTATGCAGCCCAGATGGTCCCCTATACCAGATGATGAACACTCTCATTTCCAATCACCTCAAATCTTTCACAACTTCTTGGGAGTTGAAAACAAAAACTCAATTTGAGGTGATCAATAACAAACTAAGTGAGCTGTCCAACAAAATTGACAACAATACAAGACAGCTTGCAGAGTTATCTGGTAGAACTTCTAAACCTGGTAGGCTTCCAGAAGTGGATGAAGCCGAAAAGGTGAAGAATATTAAGGAACCAAGGGAGTCACTGGAAGACAGGAAAAAGGCAAAAGTGGCTCAAGAAGAAGAAGAAGAAGAAGAAGCTCAAAAAGACTTAGAAGATCAAGATAGGCTTCTTTCTGGGACTGAAGTTGAAGCTGAAACTTCTCAAGGCCTCAATGAAGAAACTTCTGAAGACTCTAAAAGTACTGAAGACAATCCTTCAATAGTTGATACTTCTATCAACCCTTCAGCAGTTAACACTTTCAATATTCAAACTGAAGAGCCTTCTATGGCAACTGAACACATTCCAACTCCTATTCCAAGGCCTGCAACCACTCAAATGCCTGTACTAAACCCTTCTCCCATCTCAATGTCCAAAGAATTACTGGAGAAGAGTCTACTTGCAACACAAAAGAAGGCTAAGGAAGATGAGATCTGGAACAACCTAAAAGCAAGGGAAGATATGAGCTACACTGAAAAACTCAAAGCTTATGAAGAAGAGTTGAATAAACAAGCTGCAATTGAAAGAGTTGCTGAGGAAGACAAAAGACAACAACTGATGTCTTTCATTACCAAGAACAACTAGACTAAAACTTATCCACTCAAAGGGTTCTCCATAGATGAGCTTACAAGAAGAGCTCAACTTGTTGCTGACAAGATTGCCACTGGGCAAAGAGAGCTGAGATAATTGATGAATTGGTAACCAATGATTTTGGTTCAAAAGCCTCAGTGTCAAAATGGAGAGAAGACAAATTATTTGACACATATAAAAGATTCAAGGCTGACAAGGCTGCAAATCCAGAGAAGTACAAAACTTCTGAAGTGTCAACTTCAGTAGTTAGAACTTCTGGTGCTAGACAATCAAAGCCTACTACCAAGAAGAAGCAAGAGGAGATCACAAAGACTGATTTCAAGATGGTATTGCTTGAAGGCAATACAGTTGTACAAGGAGACTTTGTGATTGAATAAAAGCCTCTACTGACACAATTCAGGGATCCTTCAACATTTGCTTACCAAATTCAGAAGACTATAACTGATAAACTGCACACAAAGGTAATCACTGAACATCATTTACCTACCTTTGATATACCTAATGTGGTGCAAACAGAAGAAGGAAGAGAATCCCACCTGAGGGTCACCGAAGTAGAAAACATCCCACACTCAGGAACATCCCAGGGATCCAGCATGGTCCCTTACACTTTAGATTTTGACAAATCTAAAGTTCTGATAATGAGATGGTCATTTACTGATTCTAACTCAGTATTAGTGACAGGAGAGATCGTTCAAGCAAGCCCTTCAAATCTATGAATGAACTGAAAAATCTATCTACACAAGACTTGCTTACAATTCAACATCTTGAACCTGAACAAGGATCTCTCACAAATGAACAACTAAACCAACTCAATACTTCCATGTTCAGAGAAATCTGGAAGATACATGAAGACAGAAACAGGCAATAAAGAATTAGATAAGGTTTTGGCTTCATCAATCCACGGGGAGATTGTAAGGACACAAAGGATTGTTGAAACCTCTTTTGCTAACCTTAGTCTAATTCCTACTTCTGTCAAAATATTCTAAGTATGAAACTACTGAAGAAAGAAGACACAAGTACTGAAGACGGATTCAACAAGTATTGAAGAGTAAAGATCAGAAGTTCTGAAGTCAAACCAGACAAGTCTACTGAAGAACTACTGAAGACAAATACTCATTAGTAGTTTGTCACTCATCAGCACTTGTAATAGAATCTTTCCACCACCCTTATGTTTCAGTAGTTTATTAGTTTATTATTACTTTATATTTTGTACAAGTTCCAAGACTACAGCCCGTTGCAGTCTTGCTTTTGTACACTACGCCAAAATATGGCTTTAGCCACACATTTGATAAAATCACTCTGCCACACTGTTGATTAAATGTGTGGCTAAATGTCATAAATCACATTTCATAACCTTCTAGCTTATTTTTATCCACACATATTATTTATTCATGTGGCCATTGCATAACAGTACAAATTATTTAGCCACACCTTAAGAAAAAACAATGACATTTAGTAGCCAGTTTGGGAAAAATGTGGCCATTTATAATCTATGACCACAATATTTGTTTCATGTGACCAGAAACACATCTGCTCATAATTTTTAGCCACACTTTAAGAAAAAACTATGACATTTAGTAGTCACACTAGAATAGTGTGGCCAAATGTGATCTACAATCACAATATTTGTTTGATGGTGTGGCTAAAAATATCACATATCACCACATATATTATTGTGTGGCCAAAGACTAGATAATGGCTCCACTTAAAATTACAAAATTTCATGTGGCTTTACGTAAACATCCGTCACACCATTGTCACTTTATTTATTTTGTGTGACAGAATAATAGCAAATGTCATGGAAAAATATATGTGATCAAAAGTTAGACAATAGCCACACTTAAAGTTACAAAATTTTATGTGGCTTTACATAACTATTAGAAACACAAATATCTTTGTTTATTTTGTGTGATGAAAGAATAACAAATGTCATTAAAAATATGTGTGGCCAAAGGTTAGCAATAGCCACAGTTAATATTATAAAATTTCATATGGCTTTATATAACTTTTAGCCACACAATCTCCCCTTTATGTTTTTTTATGTGATCAATAATACCGAACGTCATAGAAAAAAAATAATGTGTGGCTAAAGGTTAAATAATAGGCACACTTAAAATTACAAAATTTCATATGCATTTACATACTGCAACTTCCTTCTCAAAATATTTTTCCTCTTAAATTAATTTTTTTCAATTTCCCTCCTAAACTCCCACCCAAAATATTTTATCCTACAACTTTCCTCTTAAATAATTCTCTCAATTAAAACTTTTCATTGTTTAACATAAATAAACAAAAAATCTAAAATTTTAAATTTTCATAATCTCTCTTCAAACTTATATATATTTTTTTCATTATAGTTAGAGATGAGCTTGGTACTGCTACCGGTACCGAAAATGCTTCGTACGGCATGGTATTATACCAGCACGGTATTGGTATTTGAAGGTAATATAGCAGTACCGAAAATGATTTGGACCATATTGGGACTTTGGATCACAATGGACAAAAGTAGATCGTATATTTCTTAATGGACCATATTGAGCCTTTAATTGATTACAATGGACAATAATAGATCATAGATGTTTTATAGAACCATAGTAGGCCTTATTGGATCAAAATGAATAATAATAGGTCATACATGTCTTAATGGATCATATTAGGCTTCAATAGATCATAGTGGACAATAGTTCATCGTATATGTCTTAATGGTCCATATTGAGCCTTAAAGGAATACAATGGACAAATAGTAGATTGTATAAAACTTAATGGGCCATATTGGGCCCTAAGGGGTAACAATGGACAAATACTAGATTGTATAAAACTTAATGGGCCATATTGGGCCTTAAGGGATAACAATGGACAATGGTAGATCATATATGACTTAATGGGCCATATCAGACTTTAAAGGATCATAATGGACAATATTATATCATATATGTCCTAAAGGACCATATTGGGTCTTAAAAAATCACAATGGAAAATAGTAGATCATGCGTGTCTTAATGGACCATATTGGGCTTTAATGAATCTCAATGGACAATAGTAGATCATATGTGTCTTAATGGCCCATACTGAGCCTTAATGGATCTCAATGGATAATAGTAGATAATACATGTCTTAATGTACCATATTAGGTTTTAATGGATAATAGTATATCATACATGTTTTAATGGATCATACCGGGTCTTAATGAATCATAATGGAGAATAGTAAATCCTATACGTCTTAATAAACCATATTCAACCTTAGTGAATCACACTGGAGAATAGTAGATCATATATCTCTTAATGGACCATATTGGGCCTTCATGTATCACATAGTAATTCATACATGTCTTAATGGATCATACTGGGCCTTAATAGATAACAATAAACAATAGTATATTATATATGTCTTAGTGGATCATATTGGGCCTTAATGGATCACAATGGACATTAATAAATCATATATGTCATAATGGACCATTTTAGGTCTTAATGCACCATTATGAACAATAATAGATAATGCATGTCTCAATGGACCATATTAGACCTTCATGCATCATAATAGGCAATAGCAGATATATATGTCTTAATGGACCATACTGAGCCTTAATAAGCACAATATGGAATAGTAGTACATATATGTCTTAATAGCTCATATATACATTAATGGATAATCGTAGATGATCATATATGTCTTAGTGGATCCCAACAGAACTTAACAACTATGATCGTTCTTAGTGGATTATTATGGGCTTTATCATGTCACAGAAAGTACTAAGCGGTTAAATCATGTTGTACTGAGTAGTAATAACAAAATGGACTTATACATGCCTTAATGGATTACAATAGACAATAGTATATCATATATGGCTGCTGAAGAGTGTTGATATTTTATTTGGCGATACCACGTTATTATTTATTTTCCTTTTTTGGTTTCTATAAAGAGTGTCGGTACTGTAATGAAGTCAACCAATACTAACTATTCCCGCCCGTAGGATGAGAAATCCCTGATGCAGCATGTCGGTTTTGATACAACTAGTTTATATTTATAACTAAATACTTTTTATTTTTAAAAATTTTAGGAACAAAAAACAACATATTTTTAATAATGCTTTATATATATTATGTGTAAATTTTTATAAATCTTTTCAAAAGATCTAATAAAATATTACACTATTTAAATGCTACTCTTTATTTTCCCACCCAAATATTTTATAAAAAAAGTTAAAATTTACCTCCTAGTATTTTCATTCCCTCCCACCCCCTCTTTTCACATCACAAAATTTAACACCCAACTCTATCTTTCTCTTCCTTTGCTAACCCACACCAACCAAGACCCTTCCCGCTGCTTTCCACCGCTTTTTCCCCAACCCACACCCACCACTTTTTTTTCCTAACCTACACCAACCAATACCCTATAGAGAGAGAGACGGTAAGGTAGATGGAAGTTCACCGAACCAGTCTCCATTACGGCGTGCCAAGAGACAGCGATCGTCATCGTGGTGGTTTGCACAGAAGCAGGGCGGTTGTTTCAGCCGGAAACCTAGACTCCATAGTGATGGTGATAATATATGGTATGGATTTCATCAGTTACTGCATCTTTTTCGACCAGGGTATGTTTTCCTATTTTAATTTTGTTTCGTTCATTCAACATGTGGATTTAATTCATAATCGTGGGTTTTACTTTCACTTATTGAAAAATTTTAAATGTTTCACATGTTGATCTCGGGCCAAATTGAACATACATCCCAGCAGCCTAAAGTTAGTTAGAGGGAGGTGAAATGATGCTTGACTCGATGATGATGAGGCTTGGCTCATTTAAAAGGTTGCTGATTTACAGCTATGATGATGTATCCAGATGCATCAAATCATGGAGGCTTGAATGATGTTCGATGCAATCAATATTGAATTCTGGTTATGTAAGTAACTCTTTTTAATTGCTTAGGCTAGGATGATAACTTAGGAATGGTGCTGCTCTTGGTTAGACATGAATATGCAGGCTTTTTTTTTTGGCAAAATTCGATGTTAAGGTGTGGTGGCAACTGGAGAGGTATGCTTGTAAATTGATATTGAAAAAGAAGTTAAGAACTCAGTTCATGTTTGGTGTAACACCCCAACCGATGGCAGAAACATCAAGGTGTCACGTAGTGATGATTGTTCAATAGCTCATGGTACTAAATGGTAGTTGAATGTTACTAAACAATTTACAATTTTTCATACAATTTAATAATTACATCTACTTGATTTACATAAACTAGATCCAAAGCTCCTATGTGATCCAAGACTTGTACAACTTCCAAAAGCACGTAAAAACCTGAAACATGTTAAAGTTGGAAAGATGGGGGGCAACTATAAATAGTTGGTGAGAATACATAGATTTTGCATATAATTAAAAACAATATATTGTATAGCAATCATGATTGAAGTATAATAATGAGTAATGATAGAATGAGTCCAACATGTAACAATGCGTCTTTTGTACAATCAAACCTTGTGTCGACTGACACCTAACTCGCAAATTAGTAAAAGTGTAACTGTTTTCGATCATCCCTGAATTTATGCGGGGGGGGGGGGGGGTGGGTTTGTCAGACCTATAGTTCTATAACCTAAACAGGCGGTTTGATTAATGTTAATGATTGTACTGTGTCTTTTTGTTACAGTCAAATGATAAAATGTGTAAATGATAGTGTATAAAATGTTTAAACATGTTTCACCCCAAAATGTAAAACAAAAAAAGGGGCTATGTAAACTCACATTCGCTAAGCTGAATTATCCTCTAAGCGTTGTGAATGTATGTTAGGCGAATCCCAAAGACTCAACAACGTAGCTATTCCAATTTGAAGAAATAAAAAAACCGAAAAAGAAAGAATATCAAGCTTCCAATTCGACAATTACAAGAGCTTATAATCAAAGCTTTAATTATAGAAGTAATAGACTATAGAAGAAAGGTATGAGGGAAAGTTTAATCGGATTGAAACAATTGATTTAGAGGTGTCAAGTGTAATGGGTCATAGGTGGGTTTTTATACTAATTTTGGATTCAATTAGCCATTAAAATTGGTCAACACCATAAAGTAAGGTTTTATGATGAATTGACTATTTGACTAGGACTTTGACCGTTTGACTAAGACTTTGACTAGGACTTTGACCAGGACTTTGACTAGGACTTTGACTTGGACTTTGACTAGGACTTTGACTGTTTGATTAAGACTTTGACTAGGACTTTGACCAGGACTTTGAGTATTTGACTGTCTTCGCAGACCGCGAGAACTAAAAAAAAATCAAATTTTCTAATTTAATCAATTTTAAGTTCCAGACTTGTTTCCTTCGGTTTCTAAGTTGTTTTAGGACCGAAAATTAAGGGTTTTGAGTATCAAGGTCTGAAACATACGTGCTCGGGTGTAGATGTGAGTATAAAACGTGCAATACTTTTACTTATAAAAATTATAAGTTTTATTAAATTGTGACTTTTGGTCCTATTAAAATAGGAGGGTTAAAAATGAAAATTTGAAATAGTTGAGGGACCAATTATGCACATTTATGAAAAGTGAAGGGTGCAGGTTGTCACATTCTCCACTACTTTAGAAAATTTCGTCCCGAAATTATTAAAAACACAAGGTTGAGGGTGTTTAGGTAGAAGTTAGGGCAGCTGTGGTTTGGGTTAAGGCACGACATGAATTAGCAAGGAGAATCTAGTAAAACGCTAAACTTTAAGTTTTAGGAATCTTAAAAGAAATGCATATGTTGATTGACTATATGAAAACCAAATGAACTACCAAAACCTTATTAGAATTTCACACTACCTTATAACGTACCTATAAATTCATGATTACGTTTCGAACCGCAATCACCAATTTACCTTACATTAGGGTTTCGTGTCCTTCTATGACTCTAAACACACATGTAAAATAATACAATTAACTTTGTGGTTGAATCGTATACAATGTATCCAAAAATAAGTCCAACTGTTGAGCAGGAAAAGACCTCTACCAGTCAGTGAGTAAGAACCTCTACCGACTGTTGAGCAGGTGCGATAGCCTCTACCAGTCATTGAGCAGGTTTTAGGGCCTCTACCGACTGTTGAGCAGGCATGATGACCTCTACCAATCGTTGAGTAGGTTATTTGGTACTCTACTAACTATTGAGCAAGTACTTCATCCTCCATTAGTTGTTTGATTAAGTGTACCAATTATTACACACATAAATTGCAAATTGATAATACATACATGTAAGCAAGTTTGTAAATGCATCAAGTATTAAGTATAGCATAGAGTTTCCCTAGACAAGGTTAATGACTCTAGGTGTGTTTATAGCAAATAGTTTATATTTCATGCTTTCAAGTATCACGAATAATCAAATGTTCAAGTAGATAAACAAATCCTCATGTATGATAGTTTGGTTGTCATGGGTATCTAGTTCATGTTTGAGAAGGTGAAGGATATGAGTCTAATTCTTGAGAGGAAAAATCTTGAAGCAAAACCAAGGTTATGAGAGATAGTGAATGTGAAGATAGTTGATAAAGAGCTTATTTTATAGTAAGGGGATTATGTAGCAATGTAAATTGTGGGGTTTGGATCAAAGGTTAGAATCAAGTGTATGAGATAACATGATTGCGGCAAATACCAAAAATTGTAAAAGTTTCGAACTTGTTGAAAATAAGTAGGTGTCAATGGGGAGTTGGAGATTAAATTTTTGTTCATGAGGTTGGAAAGGTTTTAAAATTGATTTTATACCTAAAACAAAAGCTGTTAAATAGTAAAAACTAAATGAGCTTTGATTAAAATATTCCCGTTAGTTGGAGATTTTAAACATGACATTAGGTTTTGAAGATCAAGGTTCAATTAAGTGATTTTTAATAGATTAAAACATTATATAGAAAAATCGTTTGTTATGTCGATAAATAAACAATTGAATTTAAGTTCGAGGAATCTTTTGACAAAAATATTTAGTTTTGTGCTAGGGTATACTCAGGTTATGAGGTTACAGTTTTAAAAATATGTAACGTGCTGATAAAAACAAGGAAAAATGGAAATAAATAATCCCAACTATTGACTATTGGCCAATAACAGTCCCAACTACAAAAATCACCAATATTGGTTCTAACTTTCGACATATTGGAAACCAACGGACCCAAACTAACGGAGGCTAACTCCGTTAGTGTGATGCTGACGTGGCATGCTTAGGTGGCAAGATTATCCTACGTGGCATACCACGTGGCAAAATGATCCTACGTGGCATGCCACGTGGCAAAATGATCCTACGTGGCATCCTACGTGGCATGTCACGTCAGCATCACACTAACGGAGTTAGCCTCCGTTAGTTTGGGTCCCTTGGTTTCCAATATGTCGAAAGTTGGGACCAATATTGGTGATTTTCGTAGTTGGGACTGTTATTGGCTAATAGTGAATAGTTGGGATTATTTATTTCCATTATTCCTAAAAACAATAATATGATTTGGGTAGGGTGTTGAAAAACAATCAAACAATTGGCTAAGATGGTAAGATAAAGTGTGATTGTGAAATCCATATATGATTAAGCTGTAAAATTTTGAGATTTTAGAGCTTAGTTTTAAGGAAAGTTAGTGTAATCATTTATTCATTAATTAAAACGAATAAACGAAAACGTTGACTCATCGAAGTTTCTAAATTCTAATAACATAGTGAAGACATGCTTTAGCCTATAAGTGAACACTCATCCCAAGAATTCCCATGTAGGCATCCGGGTCCCTCGTCTGATTGGGATTTATGCGCAATGTCAGTCCTAGACAGAAAACTTAGAATACAGGCGTTCACCCTTCCAGATTGCACGTGTTCGTTATCAAAATCTAGAACTTCGACGGGATCTTCAAGGCAGTTCAGGTTAGGACTTGAGAATTTTGTTCAATTAGTCTAAGGGTAGATCCAGTGATGGAGAGCAATCATCTTGTAAGGGTAGGGATAGGAAGTAGGGTGGAGATAGAGAATAGAAACAAGTAGAGTTGCAAGTAAGAGAAGCAAATACTAGTTAAAATCCTAAGGTTATAGACTAGATTATTTTCTAATAACCTAATTCCCTATAACCATGGCTCTGGTACCAATCTATAACACCCCAACCGATGGCGGAAACATCGAGGTGTCACGTAGTGATGATTGTTCAATAGCTCATGGTACTAAATGGAAGTTGAATGTTACTAAACAATTTACAATTTTTCATACAATTTAATAACTACATCTACTTGATTTACATAAACTAGATCCAAAGCTCCTATGTGATCCAAGACTTGTACAACTTCCAAAAGCACGTAAAAACCTGAAACATGTTAAGTTGGAAAGATGCGGGGTCAACTATAAATAGTTGGTGACAATACATAGGTTTTGCATATAATTGAAAACAATATATTGTATAGCAATCATGATTGAAATATAATAATGAGTAATGATAGAATATGAGTCCGGCATGTAACAATGCGTCTTTTGTACAATCAAACCTTGTGTCGACTGAGACCTAACTCGCAAGTTAGTAAAAGTGTAACTGTTTTCGATCATCCCTGAATTTATGCGGGGGGATGTGTTTGTCAGGCCTATAGCGCTATAATCTAAACAGACGGCTTGATCAATGTTAATGATTGTACTGTGTCTTTTTGTTGCAGTCAAATGATAAAATGAGTAAATGATAGTGTATAAAATGTTTAAACATGTTTCACCCCAAAATGTAAAACAGAAAAAGGGGCTGTGTAAACTCACATTCACTAAGCTGAATTATCCTCTAAGCGTTGTGAATGTATGTTAGGCGAATCCCAAAGACTCAACAACGTAGCTAGTCCAATTTGAAGAAATAAAAAAAACCGAAAAAGAAAGAATATCAAGCTTTCAATTCGCCAATTACAAGAGCTTATAATCATAGCTTCAATTGTAGAAGTAATAGACTATAGAAGAAAGGTATGAGGGAAAGTTTAATTGGATTTAAACAATTGATTTAGAGGTGCCAAGTGTAATGGGTCATAGGTGGGTTTTTATACTAGTTTTGGATTCAATTAGCCATTAAAATTGGTCAACACCATAAAGTAAGGTTTTATGATGAATTGACTACTTGACTAGGACTTTGACCGTTTGACTAAGACTTTGACTAGGACTTTGACCAGGACTTTGACTAGGACTTTGACTCGGACTTTGACTAGGACTTTGACTGTTTGACTAAAACTTTGACTAGGACTTTGACTATTTGACTGTCTTCGCAAACCGCGAGAACTAAAAAAAATCAAATTTTCTAATTTAATCAATTTTAAGTTCCAGACTTGTTTCCTTCGGTTTCTAAGTTGTTTTAGGACTGAAAATTAAGGGTTTTGAGTATCAAGGTCTGAAACATATGTGCTCGGGTGTAGATGTGAGTATAAAACATGCAATACTTTTACTTATAAAAATTATAAGTTTTATTAAATTGTGACTTTTGGTTCTATTAAAATAGGAGGGTTAAAAATGAAAATTTTGAAATAGTTGAGGGACCAATTATGCACATTTATGAAAAGTGAAGGGTTCAGGTTGTCACATTAGGAGGGAAGTTGAGATTATGAAGCATTTGCCAACACATCCTTATATTATTAGTTTGAAGGATACTTATGAATTTGACAGTACTGTTCATTTGGTTATGGGGTGTTTTGAGGGAGGAGAGTTGTTTGATCGGATTGTTGCGAGAGGTCATCACACTGAACAGGCGGTTGCCAATGTCACTCACACCATTCTTGAGGTTATTCAGGTGAAAAGTTTACTTCGTTTTTGTGATACATGTGTGTTTTAGTTGATGTTGCTACATAGTTTGATGGTGGCTCCTAAGATTGTTGGTATATAAGAGTATAAGACATGGATATGATTAGTTTTACAATCTATACTCACATTTGTAGTTTGCATACAGGTGTGTTTCTGGTTTCTTGATAAATGTCTCATCTATGATAAGTTTACTTAGTTATTTTACAAAAAAAATATCATTGTGTTCTTTGTTATGTTAAGAACTGTTTATTTGTTTCCCAATAAGACTAGGGTGATCTTGTTTATTTAATGAACATTTCTTAGTGTGTTTGTCTCTGTGTGTGTATGCCATATGGAATATGATAAATTTACTGAATTGTTTTACAAAATAAAAAATTTAATGATATGCCAGCACCGATTACAATGGTCATGTGTATGCTGCAGCATGTGCATCACCAGCATGTGCACTTGGGTCATGGGGCCTGCTGAATGGCTTAAAAGTAATAACATCACTATGTTTCTTAGATAAATTCTTTTCTCATTAGATGTTCTTGGTATTGACAACTTGTTATATAAATATATAGTAATATATAAACTTTCTTTATGTAGGTGACTTGTTATCAACTTTCATGGAGCAATTATATTACCCAGCAATCACAGTCGAGTCACGAGCCCAACTGGATGGACAAGCTATCACTAGTTAGGGGCCGGGAACCACCAGTACTCTGTTGCACTGATGGAGCAACTGTTTGGAAAAAAGAGAGTTGATGAAGTTTATGGACAACTGGTTTTTTCTATGGTTTCAGTAATACTTTTATTATCAAGCAGATTCTTTTAGATAGTTTGATTGAATATGCTTGATAATAAAAGTATTATGCACATTCAAATTTCGTCTTTTAAATGGTTAAAGCTGCTGTTGCACACAAGTATATCCTATGTATAAAGCTATCATTGAGTCTGGTCTTTAAACTACACATATAAAAATTTGGATCTGACCCATTAGGGATGATCCATATATAACCTAAATTGACCCATTCATGTGGATTCTTGTTCTTGGTTTAAAAAGGCGCGCCTCGCACAAAAGCGACGAGGTCTTAGCGCATCGCGCGAAGCGCATAGCGCAAAAGCCCTAAGGCGCCCTAGGTTGCGCCTTGATGCACCTAGGCGCGCGTTGGGTGCGCTTTTTAAAACCAAGGCTAATACTCGTTACAACCAAAACAAAAAATAGGCCACAACCCACACAAAAAAAAATGAACACTACCAAAACCTATAATTACGACACAAACCAAAACATAATCCTGAGACCTCAAAATGTCGTGAAAACTCACCAACAAGACTCAAGCTAACACAACTCCCAAAACACGACCAAAATACATCAGAAACTTCACAAAAATACATCCAAAATCCCTGCATATATAGAAATAGTCTTGAAAGCATCCATGATCACCTTATTCCTTATCCATAAACTAATACAGCCAGCAACACATACTGAAATAGAAATGACCAAAATTTCTGACCCTGACAATCCATTCCATCAGCCATATTGATTCTCTAAAATCTTTAAACAATTTAATCTTCCTGCAACTAACGGGTCAAGACTGGATAACATGTCGAAACTGGTTTGGGTTCAGCAGCCACAAAATTTGGACCTGACCCATTATGGATGATCCATACATAACCCAAATTGACCCATTCATGTGGATTCTTGTTCTTGTCCACTGCTTCTAAGAACATTATTATTTCTGATTTTGGGCTGAGATATATAGCAAACTATACTAAAATTTCAGCTCTGATCATCACTTGGGACGAGAGGATATACTTATTTAAGAGATAAACTGGTAACTTCTTTAATTTCAGTTGTTTTTTGTGTCTATAACAATTTTTTGGTTTTATATACGATATGTGTGTATGTTGCTTTCTGTTTTATATATTATAAGGTACAAAATAATGAACTTGCAATTGACGAAATCCCCTCTCGTGCTTTAACGTGGAGGAAAGCAAGGGAAAATAAAAACGGAGAATACGAGAATGATAATGTCAATGTTATGGCAGATAAATTAGTAAGTTTAACTTAAAACATTTTTGTTTCTTCTTTATTTATATAGTACATGTTTATTTGTTAAAAATATATAACTACATTCTTTTGACATTTCTTTACAGATCGATAGTGAAATACAAATTAATGCTTTAACTTTAATAAAATGTTACTTAGTATTAGCTACAACTTCAAAAAATGTCCACGTAAGTGAAATGGTAATATTTGTACTTCTCTCTTTGATGTTACATTTTGTAGGTAAATTCTGTGGATAAAAATGTTGGATCTAAGATTATTAATAATGCTACCACATCTCACATGGTGCAAAAAGAAACGGTAAAAACATTAACAATTTGATAATTTTCTTTTTCTTTTTTTTTATTTTTCCGTATGATTGTAGATCTAACATAACCCTATCAATTGAATTATAGGTCAATTGTATGGACAACAATCCGGAATCTAAGGCTACCACATCTAATGCATTATGTAAAGTTGTGCAAACAAACGTTACTTCTCAGAGTAACATATCTAAAATGGTGCAACAAGAAAATGTAACAATGGTATGTATTTGACATTTTTCTTTTCTTAATTTTCCACGTCATTAATTGAGTTTTTTTAGGGAAGTGTGAAAACTAGAAAAAAAAAGTGTTTCATTTATGCCTGAGACTCCACTTCTTGAAACGCCATCACATTTGGAATCTCAAGAAAATGTCCCACATGTATGTATTGCGCAAAATGAAAATATATATTGACTTTAACTTTATCATGTTAATATGCTATATTTTTTTGTAGACATTTAAGTGTGTTATGTATTCTTGTCATGTGACCAACCGCGTGGCATTTGGTACAATTTACTATTCAATGGGAAATCAAACCATTCATAGAGTTCTATTACAAGATAATTGCTATAGAGTTTCTTTTGATGAAGCTATAAATGAGGCAGCATATTTACCAATTCAAACAGGGGCGTTAGAAACAGTTGGCCAAGCATTAGGTTCTTTTGTTCCTTGGCCAAAATCCCTTGTCAAATCTGACGAAAAGGTTTGTTTCTTAATTAATCTTTAATTAAGTATAGCTAAAATAGGAATTTTTATATATGTTTTCTTGTTTTTGTTTCTCCATCTACCAATTTCACCATCCCATCGAACACAAAACACCACAACTAAGTTCGCTAAAAAGCAAAAGAAGAGTTTTACAACTCTAGATGGATTAAAAAAACAACAGGCAAAGAACAAGAAGATGAAAACCAGTTGAGAATTAAATTTTTAGTATTTAAGCTTGTAAGTTATGTATGGAATTTGGTTTATTATTTTTATAATATCATTTAGTTTTCTCATTTTTAATGGCCACATAGAATCACAGAAAATATGTGTCACCAAATGTTAGAAAAATAGCTATACATAAAGTTATAATATTTCATGTGGCTTTACATAACAATTAGCCACACAATCTTAATTGTTTATTTTTGTGTGACGGAATGATAACAATTGACATGGGTAAAATGAAATACGTGTGACCAAATGAAATACGAAATGATAACAAAACGGATTATGTGTCACCAAAGTTAGGCAATAGCCACACTTTTTTTATGTGATGGAATAATAACAAATGTCATAGGAAAAAAAATATGTGTGACCAAAAGTTAGGATATAGTCACACATATAATTACAAAATTGTTTTGTGTGCCTATAAATATTTTTTGGCCACACTTACACTAAATTCATGTGACTATATAATAGAAACGGTCACACTTACACTGAATTCATGTTGCCATTTCTACCCTTTAGCCACAGTTAATAGATGAAAAGTTTATTAAAACAATCATTTTTGTCACATATTTTTTTTAATTGATGTGGCTAAAACAAAACTTTTAGTGACTATATAACTAAAATGGCCACACTTAGAGTAATTTCATGTGGCCATTACTATCTTTTAGTTACATTTAATAGACAGAATGCTTGATTTCAAAAAGAAATTTTGGTATCCTTTAACCGCACTTTTTAAGTGCTACAGCCACTAAATGTGAATGTGGCTGTCTGATACCTACGATGACTTGACCTATGGTCACACTTGAGCTAGAAAAAAAAAAGTGTGGTGAAAGGCATATGGTCACACTTTTTTTGTGTGGCCGTAGGCATATTTTGGCATAGTGGTAACAAGGTTCATGTATCTGTTCGTCTATAAATAGATGGGTTAATCCCACTATTTTAGATATCGATTTTAATTGAAAACTGAAATCCTTCAGAGCTTAAACTTGAAATTCCATTTCATATTCTGAGAATCTATTTGCTTATTTATTATCATATACTTTCATTGCTTAGATTCTCATTAACTGTCTTTAGTTTATAAACATCCAGGGGGAGTAATAACTCCTGTTGATAGTGAAACTTTATAACTTATTCAGCTGCAAAACTACTTTGATTAAGCTTGCGAAACACATAAGTGCTCATAAGCAAGAAACTGTTAAAGAGCATACTGATCCAACAAGCATAACACCCTAGTGTAAGGTAAATCGGTGATTACGGTCCGGAACGCAATCATGGGTTTACAGGTACATGGGGGTGGAGTGTGATTCTACTTAGGCTATTGGTAGACAATCAGTACGAGTCCAAAGTATCGGTAGTGTGGTGGGTTAGCTACGGTACACCCTATATATAAGCACTAACGATATTGCGGGAGCGGACTAGGAGTCTGACCAAGAACCTACCCATTATTCTCCAGTGCATTTTGGGCTATTTAATAGTGTTAGGCCAGACCTCTTTAATAGGTCGTTGACCAATGACTATCATTTTCGATAAGAATGTTTTTACACAAGCTTCTATTCATCTTCATGGATTCTTTCTTTTGACCACACACCCAAAAAGTTTAATTCCGGTATACACACACGCGATTATTTGAAACCTCGTTACATACTCTAATAAAGTTTAGTAAGAAACTTTCTAAAGTAGGGGACACTGCTTCATCAGTGCCTCTGCCCTCACCAGTTACAAACTTTCTCAATCTTTTTTCTTTGTAAACTCTCAACTTTCTAACCTTGAGTTAAATGTTAAGGGTTTTGAAAGTTCTACTTTAGATATTAAACCACTACTTTAAATTTTGTTAAAAAAAAAATGACTGACACAATTTTTTTTTAAAACCTACTTGACTTTTACAACGCCTTTTGTTTCATAGAAACTTCCACTTGAAAGAAATTTCGAGACGAAATTTTCTAAAGTAGGGGAGACCGTGACAACCGTCACTCTCATCTTCCATCAAGTTGTCATTTATAGTCCTTATATTATTATTTTTTCAAATTTAATAAAGGTTTGGGCTTCTATGAATCATTTCATTTTTTTTTAGGAACTTGCGTCTTTAACCAAATTCATATACTGAAACGTTAGCGGAACATATTATAGTTGGACGTATATAAGAGTTTTCAATTTCAAGTTTATCTAATTTGGTTTATGTTGAAACTAACAAAACTTATTAATTAATGAAAAGGTTAAGTTTTATAAAGTCTAAAAATATTTAAGTTAACTTATGTTAACTTGGTGAGCTTTTTGTGAAGAAAACTTAACCAAACATTGTATAACTTAAACTTAGTTAATCAAGGAGGGACTAGAAGTGACTAAACTTGAAAGTTAAAATTTGAAACAAATAAACCGCCTCATTTCTGTGTTTCCGACCGGCTTTATTGCCGGATCCGGCAACTACTCTGACGAGACCATTTGGACGGTTTTTAAAGCCCTTTATTTCTATTCAATGGTTACAATACGTTTCTAGACCATAGAACTTCAAGCCCAATCATTTAATCATGGTAATAGGATGTTTAGGTGGGTTTAATTGTCGCATTTGTATAAGAAACGACCAGATTTAAATTTCTTGATTATTGGCCCGTTTCTACACCACGACTATATAAATTGAACTCGCCATCTCCTTTCTGCATTATCACACGTCTTAAACCCATGAAAAACACATCTAACACATGTCCGGGAAGCTTTATAATCGACTCAAAACGTTCGGACTGTTCATCCTCTTGTTCGACCCTTAATCTTACTTGTAAGTCCGTTTTTATTGTACCATTGTGTTCACGATTCGTTGCTCTTTAATAACCCTATGGTCTCGGTTGTTATCTGTGATGAATCGGGCTTGATTAAAAACTAAGGATTACGGTTCTTTACTAGTGAATTGAGGAAGAAGATGACTAATTTATTATTGTTTATATACTATTTTTAATCAAATATTTCAACAACTAGACAAGTGATGGAGTGGTTTGTACTAAAGTGTGTGACTGGAGTTACCCAGGTTCGAGCCCCACTGGTCATCCCTTCTTTTTTTTTTTCTTTTTTTTTTTTCATTTTCTTATTTTTGTTTATATATATATAGAACTTAGAATATTCATAGAAAATTCATTTTTGATCCAAAAATTATAAAAATTTAGAAGTAGCATCTTGACATCATAAAGAAAATTTTCACATTTTTACTTTCAAAAAAATATGTAATTTTCATAATTTTATTAATTTAAATTATTTTAATCATAATAAATTTATTAAAAATTCATTTGTAATGATTTTAATCTCAGAATTTTTGTGGAATTATTATTTTTCATTAGAAACTTAATTCTAATTTATTGGATCAGAAAAAAATTATTTTTATTAGTTTTCCTATTTCTAATAATTTAAATATTATTTAAATTCGTTAAATCCGTTTTAAATGCAAATAAATTGAGAAAAATTGCGAAAAATTTATTTTAATCATTTCTCAACAGAATTTATTAACTTTTTCATAAAAAACATCATTTTTGAGCCATATCTTGTATTTTAGTTATATTTATGCTTATTTAAATACATAAATTAAATGTTTGGAGGAACTGAATTATTGACTTGGTGGTTAGTGGCGGTGATGGTGGGTGGTGATATGTGGTGGTAACGACGGTGGAGGATGGTGGCGGCGGCGGTTGTGGCAATGGTGGAAGGTGGAGGTGGAGGTGGATGGCCGTGATGGCGGGTGGGCGACGAAGGTGAGTGGTGGTGGCGATGGTGGTGTGGTGGTGTGTGGCGGTTGCGTGGTGCTGGGTAGCGACGGCGGCGGTGGGTGGTGGCGATGGTGGAGGTGGGTGGATGTGGATGGAGGTGGATGGCGGTGATGGTGGGTGGGTGACTAGTAGCGATGGGGCGGTGGTAGTGGTGGGTAGAGAAAATTATGGTTAGTGACGGTGGCAGGTGGTGGAGGCGGCGGTGGGTGACAGTGGGGGCCAGTGGTGGCGGCATTGGGTGGTGTTGGATGGCGGCGGTGGTGGGTGGGTGGGTGAAGGTAGTGGGTGGCGGTGGTTGGTGGCGACAAAAGTGGTGGGTGGTGACGGCGGTGGTGGGAGACAATGGTGGTTGGTGATGGCGGTGGTAGGTGGTGGTGGCAGCAGTGGTGGGTGGTGACGACAGTGGTGGTGGGTGGTGGGTGGTGACGATGGTGGTGGGTGATGGCTTATGGTTTTGTTAATGAAAGGTGAATGAGGGCTGGAATGAAAAAAAAACATGGGGTGTGGATGAAATGGTTTTGAGGGAATGGAATGCTTTGTGGAATGGGTGATTCCAATTCTTTGACAAACCAAATACACTATTTTTCATTAACTCGTAAGGATTCATTCCAACCCCCTTCCACTCCATCATACCAAACGTTACATTATTCTTTTTCGGTCCCTTGCTTCGACCAGCTTTATTTTGATTGTAAAAATGAAAACAATAAATTATTTGAAAGAGTTAGGAATACCACGTAAACGAAGCACGACCAATAAATGATGACAGATAACTCCTGACGTCAATGAATAGACCAAGACTAATACGTTGCCCCCCCCCCCCCCCCCCCCCCCCCCCCCCTTCCCTTTCTTTACATGGTGTGAAATTGTGAATGATGTTTTAATGTGAACACTATTGTTATTTTTTTTTTAAATAATTACATGTGATGTAGTGTGAACCCACTACTATCGTTAATAAACAATAGGTAAACCGCTAAAAGCATCCTTGTGGTTTGGTGAAAGTTGCCACTACTAACATACAAACTTGAGATTTTTTATCATAATCATACACTGGTTTTAATTTTTTGGCATAATCGCACCCTGATTTTAAATTGTTTGTCTAAATCGTCCCTTGACTTAACTAGATGGAGTTAGTGACAGAGACGATATAGACAAACAGTTAAAACCAGGGTACGATTATGACAAAAAACCTCAAGTTTGTACGTAAGTGGCAACTTTCAACAAACCACAGGGACGATTTTAACAGTTCATCCTAAACAATATGACATATGTGTTGAATGCTTAAAAAGGCCTTGAAGTAAACTACAACATTTCTTATACGTTAGATACCATCATCAGCTACGGTAGGAATTACCGTTTGTTTCAATACGAATCATTCTTTAAATTATCATCTGCTAGACTGCTACGGTATAAATCATCGTCTGCCTTGGTATAAGTTAACTTTTGTATCAATGTAGAATTATTCACTTCAAATAATAAATCATGATTCGCCATGGTGTGAATTATATATATAGAAACTGAAGAGAAACCGGGTCAAGTAAGTCGGCGTAAAATCCGGAACAGGCCTCTGAGCTGCCTTGAGCGGGTGGTTGTGGTGAACTTACTTATCTAATATAAATATTGTTGATTATCTTTTACTAACACATTGGCGAGGCTCACGCTACGTAGCTAGTTCTACACCTGAGCCGGGGGCTTGTAGAGAAAACCCCTAACTGGGCCTAGCCAACAAAGGTTAAGGGTTCAATGAAAGGCCCATTGTCAAGGTCTTTACCTCATAGGTATGTCTTGGGCACCATTTTTATGTTACTGGAATAAGAGAATTATCTCATCTGGTTTCTTAGTGTTATGAACACAGATCTAAACATGAGAAAACGAAGTGCGCTCTCATCCTCAACTTCGGGTAAGTTTTTTCCTCCTCACCATTAATTGGAGGTTTTAAAATATGTGGATGTGGATAATGTATTGAAACGGATTAAGATAAGAATTAAGGACGTTCTTTTCATTCTACATAGTACGAATGCCCCACAACCATTGATATTGATGTGTTGACAGTTTAGTAGTTGCTAAGCTTACTGATCAAAGGTTATACCTATTAATGTCTTTCTAACATGTAACACCAAAGTAAAAATCCCTAGATTTAATCGAGTTTTTTCTCATACTAGTGCAGTTAGAAAACTTATTTACCAAAATGGGTAGTTTTAAAAATATTTACTAAAATGGGTAGTTTGTTTATTAAATTCAATGAAAGTCTAACTTTATACATTCTTACTCCTAATCTCATTGGTTAATTTCTATTCATCAACTAATTATTCATTTAGTTATTTTTAGCATAAAAATTATAAGTTTTTTATTCTAACTTTTAGTTTGGAAAAATAAATTATGATACGTAAATAAATATTCATTTCTAGTCACGTTTTTTTTTTCAAAGAACAATTTTATATCTACCTCTTGTTTTTTTAATTAATTAATGAAATACCTGACTTTTATTTATTTTAGTATTTGAAGAAACACGAATCCCGAATTACCGTATAGACGCTAATCCTAGTAGTGATTCTACGGTATTTTGTAAAGAGGAGTGTTTGTAAAATACGTGAAGGTCTAAGGACAAGACCAAGGAGTTTAGAAGACTACCGATTAGAAGAGCCGAGCCTCTAAAGGTTAGTGTAATAAACAAGGGGTTGAAAAAGGTACGAGTGAATTCGTAGTCTTTTTGAGTGAAAGTGTATGTGAATATCAGATGCCAACAAAGGAGAAGGAGCTTCTCCTTTTGTAGTATATTGAGATCACACTTTCTCAGCCCATCATCTACCCTTGATGGGGCCCGGCTCAGGTAGAGGTGTCTCCAAGATTCCGGCCCAAGTCCTTAAGCCCATTTGGTGCAAGTGGGTTTTGGTAAAAAGGAGAAAGTAAAATGCAAAGAGGGGATGTTACCGTCCTGTCAATAGTACGCGTGGCGTCCGCTGAATGGACACTGGTGGGCGGCGGACACGTGGCGTCCGCCTATTGGTAGACTGAGGACGGCTGGTAATCATTCTTTTCCTTAAACCTTCAGACAGGTTGAGACAGCCTGCTGTCAGGAAGATATCTTGGCTGGGAGGCTGCCACGTCGTCGTCCTTTCCGTACGTCAGACTGGGAACAGTCTCTGATTGGAGAGGAGCTCTGACGGACAGCCCGTTGCGTCAGGAACAGTTGCCTAGGGCAGGGGTGTAAGTCCCAACTTAAAATGTGACCCAAAATTTTAAGTACATTAGAAAAGATTATTGAAAAAAAAAATAACGTATAGAAGATAGTTGTTTAGTAAAAAAAGGCAAACACGAAAAAAAAAACAAACAAACAAACGTGACTAACTGGAAATAGAAAAAAAAATTATTTATACATCATGAATTATTTTTCCAAATTAAAAGTAAGAATAAAATGCTTCTGATAGCTTGCAGCCCTCCCTTTCGGCCCAGCTTCAGAACTTGCAGAGTATTATCGCTGATGTGGGATTTGACGGTTCCCCGGATGTTTGGCAATGGGTTAATGCTTCTGTAGGTCAGTTTTCGGTGAAAGAAATCAGATTGGAGTTGGCTAGAGATGGTGTTTCGCCTCCTGCTCACGCTGCTATCATGTGGAACCGATGGGCTATTGCTAAAGCCAATGTGCTAATGTGGAAAGTTATGTTGAGGAGAGTCCCTACGAAAGTGGAGTTGATTGCTCGAGGGGTCGGTATTTCGGATCATTTGTGCTCTAGATGCAACTTAAGTCCCGAAGATAACGATCATGCATTTGTTAGTTGTCTCTGGGCTAGATCGGTGTGGGGAATATTTTAGTTTGGGTTAAAGTACTGTTGCCAACGGATGCTGATTCGATCGATTCTTGGCTGCTGAGTTTACACCAAAACCCGGGATCGAAGACTTGGAAGAAGGTCGTTGGGGTCATCATTCAAGCTACTTTATGGAGGATATGGTTAGCTCAGAATAAGAAGACGTTCGATGGTATCTTTGAAGCGGTTCGTGATACGGTTGATCGCATTAAAGAGGATGCTTTTCTTTGGTTGACTCAAAGATCGAATTTGGGCAGTTTCTCGTGGGCGAATTGGATCGATTTTGATTTATCTATGGTGATGTAATTGTTTTCCTGTTTCTTTTGATGTATCCCAGTTTCTAGCTTGCTCTTTATATATATATATATATATATATATATATATATATATATATATATATATATATATATATATATATATATAGGTTCGAGATCCTGTGCAAAGTGTGTTTTGTGTGAGAAGGGTAAGAAGTGTTTTGGACCATTAGATCATCTTAATCAATGGTTTAGATTTAATGAGTGGCATTATTGTAAATAATGTTATAGTTATAATAACTAATTAGGCTACTTAGGGGTATAATGGTAAAACACACCCTACATTTAATTCACATTTAATTGATACCTTTTAAAAAATAGAAACCACCATTAATTCTCATTACTCTCTTTCTCTCTCTTTCTCCTCTCTCTCTCCCTGCGCCACCTACACAACCGCCATCAACCACCACAAGCCACCACCATCAACCGAACCATCATTCGACAGCCACCATCACAAACATAAAAATCAGAGTGTTTTTTTAGGGATGAAGATGAAGACGACATGAGGTGATAATGATGTGTTTTATGATGGATTATTTTAAACAACATTCATATTGTTGTGTTTTATGTTCAAAGGATTTTTGTGTGGTTTAGTGTTTTTGAATTTAAAACACATTTTAAATGTATGTATAGTTGTGTTTTTGAATGTGTTACTGATTGTGTATGATGAAGATAAAACACACTTGATTATGGAGAAGATGATGATAAAACACACGGGACTGTTTAAAACACAAAGTTGAGAATATGGTGATAAAACACACGGGTATGAACGTAAAAACACCTTGTTGATGAAGCAACTTACAAGACTATAATAAAACATCAATGTGCATAAAAAAACCATATTTTTTGCATCAGTAAAACTCCTTATAAAAATAACACAAAAGGTGTGTTATACCTTCAAACCTTATGGTATACCAGTAAAACACCATGTGCTCACATTAGTAAAACACACCAATATGAATGTTGTTTTGGTCGTATATATTCAGAGAATGAATGATAATGTCGTTAATGTTAATAAAAACTCTGTAAATAATATTGAGGATGTGAAACAAAATCCATAAGAATGCTCTACATTAATCACGAAATTAAATTAGACATTATCTTCTAAAATAAGATTAACAATGCAATTTACAATGTTGCCCTTCTATATAATAAGATAAGCCTTCATGTTATTGGTTCTCACACTTCTCACACAAAATAAGTTTTGCACATGATCCTAAACCTATATATATATATATATATATATATAGGTAAAGAGTTGGCTAAAAAATTCATTTATCTTAAGAAGTGTAAAAAGTCTATGTAGGCACTGTGTTTTAAATTTTAAGAGGAATGTTTTATATTCTTTTGGTATTGTGTTGTATAGAAAAATAATAAAATTAAAATTTAAAACACAATCAAATGTATTCTAAGCATTAAACCTAAAACATGATGCGAAAAACTATAATCAGTGTGTTCTAAAGATAATCAGTGTGTTTTACAATTTAATGCATAGAAACCATTTGATTGGGTCTAAAATTGTTACTTTTGTTGTTAATGTATATAATACAATACCAAAAGAGTATAAAACATTTATCCTAAAATTTAAAACATAATGCGTACATATACTTCTTACACTTCTTAGGAAAAATAGACTTTTTACACGAACCCAACTCTATATATATATATATATATATATATATATATATATATATATATATAAAGCGATTCTGCCATTCAAAAAAAAAAGTAAGAATAAAATACTTATTCATGCTAAAAATCATTAAATGAATAATTAGTTGATTAATAGAAACTAATTAATGAGATTAGGGGTGAGAATGTATAAAGTTAGACTTTCCATAAATTTAATAACCAAACTACCCATTTTGATAAATATTTTTGAAACTACCCATTTTAGTAAATAAGTTTTCTAACTACACTAGTTTGGGAAAAAAACTCAAAACTCACGATGACATCATTTTCTTTAAAAAAACAATAGTAATTAAACCTCTTCTTTAAAAAACAACTAGTGTTATAAAACCCGGCGCGTTGCGCTGTGGATATCTTACGCTATGCGGCTAGAATTTGGTTGGTGTTTGTTCGCGCCACGATATTAGCACTTGTTATATCAACCAAAAGAGGGAAGATAAATAAATAAACCAGATATGACTAAAAGAATATGAGCATGTTATTTACATCGCTCGAAAGTTAACTGTTTAATTGGAAAACCAAAACGACATGCTATTTTGAATCCAAATCTTGTCGTGTATTTAGTTTTTTGTTTTATGGTTGATAAACGCTAATTATCTAAAAAAATCATAGAAGGTAAACCACTAAAAAAAGAAAGTTGAAACATAATCACACAATTTATTTCAGATATATTTGTTGCCATATACAAATGTTTATTAATTAGATGATAAATCATATTATAAAATATTATTGTGCTTTAATAAAAATAAAAAAAGCAATTACAGTATCTCACTTTCTTACTGTTTCACACAAAGATAAAAGTCATTTAACAATTTTATTCTATGGTTAGAATCCGAATTTTTTGTCAAAATGGTAGATTTTTTGCATGGATTTGTGCCTTTGGTAGATGTCAAAATTGATTTTTCAAAAATGGAAGACCCGCAATCTAAGATTGCGGGTGTGCTGATGTGGACGATGCTGGTGCTTAGTGTGTATCAACATTGCTGCTGACTGTACAAGACCCGCAATCTGAGATTGCGGGTGTCAGTGATTGCTTTTTTAACATCATCCTTATTTAATTAGTTTACTCCGTACCTTGAGGAATATGGTATCCACGTTGTCTCAAGAGTCTAAAACCAAGGGATTTAGTATTTAAATCCATTGTAGTCCACTTTTCAGGAGCTTCATAATAGTTGTAGTATATATTCTTCAAGACATTGCTTATTTCATCCTCAAAATGATAATTAAGATACACCAAGTCTCTGCAAATCATCAACCAAATTGAGCATCTTTAATGGAGTCTCCTGCATTTCGTTATCTATATAGATCATGGACTTCACTGCTTCTTTCAGCGTCTGCAACCTTGGCATGTGCTTCTCTCCCTACACATAATTAACCACAAGAAATCAAGAATGCATGTTATAGTTATACAAACATAATTTTGTAAACAGACATTTTTTTTAACATCAATCCAAAAAAAAAAAACGAATTTAAGACACCCGCAATCTTAGATTGCGGATGTGCCAACTCATCGTCCCACCAAACACCTACTCAAACAAAAGTGTGTCATGTTGTCCCAGTCAGCCAAGTCTGTCCCAGTCAGCCATACACATCACCACACCCGCAATCTAAGATTGCGGGTCTCCCATTTTCCAAAAAAGGTTTCTCACATCTACCAAAGACACAAAATTCTTAGATTTTTCTACTAATTCAGCAAAAAACTCTTAGAATCCATTGATATTATGGAAACAACAAAAAGGCTAAAACCATGTGTTGCTTTCTGTCACTACAACCACCATCACAAAACCACTTGTCTATCTTCTTCTCTTTGCTCTCCATAAAATAAATCATATGCACCGCCTCCAACAAATGACCACCACACAACTGCACAACCACAACATAACCATCCCCACCATCTGCTTCGTCGCCGAACACTATCGCTCGCTATGTTCTGTCCCCCCTAAAAAACCCAGCCAACACCACCGTTATGACCGTAACCGCCTCCTCTATCTTCTTTCTCTACATCATCAGGCATCACCACACCTCCGGTGGCATGACATGGCGGCTCATCTCTCTGTTGTCGTCGCCGCAGATCGGAATTTATATGGGGCAATCTTGTTGTATATATTTAAAAGGTAAGGGCAGGAAACCAAAGTTACCGAAGATGACGGTGTTTCCATAACATCTCTGTCTTTCGCTTGCGCATGTCAAAATCGTTTTGTTGTTGCCTGGGTTTGTGTCGTAAGATAAGATCATCGGACAGGGTTTCTAAACCCATAAGACAAGAAAGATTTCCAAAGCAGAGGTTAAGAAAGAATGAAAGATGAAAATGCAGTTGTAACATTTCGCATTTAACTATTTATACGTTACGGATTAAAACGACAAGCCCTATTATTTTTGGTGATATTTTGAACCCCTATACAATGATAATTATGTATATATATATATATATATATATAATAATAATAATAATAATAAAGATCATAATAATAATAATAATCACACTATAACTAAACCACTTATAATCCAACCATCTTTGGAAGCCCAAAAGCCTTTTTCTTTCCTTCAATGAACCTGAGCCCATTTCAGGTCTGCTGGCCCAATAGCCCAACAGCCCACCCCTCTTCTTGTCCTTAGATCCGGCCCGTTTAGGTTGTAAAAAAAACAATTATAATAGACGTTGAGGCCGGGATTCGAACCCGAGTCCTCAGCCGGTTCGCACTTAACACACACACACAACCAACTGGGCTAAGCCCTCAACCTGATTAAACCCGGACACTTATTAATTATATACGCGCTTTTAAATCTGCAAATTGACTCGTGAAAGTCAACTGCCTTGGACGCGTCTGATTATCAATCAAGATCAATGCTTGATTGATCTATAATTGGCAAACTTATACGATTACCGGCCTTGTATGATCTGTATTACACGTCAATTAACACTAATCGTTGACTAATTTTGAATTCTATACGCGTATGACAATAAATCGTGGTCAACTTTCCAATTAACCCAACCCACTGATCCACACTATAAATTGACCACCTACGAACCTTCACAACTCGCTCACATCTCTCTCTCAACCTCCAATTGCATCTGAAACACTCTGATAATTATCCATCTACACGCTGTTTGACTTTTGGCTTTGACCGGGCAAACGAGCACAATACAACACTGTGAGTTCTAGTTTTTTTGTGGGTTTTGTTAGTCGGCAATCAAACAACAAAAGCCCCAACATCAATCGGGTTCATAATGCCTGATTTGTTTGATTGTAATATCTAGGGTTCGTTCGTGTAAATTGGGGATAAACTCAGAATCACATAGTGTATTTATTTATTGTTAACCGGGGATTATCACAACCACTGCCTAGGCCAAGTGGTTATGACCATGGACTGACACCCTGTGCACTCGGGTTCGAGTCCGGCTTCGGCCATCCTTTTTGTTTTCTTTATTTTTTAAAACAACCAATTCTATTATATATATATTACATTTAAAACTTATAAATTCATTTTTAAATATTAAAACTATTTTATAAATTCTAAAAAAATTATATTTATTAAATCTGAGTTAAAAGTTTTATTTACAATTTTTATTTTTCAAAAATTCATTTATTTAATATTTATAATAATTAAATCAATTTTATACTATTATATTTATAAAAATCCATTAAAATATCAAAACAATTTTATTAAATTCTCCAAAAATTATCCTGAGTTTGTATAAAGTTAAACTTTACTGAAATAATTTTTAATTCAGAAAAATCAACTATTTTATATTTTTAATCAATTTTTTGTTAGATTTAATCATAATTAAATCATAATAAATTCAATTTTCATTATTTTCACACCAAAATTTTACACAATTTATTTTTATATATTTAGAACAGAAATATGATCTTTTAAAATAGAAATTCTTTAATTTTAGTATTTTTGAATATTAAAGTTAATTGTTGGCAATTTGTAATAAATAGATTTAAAAATCTATTTTAAATGAAATAATTTTATAAAAATTATTTTTATACTCCAAACACTTTAATGTGTACATTCAAAATTCAAATTTTATAAAAAGACTTTCTTTTATTAATTATCAAATTTCCCTTTTATTTAATTAACATTTTATTTTTAATTCAACAATTGGTTATCCCCAAATCGAAACCCTAGGATACACTTATAAATTAATTAGACTTAGACTTATTATTTATTACCTAATTATAGGGTAATATTTGGCATTATTTTGGGCAACACCATCATATCATCTTTACAAGAAGTTTAACATTTGCCAAGGGGAGTTTACATAGCCCCTTTTCTCCATTTTCACTATTTTTGGGGTGAAACATGTTTAAACATTTTATACTATCATTTACTCATATTTACTTGTGATTCAATTACATCATCATTCTATCATTTGACTGTAACAAAAAGACACAGTACAATCATTAACAATGATCAAGCCGCCTGTTTAGATTATAGCGCTATAGGTCTGACAAACCCATCCCCCGCATAGACTCAGGGATGATCGATAGCAGTAATAACATTTAACTAACTTGCGAGTTAGTCATCAGTCGACACAAGGTTTGGTTGTACAAAGACGCATTGTTGCATGTCGGTATCATACTCTATCATCATACAACTTGGGATGTTGTATAAACTATTGTTATCAACTATTTCTCAAAAAAAAAAAAAAAAACCTATGTATTCTCACCAACTTTTGTTGACCCAAATATTTTCAACTTAACATGTTTCAGGTCCTACTTGCTTGAAGAATTGCTTGAAGATATGTGCATAGTTTATTCAATTTGATGTACGAATTCTTGTAGAACAATTGTATGTAATTTATTTAAAACAATTAATGAAACTTATTATTCTCCATGAGCTACTGAACAATCATCACTACGTGACACCTCGATGTTTCCGCCATCGGTTGGGGTGTTACAAATTGGTATCAGAGCCATGGTTTTAGGGAATTAGGTTATTAGAGAAATAATCTAGTCTATAACCATAGGATTTAACCAGTACTTGCTTCTTTTGTTTGATATTCTCTATCTCCCTCCTACTTCATATCCCTACTTTCATCCCTACAAGAAGGTTGCTCTCCATCACTGGATTCACTCTTAGACTAATAAGGCAAAATCCTCAGGTTTAACCTGAACCACCTTGAGATCTCGTCAAAGTTCTAGATTTTAATAACGAACACGTGCAATCTGGAAGGGTGAACGCCTGTATTCTGAGTCTTCTATCTAGGCTGGCATTGCGCATATATCCCAATCAGACGAGGGACCCGGATGCCTACCTGGGAATTCTCGGGATGAGTGTTCACTTATAGGCTAAAGCACGTCTTCATATGTTATTAGGATTTAGAATCTTTGATAAGTCAACGTTTTCGTTTATTCGTTTTAATTAATGAATAAATGATTACATTCCTTATATAATCTCACTCATTTCACTGTGTCTCTTACAGATCATGCCTCCACGTCGCAGCACTCGCAACAGCAATGGTGAGAACCACGAAGAAGGTGGTGATAACCATAACCATGACCAAGTTCCTAACCACAACAACAATGGTGTCGATGCCCAACTGGCTGCAATCATTTCTCAACAAATGGCGCAGCAAATCGCAACTCTGGTTCCCAACTTACTAGCTCAAGTCATCCAGTTGAATGGCAACGGGAACGGCAACGGTAACGGGAATGGAAATGGACACTACAATGGGAATGGACTTCCAGCCTGCACCCTTAAGCATTTCAATTCTTGTAACCCTCCAAAGTTTAGTGGTGAAGAAGGAGCTACAGGACTCCTACAATGGTTTGAGGGTATTGAAAATACCTTCATCAACAGTGAGTGCCCCGACAACTTTAAGGTCCGTTATGCCATGAGTGTTCTTCACAAACGAGCACTCACTTGGTGGAATGAAGAAAAGCGTACTCGTGGGGCCGAAGTTGCTCTTGCTATGACATGGGACCAAGTCAAGGAGGTCATGAAGGAAGAGTTTTGTCCTCGCAATGAAGTTAAGAAGCTTGAGGATGAGTTCCACACCTTAGCTCAAGATAGTGGGGAAAACCTTGCCTACAACACCCGCTTTCATGAGCTTAGCTTATTGTTGCCTCACAAAGTCACTCCCCTGCCGGTAGCCATCGAGAAGTACATCGGTGGTCTGCCCATGCAAATCCAGGATACGGTGTGGGGAAGGAATCCTGCCACCTTGGAGGAAGCCAAACGTTTAGCAGCTACCTTAACTGATAATCACGTAAAGAACGGGACCTTAGTTCGGAAAGGCAATAAAACAAGTATTGTAGCCGCAATAACCACTGAGAACCAGAAACGTAAGACCAGGGATCCTGATGCAAGCCTCACTCCACAAGCTTCTAAGAAGAAACCTTATACAGGAAACCATCCTTTATGTAATACGTGCAACCGACATCATCCCACTGCTTCAGCGTGTCGCTTGTGCACCAATTGTGGAAGGTATGGCCATCTGGTCAACACGTGTCGTGAGACCCCAAATCCAAATGCCAACCAACACACCAACCCTGCTCAAGCTGCTAACCCTAATCAATACAACTATGGTCAATGCTATGAATGTGGAGACCCAAATCACTTCCGTAACCGATGCCCTAAACTAAACAGAGATCAAGACCCTCCAGCTACCTAACCGCAAGACTCACCATTTGACTATTGGTTGCTTTTATTCTATGTATTGACGTTATTCGATTCAAGTAATAAAATTCAAGTATTATCATAACATCTGTGTGCATGTTTGTCTGAATGTGAACTAATTGCTATATCTATAATCATACTTGCTTGTGCAACAATTAGTTAACTACCAAACAACCAGCTTAACGATTGGTAGAGGTCATCATGTCATTCCAACAGTCGGGAGAGGCCCTACCACCTGAACGACTGGCGGAGACTATCAGACCTGCTTAACAATCGGTAAAGTCATAAAAGGACACAAAACCCTAATGTAAGGTAAATTGGTAATTACGGTCCGGAACGTAATCATGAATTTACAGGTACGTTAAGGTAGTGTGAAATTTTATCAAGGTTTTCGGTAGTTGGCCAATTGTAACCCTGGTTTTCTCTTAACTTCGAGACGAAGTTCCTAAAAGTAGGGGAGACTGTAACATTTCGCATTTAACTATTTATACGTTACGGATTAAAACGACAAGCCCTATTATTTTTGGTGATATTTTGAACCCCTATACAATGATAATTATGTATATATATATATATATATATATATAATAATAATAATAATAATAATAAAGATCATAATAATAATAATCACACTATAACTAAACCACTTATAATCCAACCATCTTTGGAAGCCCAAAAGCCTTTTTCTTTCCTTCAATGAACCTGAGCCCATTTCAGGTCTGCTGGCCCAATAGCCCAACAGCCCACCCCTCTTCTTGTCCTTAGATCCGGCCCGTTTAGGTTGTAAAAAAAACAATTATAATAGACGCTGAGGCCGGGATTCGAACCCGAGTCCTCAGCCGGTTCGCACTTAACACACACAAACAACCAACTGGGCTAAGCCCTCAACCTGATTAAACCCGGACACTTATTAATTATATACGCGCTTTTAAATCTGCAAATTGACTCGTGAAAGTCAACTGCCTTGGACGCGTCTGATTATCAATCAAGATCAATGCTTGATTGATCTATAATTGGCAAACTTATACGATTACCGGCCTTGTATGATCTGTATTACACGTCAATTAACACTAATCGTTGACTAATTTTGAATTCTATACGCGTATGACAATAAATCGTGGTCAACTTTCCAATTAACCAAACCCACTGATCCACACTATAAATTGACCACCTACGAACCTTCACAACTCGCTCACATCTCTCTCTCAACCTCCAATTGCATCTGAAACACTCTGATAATTATCCATCTACACGCTGTTTGACTTTTGGCTTTGACCGGGCAAACGAGCACAATACAACACTGTGAGTTCTAGTTTTTTTGTGGGTTTTGTTAGTCGGCAATCAAACAACAAAAGCCCCAACATCAATCGGGTTCATAATGCCTGATTTGTTTGATTGTAATATCTAGGGTTCGTTCGTGTAAATTGGGGATAAACTCAGAATCACATAGTGTATTTATTTATTGTTAACCGGGTATTATCACAACCACTGGCCTAGGCCAAGTGGTTGTGACCATGGACTGACACCCTGTGCACTCGGGTTCGAGTCCGGCTTCGGCCATCCTTTTTGTTTTCTTTATTTTTTAAAACAACCAATTCTATTATATATATATATTACATTTAAAACTTATAAATTCATTATTAAATATTAAAACTATTTTATAAATTCTAAAAAAATTATATTTATTAAATCTGAGTTAAAAGTTTTATTTACAATTTTTATTTTTCAAAAATTCATTTATTTAATATTTATAATAATTAAATCAATTTTATACTATTATATTTATAAAAATCCATTAAAATATCAAAACAATTTTATTAAATTCTCCAAAAATTATCCTGAGTTTGTATAAAGTTAAACTTTACTGAAATAATTTTTAATTCAGAAAAATCAACTATTTTATATTTTTAATCAATTTTTTGTTAGATTTAATCATAATTAAATCATAATAAATTCAATTTTCATTATTTTCACACCAAAATTTTACACAATTTATTTTTATATATTTAGAACAGAAATATGATTTTTTAAAATAGAAATTCTTTAATTTTAGTATTTTTGAATATTAAAGTTAATTGTTGGCAATTTGTAATAAATAGATTTAAAAATCTATTTTAAATGAAATAATTTTGTAAAAATTATTTTTATACTCCAAACACTTTAATGTGTACATTCAAAATTCAAATTTTATAAAAAGACTTTCTTTTATTAATTATCAAATTTCCCTTTTATTTAATTAACATTTTATTTTTAATTCAACAATTGGTTATCCCCAAATCGAAACCGTAGGATACACTTATAAATTAATTAGACTTAGACTTATTATTTATTACCTAATTATAGGGTAATATTTGGCATTATTTTGGGCAACACCATCATATCATCTTTACAAGAAGTTTAACATTTGCCAAGGGGAGTTTACATAGCCCCTTTTCTCCATTTTCACTATTTTTGGGGTGAAACATGTTTAAACATTTTATACTATCATTTACTCATATTTACTTGTGATTCAATTACATCATCATTCTATCATTTGATTGTAACAAAAAGACACAGTACAATCATTAACAATGATCAAGCCGCCTGTTTAGATTATAGCGCTATAGGTCTGACAAACCCATCCCCCGCATAGACTCAGAGATGATCGATAGCAGTAATAACATTTAACTAACTTGCGAGTTAGTCATCAGTCGACACAAGGTTTGGTTGTACAAAGACGCATTGTTGCATGTCGGTATCATACTCTATCATCATACAACTTGGGATGTTGTATAAACTATTGTTATCAACTATTTCTCAAAAAAAAAAACCTATGTATTCTCACCAACTTTTGTTGACCCAAATATTTTCAACTTAACATGTTTCAGGTCCTACTTGCTTGAAGAATTGCTTGAAGATATGTGCATAGTTTATTCAATTTGATGTACGAATTCTTGTAGAACAATTGTATGTAATTTATTTAAAACAATTAATGAAACTTATTATTCTCCATGAGCTACTGAACAATCATCACTACGTGACACCTCGATGTTTCCGCCATCGGTTGGGGTGTTACAGCAGTGTAATAATAAAAAATATATAAAAACCCCTAAAGTTCAACGTAATTACAAAAATGCCGGCGGCTCATTTTAGCACACAATTGCTATTCAAATAGCACAGCTATAAATATATTGATAATGTTATTTATCCGAATATCTAAATTTCTGTAAACAATGAAAAAAAAAAAAGCAAGCTGATGGTAGCTTTAAAACCATGCGTAATAGTTAATGCTTTTTAAAGGACATTTTCCACCACATCATCATTATAATGTCCATTCAATAAATGTGTAATGGTTAACGTCTCTTTAATGTCCTTTCAATCATTACTTTCTATATTTTTCCTCTTCTTTTGGCATTATACTAAAAATGCTCCTCTCTTTTCATGTCCATATAACGCTCAAGGGATGGTGTTGGAGATGTTTTCCTGCTCATCATTCTTCGAAAGCCCATTACGCATGTTCTAATAGGTGAGGCTGGTGTCTAATTGCCAAAACCAATTAATTTAAAGCCTTGATTCCCTTATGTTTAAATGTTTGAGCAAAATATATATGATAAATAATTATTAATTAGTTTGCACTAAATCATTATTCTTTTCTTCTCGTATTTGAATTACATTATTTTTATGGTAAATACCTTAAATGAATTCAAGGATTTCAAGATACACGTACAATAATAAATGATGCAAACCCCATTAAATATGACAAATCACTCTTGACGTCAATGAATTGACCAAGACTTTTGTTTTGTCCCTTTTTCATTTACATGGTGTGAACACCTCTTTTAGAAAAAATATTAATTGCTAACTTGTTTTGTCCCTCATCTTATGTTTGTGAACCCACTACTGACTTGTTCTGGTGGACCTACAATATGAATGCTAGAAGAGAACATGTTTATTTCAACCATATGTTGATAGAAACTATAAACCAGTAAATATAGTACGTCTGGTACTGGTGACACTACAAGGAAATAGGAAAATAGAGGTGACTATTGTCTTTGCTATTGCCCTTGAAACTTGGGGAATTGGAATTAAATAATTCAAACTTTGTCGGGTTGAAAAACAATAATCTCAACTTAAAAATTGAAATCTAACATGCCTAACTTGTGTCGGTTTTTATATCACTAGACCAAAAATAATTGAAGTTAACCCAGTTAGTTTTCTACCCGAATTTCTGCCAACCATGACATTTTTTACACATCATCTTTCAAGTGGCATGCCACGTAGGGAGAAAACTAACTGGGTTGACCCCAGTTAGTTTTGATTCAGTGAAATAAAAATCAAGACATGTTAGACGAGTAGGTATGGGGTGCGGCATTGGGCCGGCCTTGCCATGCCGCCCCGGGCTACACCGCCCCCCAGGGCCGGCATCCGGTTGCCTCTCTTGCCGGGCCAATGAAGGTGCATTGGGATTGGAGTTGAACGTTGGGGCTTGTTGTTTTTGACCGTTAGGAATTTAAAAAAAAAAAAGTTTTTTAAAACAATATATAAACCCTCAAACAAATCCAACCTTCTTCACCACAACTTTTATAAACTCTCTCCCACTTTTATACAATCTCTCAAACACTCTCACTATATTTATAAAATACAAACCCTCAACCAACCATGTCGTTATCATCTTCTACGACGTCTTCGTCTTCTTCGGGTTCGTCATCTACAAACGAAGCCGTAAATTTTGTTATAAACATCGTGGGGCAAGCGGCGCAGATTATTGCCGAGGAGCACGGAGATGAAGTCGATTCAGCACCTCGAACTAGGAAAGCGGCTATAAATAGAGACCGAGAGGGTAAGTATTATATTTATTTTTTTAAACATTTTGTAATTTTAATATGTTTATATTTTTGTAAATATATTGTAGAATTTTTTTGTGTTTATATTTTTATAAATATATTGTAGATTTTTTTTGTGTTTATATTTTTGTAAATATGTGTAGGTGCCCATGATAGATTGGTGGCCGATTATTTTGCCGACGAACCGTTATACTCGGCGGAATTATTTAGGCGTCGGTTCCGAATGAGTAGAAGATTGTTCTCACGTATAGCCGACGACATGGCTAACTTTGAGCCATATTTTACCTTACGATACGATGCTGGAGGCAAGAGGGGGTTCACCACCTTACAAAAATGCATGGCGGCACTTCGGCAACTAGCGTACGTGTAACATTACGCATTTAATAATTATACATTACCAATAATTTGGATTTAAACGACTAGTTATATTATTATTTATTTTGGTAGCATTTTATATATATATATATATTTATATTTATATATATACAAAGATTTATAATAATAATAATAATAATAATAGTATTAATAAAAAAAAAATCAGATTTTTGTAATCCTTTGGCTATGGAATCTGATGCAATCAGTGGCCCAAACCTGTAAGCCCATTCCAGCAAGCAGGCCCAAACCCGGCCCATTAGCCAATCCCCACCCCCCTTGTGTCTGTTCAACAAAAAAAAAAATAAAAAAAAAATAATAGGCCCCCGACGGGATTCGAACCGGTGACCTTTTACACACACACACACCTCCATACCAACTGTGCTACAACTCATATCTGTATGAACTCCACCCCGTTTTATATATATCCTAACCTAGTAAGTAAACAGTTGACTTAGAAAAGTCAACTGTTGCGAAGCAATCACCACTAATCAACACACTTTAATGCACGATTGATCCAGAATAGGAAAACTTACATAATTATCGGCCATCTATGATTGTGTTACACGTTTATTGACAGCCAAATTATGCCCAATTAACTCACCATACGCGTATGTATTCAATATGGGTCAATACATACCAATTCGAACACCAAGACATCACCCTATAAATTGATTGCTTCTGGACCTCCTCTACTCGCCGAATAATCCCTCCTCATCTCTAATTTCTCTTGAAAACCCCTGGTTCGTTGATTTCTGTTCAACAGTTGACCCGAGCTTGACCGAACAATTCTGTGTCGAATTGATACTGTAAGTGGTATTTCTTGTGTGGGATTTGTTAGTCGGCCTATGCACGACATTAACCCCATGATTAATTGGGTTAATGTCGTGATTATTGATCAATCAAGAATTCTAGGGCACGAGATTGATAATTTGGGGAAGAACACTATTTTCTTTTTCGTTATTTGTATTTAATAAACAAGAAACAAACACAACCACCGGTCCAGACCAGGTGGTTGTGTCTGTGGCTCGACTACTGATACACGCGGGTTCGAGTCCCGGGTGTAGCACTTTTTTTTTGTTCTATTTGTTCTTCTAAAAACAATCAAGAATTTACCTTTTTATTACTTAAAATTTTATAAATTCATTTTAATTTATTAAAACTCTTTTAATAATTCTAAAAAAATTATTTTTAGATATTCTGATGAAAAGCTTTCACCCACAACTTTTGGTTTTCAAAAATTAATATATTTAATATATTTAATAAATAAATCAATTTTATTCTATTATATTTATAAAATTCCATTAAAATATCATAACAAATTTATAAATTTCCATAAATTTTATTCTGAGATATATTAACATTAAGCTTTTTAGAAATAATTTTTATTTCTGAAAAATCAATTATTTAATATTTTTAACCAATATTTGTTAGTTTTAATCATAATTAAATCATAATAAATCCAATTTTTAATATTTTTGCACCAAAATTTTATACAATTTATTTTTAAATATTTAGAACAGAAATATGATTTTTAATATAATAATTCTTTAATTTTTGTATTTTTGAAAATTAAAGTTAAATTTTGGCAATTTGTAATAAATAGATTTAAAAATCTATTTTAAAGAAAATAATTTTATAAAAATTATTTTTGTACTTCAAACACATTATTGTGATCATCCTAGATTTAAATTTCATAAAAAGATTTTTGGGCATTTATTTACTAATATTCTCTCATTTACTAAACAATTTTCATATTAATCAAACAAGCAATTATCCCCAATTCGAAGCCCTAGGAACTTATACATCTATAGACTTGATAGACTTAGACATATTTATTACCTTATAGGGTGATACTTGACATATTTGGGCAACACACTATTTTTCAAGGGATAACATTTTACCAAGGTGAGTTTACATAGCCCCTTTTACTCTATTTTCACTATTTTTGGGGTGAAACATGTTCAAATATTTTATACTATCATTTACTCATAATTACTTGTGATTCAAGTACATCATCATTCTATCATTTGACTGTAACAAAAAGACACAGTACAATCATTAACAATGATCAAGCCGCCTGTTTAGATTATAGCGCTATAGGTCTGACAAACCCATCCCCCGCATAGACTCAGGGATGATCGATAACAGTAATAACATTTAACTAACTTGCGAGTTAGTCATCAGTCGACACAAGGTTTGGTTGTACAAAGACGCATTGCTACAAGTCGGTATCATACTCTATCATCATACAACTTTGAATGTTGTACAAACTATTGTTATCATTTATTTTCACAAACCTATGTATTCTCACCAACTTTTGTTGACCCAAACATTTTCAACTTAACATGTTTCAGGTCCTACTTGTTTGAAGAATTGCTTGAAGATATGTGCATAGTTTATTCAATTTGATGTACGAATTCTTGTAGAACAATTGTATGTAATTTATTTAAATCAATTAATGAAACTTATTATTCTCCATGAGCTACTGAACAATCATCAATACGTGGCACTCCGATGTTTCCGCCATCGGTTGGGGTGTTACAGATTGGTATCAGAGCCATGGTTATAGGGAATTAGGTTATTAGAAAAATAATCTAGTCTATAACCATAGGACTTAATCAGTACTTGCTTCTTTACTTGCTAATCTCTATCTCCCTCCTACTTCTTATCCCTACTATCATCCCTACAAGAAGATGCTCTACATCACTGGATTCACTCTTAGACTAATAAGGCAAAATCCTCAGGTTTAACCTGAACCACCTTGAGATCTCGTCGAAGTTCTAGATTTTAATAACGAACACGTGCAATCTGGAAGGGTGAACGCCTGTATTCTGAGTCTTCTGTCTAGGCTGGCATTGCGCATATATCCCAATCAGACGAGGGACCCGGATGCCTACCTGGGAATTCTCGGGATGAGTGTTCACTTATAGGCTAAAGCACGTCTTCATATGTTATTAGAATTTGGAATCTTTGATAAGTCAACGTTTTCGTTTATTCGTTTTAATTAATGAATAAATGATTACACTCCTTATATAATCTCATTAATTTCATTGTGTCTATTACAGATCATGCCTCCACGTCGCAGCACTCGCAACAGCAATGGTGAAAACCACGAAGAAGGTGGTGACAACCATAACCATGACCAAGTTCCTAACCACAACAACAATGGTATCGATGCTCAATTGGCTGCGATCATTTCTCAACAAATGGCGCAGCAAATCGCAACTCTGGTTCCCAACTTACTCGCTCAGGTCATCCAATTGAACGGCAACGGGAATGGTCACAACAACGGAAACGGGAACGGCAATGGCAATGGAAATGGACCCCCAGCCTGCACCCTCAAGCATTTCAACTCTTGTAACCCTCCAAAGTTTAGTGGTGAAGAAGGAGCTACAGGACTCCTCCAATGGTTTGAGGGTATTGAGAATACCTTCATCAACAGTGAGTGCCCCGACAACTTTAAGGTCCGTTATGCCATGAGTGTTCTCCATAAACGAGCACTCACATGGTGGAATGAAGAAAAGCGTACTCGTGGGGCCGAGGTTGCTCTTGCTATGACATGGGACCAAGTCAAAGAGATCATGAAGGAAGAGTTTTGTCCTCGCAATGAAGTTAAGAAGCTTGAGGATGAGTTCCACACCTTAGCTCAAGATAGTGGGGAAAACCTTGCCTACAACACCCGCTTTCATGAGCTTAGCTTATTGTTGCCTCACAAAGTCACTCCCCTGCCGGTAGCCATCGAGAAGTACATCGGTGGTCTGCCCATGCAAATCCAGGATACGGTGTGGGGAAGGAATCCTGCCACCTTGGAGGAAGCCAAACGTTTAGCAGCTACCTTAACTGATAATCACGTAAAGAATGGGACCTTAGTTCGGAAAGGCAATAAAACAAGTATTGTAGCCGCGGTAACCACTGAGAACCAGAAACGTAAGACCAGGGATCCTGCTGCAAACCTCACTCCACAAGCTTCTAACAAGAAACCTTATACAGGAAACCATCCATTGTGTAACACATGCAACCGACATCATCCCACTACTTCAGCGTGTCGCTTGTGCACCAATTGTGGTAGGTATGGCCATCTAGTTAATACATGTCGCGAGACCCCAAATCCAAATGCCAACCAACCCACCAACCCTGCTCAAGCTGCTAACCTTAATCAATACAACTATGGACAATGCTATGAATGTGGAGACCCAAATCACTTCCGTAACCGATGCCCTAAGCTGAACAGAGATCAAGACCCTCCAGCTACTTAAAGCCCTACCATTTGAATAATGTCTACTTTCTCTTTAATTCCATGTATTGCACTTTTGATTCAAATAATAAATCCAAGTATTATCATAACATTTGTGTGCATGCTTGTTTGAATGTGAACTAATTGCTATATCTATAGCTATACGTGCTTACTTGTACATCAATTAGTTGACTACCAAATAACCTACTTAACGATTGGTAGAGGTCATCATGTCTATCCAACAGTCGGGAGAGGCCCTACCACCTGCTCAACGACTGATGGGACTATCAGACCTGCTCAACAATCGGTAAAGTCATAAAAGGACACAAAACCCTAATTGTAAGGTAAATTGGTAATTACGGTCCGGAACGTAATCATGAATTTACAGGTACGTTAAGGTAGTGTGAAATTTTATCAAGGTTTTCGGTAGTCGACCAATTGTAAACCTAGTGCTCCTCTTAACTTCGGGACGAAGTTCCTAAAAGTAGGGGAGACTGTAACATTACGCATTTAATAATTATACATTACCAATAATTTGGATTTAAACGACTAGTTATATTATTATTTATTTTGGTAGCATTTTATATATATATATATATATATATATATTTATATTTATATATATACAAAGATTTATAATAATAATAATAATAATAATAATAGTATTAATAAAAAAAAATCAGATTTTTGTAATCCTTTGGCTATGGAATCTGATGCAATCAGTGGCCCAAACCTGTAAGCCCATTCCAGCAAGCAGGCCCAAACCCGGCCCATTAGCCAATCCCCACCCCCCTTGTGTCTGTTCAACAAAAAAAAAAAAAAAATAATAGGCCCCCGACGGGATTCGAACCGGTGACCTTTTACACACACACACACACCTCCATACCAACTGTGCTACAACTCATATCTGTATGAACTCCACCCCGTTTTATATATATCCTAACCTAGTAAGTAAACAGTTGACTTAGAAAAGTCAACTGTTGCGAAGCAATCACCACTAATCAACACACTTTAATGCACGATTGATCCAGAATAGGAAAACTTACATAATTATCGGCCATCTATGATTGTGTTACACGTTTATTGACAGCCAAATTATGCCCAATTAACTCACCATACGCGTATGTATTCAATATGGGTCAATACATACCAATTCGAACACCAAGACATCACCCTATAAATTGATTGCTTCTGGACCTCCTCTACTCGCCGAATAATCCCTCCTCATCTCTAATTTCTCTTGAAAACCCCTGGTTCGTTGATTTCTGTTCAACAGTTGACCCGAGCTTGACCGAACAATTCTGTGTCGAATTGATACTGTAAGTGGTATTTCTTGTGTGGGATTTGTTAGTCGGCCTATGCACGACATTAACCCCATGATTAATTGGGTTAATGTCGTGATTATTGATCAATCAAGAATTCTAGGGCACGAGATTGATAATTTGGGGAAGAACACTATTTTCTTTTTCGTTATTTGTATTTAATAAACAAGAAACAAACACAACCACCGGTCCAGACCAGGTGGTTGTGTCTGTGGCTCGACTACTGATACACGCGGGTTCGAGTCCCGGGTGTAGCACTTTTTTTTTGTTCTATTTGTTCTTCTAAAAACAATCAAGAATTTACCTTTTTATTACTTAAAATTTTATAAATTCATTTTAATTTATTAAAACTCTTTTAATAATTCTAAAAAAATTATTTTTAGATATTCTGATGAAAAGCTTTCACCCACAACTTTTGGTTTTCAAAAATTAATATATTTAATATATTTAATAAATAAATCAATTTTATTCTATTATATTTATAAAATTCCATTAAAATATCAAAACAAATTTATAAATTTCCATAAATTTTATTCTGAGATATATTAACATTAAGCTTTTTAGAAATAATTTTTATTTCTGAAAAATCAATTATTTAATATTTTTAACCAATATTTGTTAGTTTTAATCATAATTAAATCATAATAAATCCAATTTTTAATATTTTTGCACCAAAATTTTATACAATTTATTTTTAAATATTTAGAACAGAAATATGATTTTTAATATAATAATTCTTTAATTTTTGTATTTTTGAAAATTAAAGTTAAATTTTGGCAATTTGTAATAAATAGATTTAAAAATCTATTTTAAAGAAAATAATTTTATAAAAATTATTTTTGTACTTCAAACACATTATTGTGATCATCCTAGATTTAAATTTCATAAAAAGATTTTTGGGCATTTATTTACTAATATTCTCTCATTTACTAAACAATTTTCATATTAATCAAACAAGCAATTATCCCCAATTCGAAGCCCTAGGAACTTATAAATCTATAGACTTGATAGACTTAGACATATTTATTACCTTATAGGGTGATACTTGACATATTTGGGCAACACACTATTTTTCAAGGGATAACATTTTACCAAGGTGAGTTTACATAGCCCCTTTTACTCTATTTTCACTATTTTTGGGGTGAAACATGTTCAAATATTTTATACTATCATTTACTCATAATTACTTGTGATTCAAGTACATCATCATTCTATCATTTGACTGTAACAAAAAGACACAGTACAATCATTAACAATGATCAAGCCGCCTGTTTAGATTATAGCGCTATAGGTCTGACAAACCCATCCCCCGCATAGACTCAGGGATGATCGATAACAGTAATAACATTTAACTAACTTGCGAGTTAGTCATCAGTCGACACAAGGTTTGGTTGTACAAAGACGCATTGCTACAAGTCGGTATCATACTCTATCATCATACAACTTTGAATGTTGTACAAACTATTGTTATCATTTATTTTCACAAACCTATGTATTCTCACCAACTTTTGTTGACCCAAACATTTTCAACTTAACATGTTTCAGGTCCTACTTGTTTGAAGAATTGCTTGAAGATATGTGCATAGTTTATTCAATTTGATGTACGAATTCTTGTAGAACAATTGTATGTAATTTATTTAAATCAATTAATGAAACTTATTATTCTCCATGAGCTACTGAACAATCATCAATACGTGGCACTCCGATGTTTCCGCCATCGGTTGGGGTGTTACAGATTGGTATCAGAGCCATGGTTATAGGGAATTAGGTTATTAGAAAAATAATCTAGTCTATAACCATAGGACTTAATCAGTACTTGCTTCTTTACTTGCTAATCTCTATCTCCCTCCTACTTCTTATCCCTACTATCATCCCTACAAGAAGATGCTCTACATCACTGGATTCACTCTTAGACTAATAAGGCAAAATCCTCAGGTTTAACCTGAACCACCTTGAGATCTCGTCGAAGTTCTAGATTTTAATAACGAACACGTGCAATCTGGAAGGGTGAACGCCTGTATTCTGAGTCTTCTGTCTAGGCTGGCATTGCGCATATATCCCAATCAGACGAGGGACCCGGATGCCTACCTGGGAATTCTCGGGATGAGTGTTCACTTATAGGCTAAAGCACGTCTTCATATGTTATTAGAATTTGGAATCTTTGATAAGTCAACGTTTTCGTTTATTCGTTTTAATTAATGAATAAATGATTACACTCCTTATATAATCTCATTAATTTCATTGTGTCTATTACAGATCATGCCTCCACGTCGCAGCACTCGCAACAGCAATGGTGAAAACCACGAAGAAGGTGGTGACAACCATAACCATGACCAAGTTCCTAACCACAACAACAATGGTATCGATGCTCAATTGGCTGCGATCATTTCTCAACAAATGGCGCAGCAAATCGCAACTCTGGTTCCCAACTTACTCGCTCAGGTCATCCAATTGAACGGCAACGGGAATGGTCACAACAACGGAAACGGGAACGGCAATGGCAATGGAAATGGACCCCCAGCCTGCACCCTCAAGCATTTCAACTCTTGTAACCCTCCAAAGTTTAGTGGTGAAGAAGGAGCTACAGGACTCCTCCAATGGTTTGAGGGTATTGAGAATACCTTCATCAACAGTGAGTGCCCCGACAACTTTAAGGTCCGTTATGCCATGAGTGTTCTCCATAAACGAGCACTCACATGGTGGAATGAAGAAAAGCGTACTCGTGGGGCCGAGGTTGCTCTTGCTATGACATGGGACCAAGTCAAAGAGATCATGAAGGAAGAGTTTTGTCCTCGCAATGAAGTTAAGAAGCTTGAGGATGAGTTCCACACCTTAGCTCAAGATAGTGGGGAAAACCTTGCCTACAACACCCGCTTTCATGAGCTTAGCTTATTGTTGCCTCACAAAGTCACTCCCCTGCCGGTAGCCATCGAGAAGTACATCGGTGGTCTGCCCATGCAAATCCAGGATACGGTGTGGGGAAGGAATCCTGCCACCTTGGAGGAAGCCAAACGTTTAGCAGCTACCTTAACTGATAATCACGTAAAGAATGGGACCTTAGTTCGGAAAGGCAATAAAACAAGTATTGTAGCCGCGGTAACCACTGAGAACCAGAAACGTAAGACCAGGGATCCTGCTGCAAACCTCACTCCACAAGCTTCTAACAAGAAACCTTATACAGGAAACCATCCATTGTGTAACACATGCAACCGACATCATCCCACTACTTCAGCGTGTCGCTTGTGCACCAATTGTGGTAGGTATGGCCATCTAGTTAATACATGTCGCGAGACCCCAAATCCAAATGCCAACCAACCCACCAACCCTGCTCAAGCTGCTAACCTTAATCAATACAACTATGGACAATGCTATGAATGTGGAGACCCAAATCACTTCCGTAACCGATGCCCTAAGCTGAACAGAGATCAAGACCCTCCAGCTACTTAAAGCCCTACCATTTGAATAATGTCTACTTTCTCTTTAATTCCATGTATTGCACTTTTGATTCAAATAATAAATCCAAGTATTATCATAACATTTGTGTGCATGCTTGTTTGAATGTGAACTAATTGCTATATCTATAGCTATACGTGCTTACTTGTACATCAATTAGTTGACTACCAAATAACCTACTTAACGATTGGTAGAGGTCATCATGTCTATCCAACAGTCGGGAGAGGCCCTACCACCTGCTCAACGACTGATGGGACTATCAGACCTGCTCAACAATCGGTAAAGTCATAAAAGGACACAAAACCCTAATTGTAAGGTAAATTGGTAATTACGGTCCGGAACGTAATCATGAATTTACAGGTACGTTAAGGTAGTGTGAAATTTTATCAAGGTTTTCGGTAGTCGACCAATTGTAAACCTAGTGCTCCTCTTAACTTCGGGACGAAGTTCCTAAAAGTAGGGGAGACTGTAACATTACGCATTTAATAATTATACATTACCAATAATTTGGATTTAAACGACTAGTTATATTATTATTTATTTTGGTAGCATTTTATATATATATATATATATATATATATATATATATTTATATTTATATATATACAAAGATTTATAATAATAATAATAATAATAATAATAGTATTAATAAAAAAAAAATCAGATTTTTGTAATCCTTTGGCTATGGAATCTGATGCAATCAGTGGCCCAAACCTGTAAGCCCATTCCAGCAAGCAGGCCCAAACCCGGCCCATTAGCCAATCCCCACCCCCCTTGTGTCTGTTCAACAAAAAAAAAAAAAAAATAATAGGCCCCCGACGGGATTCGAACCGGTGACCTTTTACACACACACACACACCTCCATACCAACTGTGCTACAACTCATATCTGTATGAACTCCACCCCGTTTTATATATATCCTAACCTAGTAAGTAAACAGTTGACTTAGAAAAGTCAACTGTTGCGAAGCAATCACCACTAATCAACACACTTTAATGCACGATTGATCCAGAATAGGAAAACTTACATAATTATCGGCCATCTATGATTGTGTTACACGTTTATTGACAGCCAAATTATGCCCAATTAACTCACCATACGCGTATGTATTCAATATGGGTCAATACATACCAATTCGAACACCAAGACATCACCCTATAAATTGATTGCTTCTGGACCTCCTCTACTCGCCGAATAATCCCTCCTCATCTCTAATTTCTCTTGAAAACCCCTGGTTCGTTGATTTCTGTTCAACAGTTGACCCGAGCTTGACCGAACAATTCTGTGTCGAATTGATACTGTAAGTGGTATTTCTTGTGTGGGATTTGTTAGTCGGCCTATGCACGACATTAACCCCATGATTAATTGGGTTAATGTCGTGATTATTGATCAATCAAGAATTCTAGGGCACGAGATTGATAATTTGGGGAAGAACACTATTTTCTTTTTCGTTATTTGTATTTAATAAACAAGAAACAAACACAACCACCGGTCCAGACCAGGTGGTTGTGTCTGTGGCTCGACTACTGATACACGCGGGTTCGAGTCCCGGGTGTAGCACTTTTTTTTTGTTCTATTTGTTCTTCTAAAAACAATCAAGAATTTACCTTTTTATTACTTAAAATTTTATAAATTCATTTTAATTTATTAAAACTCTTTTAATAATTCTAAAAAAATTATTTTTAGATATTCTGATGAAAAGCTTTCACCCACAACTTTTGGTTTTCAAAAATTAATATATTTAATATATTTAATAAATAAATCAATTTTATTCTATTATATTTATAAAATTCCATTAAAATATCAAAACAAATTTATAAATTTCCATAAATTTTATTCTGAGATATATTAACATTAAGCTTTTTAGAAATAATTTTTATTTCTGAAAAATCAATTATTTAATATTTTTAACCAATATTTGTTAGTTTTAATCATAATTAAATCATAATAAATCCAATTTTTAATATTTTTGCACCAAAATTTTATACAATTTATTTTTAAATATTTAGAACAGAAATATGATTTTTAATATAATAATTCTTTAATTTTTGTATTTTTGAAAATTAAAGTTAAATTTTGGCAATTTGTAATAAATAGATTTAAAAATCTATTTTAAAGAAAATAATTTTATAAAAATTATTTTTGTACTTCAAACACATTATTGTGATCATCCTAGATTTAAATTTCATAAAAAGATTTTTGGGCATTTATTTACTAATATTCTCTCATTTACTAAACAATTTTCATATTAATCAAACAAGCAATTATCCCCAATTCGAAGCCCTAGGAACTTATAAATCTATAGACTTGATAGACTTAGACATATTTATTACCTTATAGGGTGATACTTGACATATTTGGGCAACACACTATTTTTCAAGGGATAACATTTTACCAAGGTGAGTTTACATAGCCCCTTTTACTCTATTTTCACTATTTTTGGGGTGAAACATGTTCAAATATTTTATACTATCATTTACTCATAATTACTTGTGATTCAAGTACATCATCATTCTATCATTTGACTGTAACAAAAAGACACAGTACAATCATTAACAATGATCAAGCCGCCTGTTTAGATTATAGCGCTATAGGTCTGACAAACCCATCCCCCGCATAGACTCAGGGATGATCGATAACAGTAATAACATTTAACTAACTTGCGAGTTAGTCATCAGTCGACACAAGGTTTGGTTGTACAAAGACGCATTGCTACAAGTCGGTATCATACTCTATCATCATACAACTTTGAATGTTGTACAAACTATTGTTATCATTTATTTTCACAAACCTATGTATTCTCACCAACTTTTGTTGACCCAAACATTTTCAACTTAACATGTTTCAGGTCCTACTTGTTTGAAGAATTGCTTGAAGATATGTGCATAGTTTATTCAATTTGATGTACGAATTCTTGTAGAACAATTGTATGTAATTTATTTAAATCAATTAATGAAACTTATTATTCTCCATGAGCTACTGAACAATCATCAATACGTGGCACTCCGATGTTTCCGCCATCGGTTGGGGTGTTACAGTACGGGACCACGGCGGATGCGTGGGACGAGTATTTACAAATGTCGGAAAGAATTGCACGAGAGTGCCTGTACAGGTTTAGCAAGTGTGTGGTGAAGCTTTACAGCAAGAAATATTTGCGAAAACCAAACTCCAGTGAGGTCCAACAATTGTATCAGTTTCACCACCAACAACATTGTTTTCCAGGAATGCTCGGTAGCATTGATTGCTACCATTGGCCTTGGAAAAACTGCCCCGTAGCATGGCACGGAATGTTCAAACGAGGGGATCAAGATTATCCATCAATAATATTGGAGGCGGCGTGTTCACAAGATCTATGGGTTTGGCATGCTTTCTTTAGCATTCCTGGTTCGAACAACGACATTAATGTTATTAACCAGTCGCATATTTTTGACGATGTCATAAAAGGCACCGGTCCGGAAACCAGCTTTACAGTATCGGGGGTGGAGTATAGGCGCGGTTATTATCTTGCTGATGGAATCTACCCACCTTACTCGACGATCGTTAAAACTATTCACCACCCGTTCGATGAAAAAAGAAAGAAATTTGCCAAGTATCAAGAGGCGGCAAGAAAGGACATTGAACGATTTTTTGGTGTTCTACAAGCAAGATGGCACATCATTTCACACCCGGCACGTATGTTCACCCCTAAAAAATTACGTTACTGTATGTATGCCTGTATCTTGTTGCATAACATGATACTTGAAGACGAAGGCGCCACCATTTGTGTGTATGACGAGAATGCCCCGCCGGAGAATACGGTGCCTGTCAACCCACATCAACAAGATTTAAACCAGTTCTCATTACATAACGAGTTCACGCATAAAAATCTTCAAGCAGACTTGGTTGAATATATTTGGAACAACGGGCAAGAGTAGATTATTTGTATTTTTTTTTTATGTCGAGTATGTTACTTTAATTTTAGTTATTTTTTTTTAATTATTTGTAATGGTTTTATGTAATATTTACTTTTTAATATTAATATTAGAATATTAACTTTTTTATTGTAACATTAATATTATTTAATTAAAAAAAAGAAAAAAAAAGGAAATAGCATTAAATGATGTTGGGCCTCCTCCACACCCCTAGGAGCATCATCTCATGGATGCTCCTACCCCACGCTGACGTGGCAGGTGAGGTAGAGGCAAGGCATGGAAGTTGGGCCTCCTCCACACCTAATGGTCTTAGGCTTGTTGGATTCGAATTTTCAAGTTAGATTATTGTCTTCCAACTCAATAAAATTGAGATTATTTAATATAAATTCCCCTTAAAACTCGCCTCTAATAGCAATAGGGACGACATGGAGACTATTGTCGTCGCTATTGCCCTCAAAACTCACCTTTAATAGCAATAGCGATGACATATCGTTGCTATTGGGTTGCTACTAAATGCCGGCCGCAAAAGCTCATATTTTAGTCTCTATTAAGTGTCGCCTTTGATAGTCATCTTCGCTAATACTTCTGTAGCAAAGGAGGTGACCTTTGTCGCCTATATTGGGTTTTCTTTCTTTCTTTTTTTTTTTTGTTAAATTTCCAATTTTTTGCCCTGTTTAACTGTTTCAAACCTACTATTTTCTGTTTTACCTGTTTCGCCTATATCACATTTTAAACATAATTTAGCAAACATAACTTTACAATCATCCTCGTTTTTAGTCGCAAATTGTTTTACAAGATAAATATGTCAAATCAATATCATCGCTGCCTCCATAATCGTCGCTTCCATCATCGCCGTTTTCATCATCACCGCTATCAACATCGGTTTCTTCATTTAAAAAGCCATTGAGTTCGGCTCGAAATTCCGGGTCCTTCAATTTCTCTTTAAAATAACTGTACAAAAATATCAACGATAACCATATATATTAATCAACATACTATCACACCCTCAAATTCCACATGCAGGGTTTTACCGCGAGGCGCGTGACACACCAGGATCCAAGTCAACAGCCATAACAAACAACCTCTATATGAAGAAAGTAACAGTTAAATAAAACCATGTTTCAAAGTTTAGGGAAGCGAAACCAAGTTTTACAACCCAGATATAGTAACAAAAATGTAAACTGGTTTGTAATAATGATCAAAACACATGCATGAGACGCCGTGAGATTCCGTGTGCCTAATCTAATCCTGCTACATTCGCGACCTGATATAACAAGCTAAAATATGTCAACATAAAATGCTCGTGAGTTCATAGGTTTTAACGTTAAACAACTTTCAGAAAAATCGGATTCACAAAACACACTATTATGATATAAACCAATTGGACGTTTTACGCATTACTCAAGTGTTCCGACTACTTTTGATAACCCACGGTCCGCCCTACGGTTTGCCCTTGGTTTGCCCCCGGTTGGCCCTTGGTTTGTACTCAGTTTGCCCTTGGTTTGCCTTCTCCCCCGATAACACACCCGTTTAATAGTTTGAATGGTTGTAAGGATTTCCAATGCACAAGTTATGTGATAACGTTTATGTAATCGAAAAGTTTAGAGTGTTGTAGCATGTTTCTCCTCCCAAAAGTAAAAGCAATAAAAGCGGGGCCGTGAAACTCACCTTAGGTTGCGTCTTCGAAAATATTACTCACTGTTTGTATGACAGCCTTCACTACAGTAAACCTATCAGAAGACACCTATAAGTGTTTGACCGATGATAGGTTTGTTCAATAAACCTTCATTTTCCAATGCCATGACTATGTATGTTTGAAAAAGTGTTTGATGTTTGACACGACCACACAAGACCCGACTTCTCGTTGGTGACCCATTATGTAAGTTTATTAATGATGAATATGTTTTTAGATAACCGGTCATGCAATACACATGTAATCATGTGGTTCTGTCCTAGGCGAAGATACTATGAGCCAAGATAGTCATTTAACGAAGGTGCATAATAACGAACATAACTTAGTTAATGAATTTGGGTTTTTGGGCGAAGATGCTCTTAGGTGAAAATGGGGCATCTTTGCCGAGCCCTAACTTCACTGCTGATATGCATCTTCAACATCATTAGAATTGATTAAAAAGGTTTTAGATAGGTTACACACCTTTGGATCTTCACTTGTAATGATTTTGGAGGTTGTTTATCTTCCAAAATGAAGTGTTTGGGTGATAAAATGTGTTTTCATATGTTAATATCCGCATGGGGGTGCTAGGAGGCAGATTAGGGTTTCAAAAATGGTAAACATGAATTAAAGGGTGGTATTTATAGCTAAAACCCGTTATATTAGCGAAGATGGGTGCCCATCTTCGCTAATTGCCCATCTACACTATTGAGCATCTTCACTATTGGGCATCTTCACAATTGGATATCTTCACTATTGCCCATCTTCACTATTGGGCATCTTCATTATTGCCCATTTTCAATATTGGGCATCTTCACTATTGGTCATCATCATATAAGTTCGTCCAACATATGTTTAATTCTCTAACGTGGTTTGTCTAGTGTCAGTTACAAACCCGATAACAATATTAACATGTAAAACGCCTATTATCATATAAATTCACGTAAACACATATTTGTAAGTTATAAATGATCGTAAGGCATATTAGTTAACTTTATTTCGTAATTTCACCGACGTGCAGGATACAGGACTCATGTGTGCTATCCGGTGACTCCCTGAATCACTGAAATAATGACCGTAGTGTGTGAACCGACTCAACTGACCTAGTTTAGTATGTTTATCAAATGTTTTGCTAAGGTAGACTTAAGTGTTTGTTAGGAAAGTTAACATGAGTTTTCCGGGTGTCACATCATCCCCCTGTTGATAGATTTTTCATCCCAAAGTGGCTAGGAAAGAAATACCTAAGTATCAACATTAACCAACATACCAACATATTAAAACTAACTTTACCAACCTAACATTTATTCATTGATCATAAGATAACATTTACCAAAATATATATTCATTTGTCTATATCTATGGTCTGCAAGCACCGACCCTACTCCAAACATCCACCATCTATGTCTATCACCGCCAGCGACCCACCAACCTACCGGGGTTCCAGTGGTGTCAACCTTACTTTAATAGAGGAAAGTGTTGGTAACGTCACCATGAAAACGACGCTAACAACTTTTCAACAATGTAACTGTCAGTAGTTGTTAAACTACTAGAAATTCACTAAAGAACAACTGAAAACTAAAACAACTAGGATATATAAGCAAAATAGTTGGAATGATTAAACAGATGGAATAGTGCAATATTTTGTGATGTAACTCTTCGAAGACCGAAATTTTGACTTGTTGACTAGCATTTCTTCAATCCAGTACTTTAACTTGTTAACCTAGTTGTTTTAAGTACAGCTCGTTGGTCTTTATAAACAATATGTTTTTGAATCCGGTTGTTCTAATGTTATTTGTTGAAGTTTTCAAGAGAGGATTGATGCAGTAATATGATTGAATGTATTTCTTATGTCACACCCCGCCAAGGCAGAAACACGGGGATGTGATTCGAAAGGTTTTCAAGCACGAGGTTCGACAAGATGTAATTTAAATAGATACCATCAAAAGATAAACGTTGTCATAACTTATTAAAAATAACATAACATTGTCTGAAAACAAAATATTGTCTGAAATTCCATGATTCAGATACCACGACAAAACATGATGGACATAACCCAACCAATGATGCTACCAAAGAGTGCAAGCTCAAACCCTTTCCTCAAGTCTTCGCCCCGCATGATCAATTACCTGAAAAACATGCATAAAAGTTTTGTCAACATAAGGTCGGTGAATTCGCAGGTTTTAATGTACGATGTAAAGTGCTCGTGAAATTCGTGTATGATCAATCATAGGCTAGCTAAGCGAATGATTACTATGCAAACCATGAGTCCCATAACAGAACCTCTTGACTGTTGTGCCTCACGCATGGTACAATAAATAAAAGGTATGTATAGTAGAATACTAACAGTCTTTTGTATGGAACCGGTTAGAGCGACTAACCAAGAGTGGGGGTGTAAACCCAATAGATCTATTAAAGTGTTCCATGGCTTTTGATAGCTAACGGTTATAATGTAAATGTAAGTACGAGGACTATTGAGATCATGAACCAAATGTCTCATCTTCCACGCGGTAATCACGATAGAATAACACATCAAAATGAAATGTACTAAAATGTAGCATGTTTATCCCCCAAGATAGAAAACAGTAAAATGGGCTGTGAAACTCACCTGATGAATGAAGATACGGTTTGGTAAAGCAGAAAAGTGGATTAGCTACAGTCCCGACAAATGGTACCCAATGATTATCAAGTACATAATAAGTTGTCCGTTCTTCTCATTTACCATACAACTTGTTCACCCGACTTGTGGACCCTTGTGTTAGTTTTACGTGGGCATGTTTTGTGCACGTGACAATCATTACTTGGTTCATGTGTACTTTTGTAAAAAAGTACGGTTTCAAGAAATTTGAGCGTTTTATTGTGAAAACATATCTATAGTGAATCAAAGTGGACCCCACATGTCGTCATAGGTTATGAATTGTTTCCAATCTAACACGTGTGGTCGTTTTATGGCAAAACGAGTGTTTTAACATATGTTAATGCCTTTCAATGTCCAAAAATAGTACTAACATATGTAATGGCCTTCTTAACACATGTTATTATGGTGTAGCCGAAACCTTTTCATAACAAAGACCTCAAATCCGATTGTTTAATGAATCTAAAACGACTTATTTGTGTCTATCAAGGTATAATCGAATTATTACAATTGTGGGTTAGTGAGTATATACTGTATACATATACATATGTACATGTATGGTATGTGTATATCTATAGTTTAATACGAACATTTGGTGAGATTGCCACTAGTTAACGAAATGTTTTAGTTGTTATCATGAGGTTAAGGGTCGAGGGTCGGGTGGCTTTGATGTAAGCCGATTGTAAATATAGATTCAAGAAAGAGTTTGTCACATACTAAAGAAAATAAGATGGTGTCAAGTGATATTGGACGATCCAAAAGCTTCACTCAAGTCGTGATCCTATATTGTGGCTTTGGGTTCTTCTTGTAGCTCTTCGTGGGTTTGTGATGTTGTGTAGATTAAGTCACTTAAACTTCTTTTTCTAAAATTGACAACTTCCCGAAGGAAGTGTCAGTACTCTATGAAAAAGATAACTAAGTTGGGACTTTAAGTTAGGACACTTATTCAAGTTTTAAAATTATAAAAATAAAATGATAATCGCTAATCGTTCTAAACCCACACAATAGGAAAGTGTACCTATCGAGTGTAGTATAGACTCTAGCAAGTACCGAGTATCGAACCCTAAGACACGACTTCCCTTACTCAGCCTTAGGTTGCTTTAATAAAAGAAAAGATAGAAAGGAGAGAGAGCGAGAATGACCGATGTAGAAATCAATAACCAAAAAGAAGTGTTGCTTTGGGATCCGACTAACTTTGGGAAGAATTAATAGTAATTACTTAGTTGAGTGGTGCATTCGAGTTGCGCACTTATGCTTAACTTAGAGTTGCGCAATGTGCATTCTCTAGAGGTAACCATTTTCGCATAACTAGTTTATGTTCTTGTTATTAAGTGAGGGTCTCCCAAACTGGTAAGCTCACCTCTCAACAATGAGGGATAGACTACTCAAGACTGTGTATACCCAACCCCGAAGAATCTACCTCCCATTGTTGCAATAAAGACATTAACTACTTAAAACTTTTATGGATAGCTTGTTGGTGGCCGGAGCATGACCGAACAAACTACCACTTGATATCATAGGTGAGTTGTGACTAACCAGAACACGTGCATCCCCTACTTGAATTAATTAATCTTTCAAAAAGTGATTGATCTATTACTGATTGTGCGGCAATACAGTAATGAAAGAAAATAAAGACCATTTTCTTTCAACACGGGTTTACCAATTCTTGACTTGCGCCAAAGCTATCACATAGACAATGAAACTAAGTCGCAAAATCAAGTCTTGACTTATCACCAAGACCGAGTGTAAAGACTGTAACACCCCAACCGATGGCGGAAACATCGAGGTGTCACGTATTGATGAGTATACAGTAGCACATGGTAATCAAATTTTAATTGAAATAAATATTAAATTGTAAATATCCAAAAATTGAAATACATAAGAGTTTGAATGTGGAAATCTAATACATCACACAAGAATCAAGCATGCATAGACTCCTTATTTCTTCATAAGTACTCTAATCTTCAAGCATCGTTATCACCTGTTGAGTTGTAAAAATGGGGGGGGGGGGGTCAACTAGAAGTTGGTGAGAATACATAATCCATGTTAAGCATATAGTTTAAGTATAAAAGTCTAGCAATTCGTACGTCTATCGTAATTTAAGTCTACATGCATAGTATAATATGTTGACATAATCAAACCTCCGACTAGTTTAGGTCCATCCCGTCATCTACGGTTCACCTTAGTAATATGTTGAACGATAACAATCACCCACGTGACCTATGTAGGAGGTACACGTATCCGGGTGGGGTTGTCAATCCAATAGATCTATTATTGAGTATCGCCGGCATGGCCATAGCTAATGATTATGTAAATGTTGAAACTCGTTGAAACTCGTTGAAACTGTTGACTAATACATGAGGCAATAAAGTTTACTACTAGACATATATGTTGAATTGCTTAAAATTGTTGCAAGTATAAAGAATCGCATAAACAGGATTACGTAAACTCACCTTGGTATAGTTTTTGGTAATGAGGTATAGTATAAGAGTAGCCCAAATAATTTGCCAAGTGTTACCCTACGTATAAGGCAACAAATAAGTCTAAGTCTAACTAGTTTATAAGTATATCCTAGGGTTTTGATTTGGGGATAATTAATTGTTGAGATTTAAATTAAAATGCTTAATTAAATAAAGAAAATTGGATAATTAATGAAAAATAGTCTTTTTATAAAGTTTGAATTTTGTATGAGTACAATAAAGTGTTTGAAGCAATAAAATAATTTTTATAAAATTATTTCATTTAAAATAGATTTTTAAATCTATTTATTTATAAATAGCCAATTATTAACTTTAATATGCAAAAATACTAAAATTAAAGAAATCTTATTTTAAAAATCATAATTCTGTTTTAAATGATTAAAAATAATTTGTATAAAATTTTGGTGCAAAAATGATGAAAATTGGATTTATTATGAATTAAATATGATTAAATCTTACAAAAATTGATTAAAAATAATAAATAAATGATTTTACTGAATTAAAAATTATTTCAGTAAAGTTTAACTTTATAAAAAGTTAGGGTAATTTTTGGAGAATTTAAATAAATTGTTTTGATATATAAATGGATTTTTATAATTATAATTGTATAAAAATGATTTAATTATTATAAATATTAAATAAAAGAATTTCTGAAAAATAAAAATTGTAAATAACACTTTTATATCAGATTAAGTAATATTAATTTTTTTAGAGTTTATAAAATAGTTTAGGTATTTTTAAAAAGAATTTAAAAGATTAAAGGATTAATATATATATATATATAATTAATGTTTGTTTAATAAAAAGAAAAGAAAAGAATGGACAAAAAGCCGGTCAGAGCCGGACTCGAACCCGGATGACCTCGGAACAGGACCAGAGTCACAACCACTTGGCCTAGGCCGGTGGTTGTGAAATCTTTAGTTTAAAAATAATTAAGTACGTAAAGCTTGAATCAGTTTATCCCCAAATAAAGATTGACGAACCCTAGATTTACAATTGAGCAAATCAGACAACTATAGCCCGATTATTGTTAGGGCTAATGTTGTCTGATCGCCGATGAATATAACCCACTATCATAATCGTACTTACAGTGTATAATTGATGTTTATGGTCGGGTCAAAGAGAAAAGTCAACCACGAACAAAATCAGCAATTACAGAGTGAATTAGTGAGAAATAGGGATTGAGAGAGAGTTGTGAGCGATTAGACAAGGTCCAGAAAGCCTCAATTTATACTAGAGGATTAGGGTTAGGGTTAATTAGCAGGTTTGACTTTCCTTTTAATAATACGCGGCCAATTTGATTATTAGGGCAACGATTGCCGTGTAATCGTTGTGTGTATGCGTTGGATTGGGCCGGTAATAGCACGATTTTGCCAAAAATACATCAATTACGCGTTAATTACCTGGATTGATCAACAAGGAATCCCACAGTTGACTTTCCTTGTCAACTGTGGGGATTTAAACGCGCGTATAAGATTATTGTTGATCCGGGTTTATCACAAAGGAGTGGCCAGCCCAGCTGGTTGGGCTCGTGTGTTGGTTTGGACCGGCCTTTGGCGCGGGTTCGAATCCCGGCCAAGGCAGGTTTTATTTTTTGATTAAATCATGCACCCACACATATATAATATTAAATATAATATTAAGGTTCCATAATAGCGACAAAAATAATAAATGCGAAGGTAATTATGAAACTTGACGTTTTATTAATGTCGATGGGTAACGTACAAGTATTAAATGCGTAATGTTACAGTCTCCCCTACTTTTAGGAACTTCGTCCCGAAGTTGGAGTTGGAGAGTCTGGTGGAAAAAGATGTGGATACTTCGACTTCATCTGGTCTTTACGCTCCCAAGTGAACTCTGGGCCTCGTTTAGATTCCCAACGAACCTTAACGATCGGAATACGACTGCGCTTGAGTTTCTTGACTCCAGTGTCAACAATCTCGACGGGTTTCTCGATAATGTGCATGCTTTCATCGATTTGCACATCCTCAAGAGGAACATGAAGGTTCTCATCTGCTAAGCATTTCTTGAGATTCGAAACATGGAAGGTCGGATGAACATTGCTTAGCTCAGGTGGAAGCTCAAGTCTGTAAGCCACTTTCCCAACTCTGTCAAGAATTTTGAAGGGGCCTACGTATCGAGGAGCTAGTTTTCCCTTTCTACCGAAACGAATAACTCCTTTCCAAGGGGATACCTTAAGTAGCACAAGGTCCCCAACTTGAAATTCCAAGGGTTTACGACGTTTATCAGCATAACTCTTTTGGCGACTTCGAGCCTTGAGAAGATTATCCTGAATAAGCTGGATTTTGTCTGTGGTTTCCTGGATTAGTTCGGGTCCCGTAATACGAGCTTCACCAACCTCAGTCCAACAGACAGGTGAACGACATTTCCGACCATAGAGTGCCTCAAAAGGAGCCATGTTAATGCTGGCGTGATAACTGTTGTTGTATGAAAACTCAACCAAAGGAAGATGAGAATCCCATGCGCCACCAAAATCGATGATACACGCCCTGAGCATGTCCTCAAGTGTCTGGATGGTTCGTTCAGTCTGACCATCCGTTTGAGGGTGATAAGCAGTGCTCAAGTTCAACTTAGTACCCAAAGCATCTTGTAGAGATCCCCAAAAGTGAGAGGTGAAACGACCATCACGATCAGAAATAATATCCAAAGGTATCCCGTGACGACATACGATTTCACTTACGTACATCTTTGCCAACCTTTCCACAGAATACTTCTCACGAATAGGTAGAAAGTGAGCTGACTTGGTCAAACGATCGACGATTACCCAAATACTGTCAAAACCTTTGGGTGTGCGAGGGAGTTTGGTGATGAAATCCATAGCTATGCTTTCCCATTTCCAGACAGGAATCTCTGGTTGTTCAAGCATACCAGATGGTCGTTGATGTTCAGCCTTAACCTTGGAACAAGTGAGGCATTTTGCAACGAAAAGAGCAATGTCTTTCTTCATACCAGGCCACCAATAAGAATAACGAAGATCTTGGTACATCTTGTCAGCTCCAGGATGAATAGAATAACGAGACTTATGAGCCTCGTTCATGAGAAAAGTACGAAGATCATCACGGTCGGGAATCCACAGTCGCTTAAGAAAATAAAGGAGACCATCGGGTTTGGTTTCAAGTTGAGTCTCAGCACCACAAGACATTTCATCGTACATGTTACCTTGGGTGACTGAGGTGTGTTGAGCCTGGAGAATGCGATCTTGGAGATCAGTACGAACTCTCGCACATTGGAGTTTGACACGCTCTTTACGACTAAGTGCGTCAGCCACAACATTCGCTTTGCCAGGATGGTAGCGAATTTCGCAATCATAGTCGTTAAGTAATTCAACCCAACGTCGTTGCCTCATGTTAAGATTCTTTTGGTCGAAGACATGTTGGAGACTTTTGTGGTCCGTGAACACCACACATTTGGTCCCATACAGATAATGTCTCCAAATCTTGAGTGCAAAGACAACAGCGCCCAATTCCAGATCATGGGTGGTATAATTTTTCTCGTGAATCTTGAGTTGTCGAGACGCATAAGCAATAACCTTTCCTCGTTGCATGAGAACACACCCGAGACCTTGGTTCGATGCATCACAGTAGACCACGAAATCATCATTACCATCAGGTAGAGATAAGACAGGAGCTTCACAGAGTTTCAGCTTAAGAGTTTCAAATGCTTCCTCTTGCTTAGGTCCCCACTCATAGGGTTTACCCTTGTGAGTTAAGGTAGTGAGAGGAACAGCGATCTTGGAGAAGTTGGCGATGAATCGACGATAATAACCAGCCAACCCAAGAAAAGAACGGACTTCCGTTGGAGTGGTAGGAACACTCCAATCCTTCACAGCTTCGATCTTTGCAGGATCAACATGAATTCCGTTCATATCAATGACATGTCCCAAAAATTGAACTTCCTTAAGCCAAAATTCACATTTGGAGAACTTGGCGTACAGTTGTTCTTTCTTTAGGAGACTCAAGATGGAGTGAAGATGTTGTTCGTGATCGGATTTTGATTTAGAGTAAATCAAAATATCATCAATGAAAACGATCACGAATTTGTCGAGATAAGGTCTACAAACCCGATTCATCAAATCCATAAATACCGCGGGAGCATTGGTCAAACCGAAAGGCATAACCATGAATTCATAGTGACCGTAGCGAGTGCGAAAAGCTGTCTTGGGAATATCTTCATCGTGGACTCTAAGCTGATGATAACCAGAACGGAGATCAATCTTCGAGAAGTGGGTTGCTCCTTGAAGTTGATCGAAGAGATCGTCAATCCTAGGAAGCGGATAACGATTCTTGATAGTGAGTTTGTTGAGTTCACGGTAGTCAATACACATCCGAAGAGAACCATCCTTCTTTTTAACGAATAAGACAGGGGCTCCCCATGGAGAAGAACTAGGGCGAATGAACCCTTTATCCGAAAGTTCCTGTAATTGACTAGCAAGTTCTTGCATCTCAGAGGGTGCAAGACGATAAGGAGCTTTAGCAATAGGATTAGCACCAGGAACAAGATCAACACGAAACTCCACTTGTCGAGCAGGAGGCAAACCAGGTAAATCCTCTGGAAAGACTTCAGGATAGTCTCGAATAATAGGAATGTCTTGGATACTTTTGCCTTTGTCCTTCTTCTCTATCACGTTAGCTAAGAAGGCTGTATACCCCTTTCGTAAGTACTTTTGGGCAGTAGTACAAGACATAAGCTTAAGCTCACCACAGGGTTTCTCACCATAGATCTTCAAAATCTCACCAGATTCGAGAGGAATGCGTATGACTTTCTCGAAGCACAGAATTTCGGCACGATGAGTTGACAACCAGTCCATGCCTACTATAACATCAAAACTACCAAGATGCATGGGAATAAGATCGATAGGGAAGGTATGATCATCGAGATTCAACAAGCAGTTACGAATAATAGAACCGATCGAAATAGACTTCCCGTTAGCTACCTCTACCACGAAAGGATCTTCTAGATTAGTGTGGGGTAAGTTAAGTAAAGGTTCAAACTTCAGTGACACGAATGACTTATCAGCTCCTGAGTCAAATAATATGGATGCATAGTGATTATTAATGAGAAACGTACCATTCACCACTTCGTTGTTGTCACGAGCCTGGTTAGCGTTGAGATTGTAGGCGCGACCTCGAGCACCTTGATTCTGGTTGCGGTTCTGGTTTTGGTTTTGGTTCTGATTTTGGTTTTGGTTACGGTTACGGTTAGGGCAGTTGTTGATGTAGTGATCGGGGCTGCCACATTCGTAGCATTGACCACGAGTAGGCCTGTTGTTTTGTTGGTTGGGAGCAGGGTTGTTTCTGGCAGGGTTGTTTTGGTTGTTTTGGTTGTTTTGGTTGTTTTGGTTGTTTTGGGCAGCAGGGGCTTGACAGGCATTGGTGTAGTGTCCATACCGTTTACAGTTATTACACTGGCGGCATGGTCTACCAGGAAGATGATGGAACTGGCAGGTGTTGCAAAGAGGGTGTGTTCCACCATAGGGTTTCTTGGCTGGATTTTGGGTAGCAGGTGGAGTAGCAGCAACCATATAGTTTCTAGCCTTACGCTTCTTGTTGCTGGAGGTCTCAGGCTTGACTTCAATTGCAGGCTGTGGAGTGTCTTTGGCAACAGTCTTCTTAGAGCCCTTGCGAACCAGAGTACCATTCTTCACATGATTATCAGTAAGAGTGGCCGCTAGACGTTTGGCCTCTTCCAGAGTTGCAGGATTTCTACCCCAAACAGTGTCCTGGATTTGCATGGGCAGACCACCGATGTACTTCTCGATGGCTACCGGCAGAGGAGTAACCTTGTGTGGCAATAATAAGCTAAGCTCATGAAAGCGGGTGTTGTAGGCAAGATTTTCCCCACTATCCTGAGCCAAGGTGTGGAACTCATCCTCAAGCTTTTTAACTTCATTGCGAGGACAGAACTCCTCCTTCATGATCTCCTTGACCTGGTCCCAAGTCATAGCAAGAGCAACCTCGGCCCCACGGGTACGCTTTTCTTCATTCCACCATGTGAGTGCTCGTTTATGGAGAACACTCATGGCGTAACGAACCTTGAAATTGTTGGGGCACTCACTGTTGATGAAGGTATTCTCAATACCCTCAAACCATTGGAGAAGTCCAGTAGCTCCTTCTTCACCGCTGAACTTTGGAGGGTTACAAGAGTTGAAATGCTTGAGGGTGCAAGCTTGGGGTCCATTACCATTGCCATTGCCATTGCCATTCCCGTTCCCGTTGTGACCATTCCCATTCAATTGGATGACCTGAGCAAGTAAGTTGGGAACCAGAGTTGCGATTTGCTGCGCCATTTGTTGAGAAATGATCGCAGCCAGTTGAGCATCGACCCCATTGTTGTTGTGGTTAGGAGCTTGGTCATGGTTGTGGTTATGGTTATCACCACCTTCTTCGTGGTTCTCACCATTGTTGTTGCGAGTGCTGCGACGAGGAGGCATGATCTGTAATAGACACAATGAAATGAATGAGAGTTCATATAAGGAATGTAATCATTTATTCATTAATTAAAACGAATAAACGAAAACGTTGACTTATCAAAGATTCTAATTTCTAATAACATATGAAGACATGCTTTAGCCTATAAGTGAACACTCATCCCGAGAATTCCCAGGTAGGCATCCGGGTCCCTCGTCTGATTGGGATATATGCGCAATGCCAGCCTAGACAGAAGACTCAGAATACAGGCGTTCACCCTTCCAGATTGCACGTGTTCGTTATTAAAATCTAGAACTTCGACGAGATCTCAAGGGGGTTCAGGTTAAACCTGAGGATTTTGTCCTATTAATCTAATGATGGATCAGGATTGCAGCAGACAATTAAGAGTAGTCACATGTAGGTTTAAGGCATAGGATAAGGATAGGATTAGGGAAGCAATTAGGGTTACAAGTAGGAGAAGCAAGTACTGTTTTAGTCCCTAAGGTTATAGTCTAGATTATTTCTAATAACCTAATTCCCTATAACCAAGGCTCTGATACCAATCTGTAACACCCCAACCGATGGCGGAAACATCGAGGTGTCACGTATTGATGAGTATACAGTAGCACATGGTAATCAAATTTTAATTGAAATAAATATTAAATTGTAAATATCCAAAAATTGAAATACATAAGAGTTTGAATGTGGAAATCTAATACATCACACAAGAATCAAGCATGCATAGACTCCTTATTTCTTCATAAGTACTCTAATCTTCAAGCATCGTTATCACCTGTTGAGTTGTAAAAATGGGGGGGGTCAACTAGAAGTTGGTGAGAATACATAATCCATGTTAAGCATATAGTTTAAGTATAAAAGTCTAGCAATTCGTACGTCTATCGTAATTTAAGTCTACATGCATAGTATAATATGTTGACATAATCAAACCTCCGACTAGTTTAGGTCCATCCCGTCATCTACGGTTCACCTTAGTAATATGTTGAACGATAACAATCACCCACGTGACCTATGTAGGAGGTACACGTATCCGGGTGGGGTTGTCAATCCAATAGATCTATTATTGAGTATCGCCGGCATGGCCATAGCTAATGATTATGTAAATGTTGAAACTCGTTGAAACTCGTTGAAACTGTTGACTAATACATGAGGCAATAAAGTTTACTACTAGACATATATGTTGAATTGCTTAAAATTGTTGCAAGTATAAAGAATCGCATAAACAGGATTACGTAAACTCACCTTGGTATAGTTTTTGGTAATGAGGTATAGTATAAGAGTAGCCCAAATAATTTGCCAAGTGTTACCCTACGTATAAGGCAACAAATAAGTCTAAGTCTAACTAGTTTATAAGTATATCCTAGGGTTTTGATTTGGGGATAATTAATTGTTGAGATTTAAATTAAAATGCTTAATTAAATAAAGAAAATTGGATAATTAATGAAAAATAGTCTTTTTATAAAGTTTGAATTTTGTATGAGTACAATAAAGTGTTTGAAGCAATAAAATAATTTTTATAAAATTATTTCATTTAAAATAGATTTTTAAATCTATTTATTTATAAATAGCCAATTATTAACTTTAATATGCAAAAATACTAAAATTAAAGAAATCTTATTTTAAAAATCATAATTCTGTTTTAAATGATTAAAAATAATTTGTATAAAATTTTGGTGCAAAAATGATGAAAATTGGATTTATTATGAATTAAATATGATTAAATCTTACAAAAATTGATTAAAAATAATAAATAAATGATTTTACTGAATTAAAAATTGTTTCAGTAAAGTTTAACTTTATAAAAAGTTAGGGTAATTTTTGGAGAATTTAAATAAATTGTTTTGATATATAAATGGATTTTTATAATTATAATTGTATAAAAATGATTTAATTATTATAAATATTAAATAAAAGAATTTCTGAAAAATAAAAATTGTAAATAACACTTTTATATCAGATTAAGTAATATTAATTTTTTTAGAGTTTATAAAATAGTTTAGGTATTTTTAAAAAGAATTTAAAAGATTAAAGGATTAATATATATATATATATATATATATATATATATATATAATTAATGTTTGTTTAATAAAAAGAAAAGAAAAGAATGGACAAAAAGCCGGTCAGAGCCGGACTCGAACCCGGATGACCTCGGAACAGGACCAGAGTCACAACCACTTGGCCTAGGCCGGTGGTTGTGAAATCTTTAGTTTAAAAATAATTAAGTACGTAAAGCTTGAATCAGTTTATCCCCAAATAAAGATTGACGAACCCTAGATTTACAATTGAGCAAATCAGACAACTATAGCCCGATTATTGTTAGGGCTAATGTTGTCTGATCGCCGATGAATATAACCCACTATCATAATCGTACTTACAGTGTATAATTGATGTTTATGGTCGGGTCAAAGAGAAAAGTCAACCACGAACAAAATCAGCAATTACAGAGTGAATTAGTGAGAAATAGGGATTGAGAGAGAGTTGTGAGCGATTAGACAAGGTCCAGAAAGCCTCAATTTATACTAGAGGATTAGGGTTAGGGTTAATTAGCAGGTTTGACTTTCCTTTTAATAATACGCGGCCAATTTGATTATTAGGGCAACGATTGCCGTGTAATCGTTGTGTGTATGCGTTGGATTGGGCCGGTAATAGCACGATTTTGCCAAAAATACATCAATTACGCGTTAATTACCTGGATTGATCAACAAGGAATCCCACAGTTGACTTTCCTTGTCAACTGTGGGGATTTAAACGCGCGTATAAGATTATTGTTGATCCGGGTTTATCACAAAGGAGTGGCCAGCCCAGCTGGTTGGGCTCGTGTGTTGGTTTGGACCGGCCTTTGGCGCGGGTTCGAATCCCGGCCAAGGCAGGTTTTATTTTTTGATTAAATCATGCACCCACACATATATAATATTAAATATAATATTAAGGTTCCATAATAGCGACAAAAATAATAAATGCGAAGGTAATTATGAAACTTGACGTTTTATTAATGTCGATGGGTAACGTACAAGTATTAAATGCGTAATGTTACAAAGACCGTGCCGACCCTAAGTGAGATTTCTATAGTAGAGGATTAAGCCACTAAGTGTGTATATTTCTATCCACAAATGGGCTAATCACTACTCGCGGGATTAGGTTAGCTTACAAGTGCATGGGTTGTTAAACACCATGGGTACACTCATAAGTCCTCCCACTTCCTATCAAGACACCCATAAGACTAAATACTAAGTGATTAGTTATTTAATTCATCAAACAAAGTTTTAAGTAGAAAGAATTAGACAAGAACACAAAACACTACTCAACAAATAAAAACTATATAATCCATACCAAAGAAGTCTTCACCCTAGCAACACTCTAGTATCCTAGCCAATGATTGGCATTACAACATGCACTCTAATATGGGTGTTTAAAGAACACATAGTATTGGTTGTTTAATGCATCAAAGAGGGTTTTTGGGATGATTTGTAGTGATCTCTCTCAAGCTCTCACTCTAGTAGTGTTTATGGAGTGATCACAGACTCCAAGGTCACTTACAAGACCCTAAAAATGGCAGAAATGTGAAAGAAACTCAGGTGGAATGAGATGCCCAAAACGTGGAGTGGAGGCCTCTATTTATAGGCAAATCAGCCCATGTACGCCTGCACTCAACGTTTGGCACGCCCATGCTCGACAGTAGGTACTGTTGCAGATTCCTTTTATAAAAGTTGTCCACCTTCAAGAGTTACACGGCTGTGCCATAGGTTATGGCATGCCCGTGCTTGCTAGTAGGTGTAACCGTCTTGTCAGTTTTGGTCGGTTTAATCCTTAAGGGACACGCTTGAAAAAGCACGGCCGTGCCAAGGGTAATGGCACGCCCGTGCATGTCTGCAAAGCTAACATTTTCCTTCTGTTAACTTGGAAATGTTGACTTGTTGACCCGGGACAGGTGCATGTCCGTGCACGGTCGTAAGCACAGTCGTGCTTCATCTAAATCAACTCCAAAAGTCTTCCATTCCTTGTCTTTTGTGCCGGTTTTCAATTCTTTTTACTTTCCACTTTCAAGACCTGAAATTATTATTAAAAGAAGACAACCCGTGATAATACCAAGATAAAAGCATGATTTTGGGTGATAATAGGTGAAAACACGTGTGTAAAATTTGCTAATTTTGAGACACACCAGTATGGAAAAGAAATAACTGGTGGTGTACAAGGGTTATAGTTGGCCGAAGGTTTCAAAGGGACAAGGAATGTTGAGAGGTTTGTGAAGTGATCAAGATCTTGAAGCTTTCTTATATAGGGGTCGGCTAAGGTGATGACAAAGGCAAAAGAGGAAAGGTTTAGCTTCTTGGTTGATGTATTAATCAATGTTCTTAATCATGAATTGATGCAATGATAATGACACAAAAGAGAATGCATTCTCCCTTGATATTGACCGATTATGGTTAAGATTTTGTCATAAGGGATAGTTGACTTGCATAGGATAATGGCCAAGGTTGCCTTAGTGTCAAAATTGGTGAAAGTTGACAACCAAGCACATTGGCATGGATCTTGGATGGAATCGGCCAAGTATAAGACAAGTGTAGCAATCTTTGTGATGTTGATGTGTCCTTCCTTGTTTCTTCCTTAAACCGATTAGAAAATAGCTAGATTAGGATAATTCCTTCTCATGGTGAGTGTGTTGGTGAGGGTTGTCATACTCTATTCTTATGTAAGATTTGGAGATTCTGTGATAGTGACTTATCATGGTTTTGTTGTTATTGTTTTCGGCCGAGACTAAGGTTCAAGAGAAGCTCCATCATTTTGAGTTAAAATCAAGTTTTTTGGGAGATGGTTTGTTCTTGGCACTAATCTATAAAGGTACAAATGGAATGAAACAAGAACAGAAACCAAGGTGCATAGTAGTAGTGATTAATCGGCCGAAGGGTGGAAGAACGAAAGAAAAGGGTGTGTTGGCTTCTAAATAGTGTAATAAATCTTCCATGGGTGTGTTTAGATTAACCATATGTATGTATGCATACGAGTATGTGTGTGGGTATTCATACATATGTGGCTAGGGGACAAATATACCTAAACCGTGTGTTTCCATGTGTGTGTATGTATATATATATATATATATATATATAGTTGTGGATGGTCGAGTATACATGGATTTATGTGGATATATGGTGTAGTATAAATATCCATTATCAATATAGCTTTGTTATCAGATATTACCATATGTTAATGGTTATGATCATGTAGACTTTATACATGTGTTTTTGTGCGCTTATCATGTGTTAATGAGTATTATCAACTTGTGATAACACATGCTTGTTCTTTGGGAGTGTTTCATGATTTGTGTGAGTGTTATCCTTATAAAACACATTGTAAATTGTCTGGATTTGAATGAAATGTATAGTTTTCCATTTGGGCATTGTCACGTGTATTATTGTTTGTTTATGTGTGGTAATCGGGTATCTGACTGCTCTCTGTTGAGCGTATGATCGGCTTGACTGTTCAACGCCGATTGTCTTGTATAATCCGGGTGTTGTATGCATAAACGGATAATCTATTGAATTTCCACAATAATTCAGGCTTTACTAGAATGGTAGGGGGTATAATTTGTGTATGAATGTCTAATTATGCACATGAAATGACAGTAATAAGTAAAATGTGTACGGATGTTGACCTGGATCGTTGAATGGTGTCATATTCTCCCTTTGTTTTTGGAATTTCGTCCGCAAAATCGAGTTTTGTTACTGGTCTCATAAGTCTTGGGAAAAAGAGTCGTATAGTTGCGTCTCATCCGGTCTTCACGTTCCCATGTAAATTCGGGTCCACGTTTTGCATTCAATCTGACTATGACAAGTTTTGTTTGGCTTCTTCTCAATTTTTGGACTTTCCAATCAGTCACTTCGATCGGCTCCCCAATGAAGTGTAGTTGATATTCGATGTGAATTTCCTCGGGGGGAATGATCCAAGATTCAACGGATGAACACTTCTTTTGATTGGATACGTGGAACGTGTCATCAACACCACTGAGCTCTTCAGGTAGCTTGAGCTTGTATGCCACGGGACCAACTAGCAAGTATTTCGAAAGGACCTATTTATCGGGGGTTAGGCTTCCCACGTTTGCCAAACCGTGGTACACCCTTCCAGGGAGAGACTTTTAAGAGTACCTTATCGCCAACCTGAAATTCGAGTGGCTTGCCACGACGATCAGCATAACTCTTTTGACGATCTCGAGCAACTTTCAAACGATCACGGATTTGATAGATCTTATCGGTTGTTTCTTGAATTAGCTCAAGGACAGACAAATATTTGTCTCCAACTTTCGCCCAACACAAAGGAGATCTACACTTACATCAATATAAGGCTTCAAATGAGTTAGCTTTCATGCTAGTGTGGTAACTGTTGTTGTAAGAGAATTCAACCAAAGGTAAATGAGAATCCTAATTTCCACTGAAATCGATGACGCAAGCACAGAGCATGTCTTCCATGGTTTGGATAGTCCGTTCACTCTGGCCATCGGTCTGGGGGTGATAGGCTATGCTCATGCCCAAGCGAGAGCCTAGTGCATCAATAAGTGTTTGCCAGAATCAGTAGGGCTGTAAACGAACCAAACGAACACGAACAAGGCCTTGTTCGTGTTCGTTTGTTAATTAATTAACGTGTTTCCGAACTGTTCACGAACACTTACCGAACGATATTTTTTGTTCGTGTTCGTTTGTTAAGAAAATAACGTGTTCGCGAACTGTTCATGAACACTTACCGAACGAGATTTTTGTTCGTGTTCGCTTGTATTTATTTGCTAAATTTAGGTGTCGGCCAAAAACGAACACAAATGAATGTAAACGAACACAAATATGCATTACTAAACAAAATCGAGCACAAACTAACACGTTAAATTCTGAAAATTCGCATTTTTTCATCTCTGACATTGTCCGCCCAGAATATACTAATCCAATTACCTAAATATACGTGACATAATCTTGATCACATAATGTCTTATAAAAACACAGAGGTATCATATTAAACTTAAAATCCTCATTTAATCAACCAAAAATAATCGTTAATCAAAATAGTTAAAGTAATATTAACATGTGATACACTAATATATGTTAAATAATCTACCACTGGGAAATCTGAAATACTTAAATTAAATATAAAAAATTAAAAACCCTAATAAACTATTGAACAAAAACAACATACACAAACACGTTATCGAACGTTCACGAACATAAACGAACGAACACGGCCTCTGTTCATGTTCGTTTGTTTAGCTAAACGAACGAAATTTTTTGTTTGTGTTCGTTCATCTATTAAACGAACGAACATAAACGAACTTCCCGCCGAACAGTTCACAAACTGTTCGCCGAACGTTTGGTTTGTTTACAGCCCTAAGAATCAGGAAGTGAATCGACTGTCTCAGTCGGAAATTATTGAGACATGCACACCATGCCTAGTCACAATCTCCTTGATATATAGCTTGGCAAGTTTCTCTAACTTGTCGGTTTCCATGATCAGCAGGAAATGTGCAGACTTTGCCAACCTGTCAACAATTACCCAAATCATGTCGTGACAATTGGACATCTTAGGTAGCTTGGTGATGAAATCCATAGAGATTTGTTCCCATTTCCGAACAAGCTGCAACAGACCAGACGGCTTCTGATACACATATTTGAACTTCGAACAGGTAAGGCATCGGCTTACGTATGTTGCAATTTCACCCTTAAGGTTGGGCCACCAATAGAATCCTTTCACGTCTTTGTACATTTTGTCGTCTCCGGGGTGAACCGAGTACTTAGACTTGTGGGCCTCCTCAAGAATTAAATCGCGTAAGCCACCAAAACGTGGCACCCAGATCCGATTGGCAAAATAAACCGTGCCGTCAGATTTCGGTTCCAAAAGATCAACCATCTTGAATAATGACTCATTCTGCAGATTCTTACCTTTTAGAGCTTCCTGTTGAGCTTCACGAATACGGGTAGTGAGGTTTGTGTGGATGGTCAAACCTAGCGCACGCACATGCATAGTCTTAACTCTTTCCTTCCGGCTCAAGGTGTTAGCCACAATGTTAGACTTTCCCAGATGGCATTTGATCTCATAATCGTAGTCATTTAGCAATTCAACCGATCTACGTTGTCGCGTGTTCAGATCCTTCTGATTGAAGATGTGTTGCAAGCTCATGTGATCGGTGAAGATGGTGCACTTAGTACCATAAAGGTAGTGCCTCCAAATATTGAGGGCAAAGATTACTACACCTAACTCTAGGCCATGAGTGGTGTAATTCGTCTCATGGACTTTGAGTTGACGAGATGCATAAGCGATAAACTTATTCCTCTACATGAGTACACACCCAAGACCTTGATGTGAAGCATCACAATAAACCACGAAATCATCGGTACCTTCATGAAGAGAAAGAATCGGAGCACTGCACAAATGGTTCTTGAAAACTTGAAACACTTCCTCCTGTTTGATCCCCTAATCGAACTTCTTGTCTTTTTGTTTCAAGACTGTAAGTGGCTGAGCAATCTTAGAGAAATTTTCGATGAACCGACAGTAATAACCAGCTAAACCCAAAAATTGTCGCACTTCGTTTGGGGTTTTAGGCGCATCCTAATCTTTGATTGCTTCAATGTTGGTAGGGTCTACTTGAATGCCCTTCTCGTTCACAATGTAACCAAGAAAATGAACTTCTCGAATTCCAAACTCGCATTTAAAGAACTTGGCAAACAACTTCTCGTTTTTTAGCAACTCCAAGATCAGTCTAAGATGATGTTCGTGCTCGTCTTTGGTTTGCGAGTAGATCAAAATGTCATCAATGAAAACAATCAAGAATTTGTCCAAGTAGGGCTTGCAGTCACGATTTATAAGATCCATAAAAAACAGGTGCATTCATCAAACCAAATGGCATAACTAAAAACTCGTAGTGCCATAACGTGTCCGGAAAGCAGTCTTCGGTATGCCGTCCTTTTGAATCCGTAACTGATGATACCCCGAACGCAGGTCGATCTTCGAATAGTAGTTGGAAACCTACAACTGGTCAAACAGATCGTCGATCCTCGGCAGTGGGTACTTGTTCTTGATGGTCAGCTTGTTCAACTCCTGGTAGTCGATGCACATACGAAAACTTTTGTTCTTCTTCTTCACGAACAAAGTAGGTGCTCCCCACGTAGAAAAACTCGGGTGAATGAAACCTTTGTCTAACAATTCCTGAAGCTGGTTAGACAATTCTTGCATCTCGGATGGTGCCAAATGATACAGAGTACGAGCTACTGGTTAGCTCCCGGGACTAAGTCAATGCGAAACTCGACTTGTTGTGGCGGTGGCAGCCGTGGCAAGTCTTCTGGAAAAACTTCGGGATAGTCTAACACTATCGGTAGGTCCTCGAGTTTCCGATCTTTAGCTTTTATTCAACGACGTGTGCCAGGAATGCGACACAACCCTTCCTTAAACATTTCTATGCCTTGATGCAAGATATAACTCGAAGAGTAGATCCACCACAGTCTCCTCAAATCGAGCGGGTTTCACCATTGGACAAGGGATACGAACCAACTTCTCGTGGTAGACAATCTCTACACAATTCTTGGATAACCAATCCATGCCAATGATAACATCAAAATTACCCAACTGAATAGGCAGTAGATAAATACGGAAAACAGGATCACCAAGTTCCAAAACACAATCCCTACCAACTTCCTTAGATGAGATTAACTTAACATTGGCTAATTCTATGGTATAGTGTGTATCCAACTTACTCGATTCTAACCCAAGGGATTTCTTAAAGTCGGTGGACACAAAGCTAAAATCAGCGCCTGAATCAAAAAGTACCAATGCATAATGGTTGTTAAGGAGAAACGTATCGGTAACCACGTTAGGATCTTCGCGTGCTTCGTTGGCTTCTGATGTGCGCAAATAAGTATATAAATAAATTGATCAAGTTAAAATCCTAGACTCTTCTAAAACCACACACTATCGGCAAGTGTACCGATCGCAAGTAGCAAGTAGGCAAGACCAAGTATCGAACCTAAGGACTTTATCTAACACTTTTGAGATCACTTTTAATGAATTACCTGATAAAATATTATTATTATTATTATTATTAAATTGATGGGTTGATTGGGGGTTTAAACTGAAATTAAAGTAAATTAATTAAAACTAATTAAAACTAAATTAATAATTAAACTAAGAAACTGAAAATAAACGATAGCTGACGAACTAGGTTGAAACTCTAAAGAGGAGAAGACTGGTAACCTGGGTAGAATCCCTAGACTCTGGTTATAAAAGGTGACCTATTTAATCCGATTGGAGACCCTGTTCTCACCTAATAAACCTCCTGTCAAGGATAGTCGACTAGACTCAAGGCGGGACAAGTATTGAGATGCTAAAATGAAAGTGGATCGCCCCAGTGAAACCAAATCCCACAGTAATCCTTTAATCAACCACTCTTGGATTGAAAACTCCCAAACTGTGAAGGAGACTTAACTAATACGAATGAAGTTCTAGGAAAACTCTAAACACGAATAAGTAACCAGTCTCGCCCCAGCGATAACCAAACTACAAAACAATGCTTAGTTAGTCAACCTAACAATCCCGAATTATATTCCTAACCTTCGGGAACGGATTGCACACCTTAGCTAATTGACCTTAAAAACCTGTTAAACTTGCGCCATTCCTAACTGCAAGAACTAGCTCGACGGCAAAAGTTAATCAAACTAGAATGATTTCTAGATCTAGGGGATATTCCTATGTGCCTAGAACATCAAAACCAACAAACAAGTAATCAGATCAAAAAGCGCCAACACACAAATATTCAAAATCAAACATAAAAATTAAATCATGTAACCCAACACATTCAAAACGGAAAACATGGGTCTTTAATTAAAACCAAAATCTAGTTCATCATCCCAAGTCACCAATAAAAGTTTTAGTCTATAATATTTAGAAACATCTTCACAAAATTAATAAAAATAGTGTTCTTCATGTCTAATAAAAATATAAATGAAAGCTAAATCAAACCCGAAGCTCCTTGAATATTAATCTTTAACGTGCCCGGGACCTTCTTTCCTCAACACAGCTCCTTTAGTCATTCACTTTGGCAGCTTCTTCTGCTTCGTGCGATTGAATGTTGTCGAAGTCCAATCAATATCCAATCTTCTTCCGTCCATAATAATATATATCCATCCAATCCAATATGACCAACTTCGACTTTTGGTGGTGTTGTTTTTGGCTCGGCCCAAGTCACTTTATTATTTATTTTTTTTCTTTTTTTTATATTATATTATTAGTACTCAGTTTGAGAGCTTGCTCTCGGGTGTTCTCGGCTCGATCAAAGTTTCTCGTTTACGCTCCGACGTCTATGAACACCTACAAAAATATAAAAATGAGTACTAAGAGTACCAAACTAATAAAAACTATACAATGATAAAAATAGACAAACAAACGAATACACGCCTAAAACTTCTAAAAACTATATACAAAAGACTCACTTATAACTCAAAATACATAGGAGAATAGATATGTTTTAGGACTCATCAAACATCCCCACACTTAACTCTTTTTCGTCCCTAAAAAAGAATTATGCTATGGAATCACAATCAAATAATCTGGCCTCAAAATATTGGTTACTTTAATTTTAAAAATCTAATCACTTGCCAACTGCGATTGCAGGTATACTTGTCCTCTTAAACCCAACCGCCGGTTTTTAAGCCCCTTATCATGTTAGTTTAATTTTAGGTTCATTTAGTCTACCTAGGGTCTCACACTAAAGAAGCCATAGTTTTACCTAATCCCGCCTCAAGCTTATGAAACAAAAGGAACAGTCAATTGACTATTCCTAACCGTTTTATGTAGAAAACCGAGAGAATTTAAAATCATTTGTCTTTTTTTTTTTTCATCTCAGCATACTTAACTCAGAGGGTGTGACCAATCCAAGTTGCTATTCCAGTGACCAGGCACCTTAAGCTTCAGCATTTTCGCTTTGATTTCTATTTAATTCATGAGCTTTTTTAGATAGTTATTTTCAGACAATCCTAGAGAGAGTCGAGTCCGGAGTCACTATCCCTAGAAACGACACCATTGGCCTTGCCCTTATTTTATATCCAGCTCTTTTTTTTTCAACTTTTGATTAGAAATTCTAACGGTTTTAAACTTATAACGGCATTTCTTATACTATTATTGGCGGTTTCAGCTTCCCCATTTTTTCCTAGATGAGAACTCACAAGGTATCCTAATATATTTAAGTGTATTAGCTCAAAGGAAACTTTTCTACCGGCTGGGCCTACCCACACATCCCAAGTCAACACACTTTCGATTATTTATTCTTCTAATACATATAATATTTGAAAACCAGACACTTGATTTTATATATCATTTCCCATATTTTATAATGCAGACTTCAAAATCAAGGACATTTTTTTCAATTTTTCAATTTTTTTTTTGTTTTTTGAAATAAAGACTCAAACTATTCTAAAACGCATTTCCCATCCCCACACTTAAAATTGCACATTGTCCTCAATGTGTAGCGACAAGGAACTAAAAATAAAGTAGAAAAAAAATTAAAAAGTAAAGTGGAACAGACACCCCTGGTAATACTGTGGTGTAATCCTCGCAAAGCGTGTCCTGAGTTGTCCCATCCAAGTGCAAAGCAACCGTATAGCATTTCATTCGCGGTTGTAAGCAATAAATCTTGCAAACAAAAACTCAAAAGACAAAACGTAAAGTGAAATAAAAATAAACCAATGAACTAGGAATGTCCTTTAACAAATAAAATATTATTGGATTGACCCCACCTGAATGGAGATTGAGTACAGGCGGGACCCTTCCAAATCTGCAATTAATAATACGGACAATCCCCACATTAGACACAAACCAAAACATAAAATAAGCAAGAATCTACAAACTGTACAACTTGGGCAAATCCCAAGTACGCTCTATTCTTTTCAAAATATACCTGGTGGCTCCCGTTTGCAATCCTTGGCAACCTGATAAGCTAAATTCCTAGCAGTGTGATCCATCACCTCTCCTATACTTTGACCGCCGCCCCATCTAGTCCACCAAACAAAAGCCGCCTCCAAACCAACACCGTACTGTGGTCGTTTTTGCGGATATCGCACCTCTTTTGTTCTAATTTTGTCTCGTTCATAGTCTAGGTGCACATTAATAGCTTTAACCTCCTCTTTCGGCTCCTCATAAGAATTCTGCCAAACTCCAAACACAATCTTCTCATCACCTACCCGTAGCCCCAGTTTTCCTTCACCCATATCGACTAGTGCTCTCGATGTTGCCAAAAATGGTCGACCTAAAATGAGCGGCACAGTGTCGTCCTCTTTCATGTCTAGAACCACAAAGTCGACTGGGAACACAAATTTGTCCACCTTCACTAACAAGTTCTCCAATATGCCCCTAGGAATTTTCACAGATTTGTCAGCTAGCTGAATACACATCCTAGTTGGCTTTAGCTCCCCAAGATTAAGCTTTGAGAATAGAGAGTAGGGCATCAGGTTTATGCTAGCACCTAGGTCGGCTAGCGCATTTCTAGGAGTGAGGTGGCCGATCAAACAGGGAATGGTGAAACTTCCTGGATCGGTCATTTTATGAGGAAGTGTATTCTGTACGACAACAGAGCACTCCACAGAAAGAGTAACGATGGAGAGCTCCTCAAGTTTCTTTTTATTAGTCAGCAGATCTTTAAGAAACTTGGCATATTTTGGCATTCTGGAAAGAGCCTCTATGAATTGTAGGTTAACGTGGAGTTTCTTCAGCATGTCCACAAACTTAGCATACATCTCAGAATCATCAGCACGCACTAGACGACCAGGGAATGGTGGTTTAGGCTTATAAACACGAACTGGACTCTCTTCTCTCTTCTTCTCACTCGACTCACTAGGTTGTGTTTTACTCTCTAAGACTAGCCTAGGTTGCACTTTAGCAGATGGAGGCTCTAACTCAATTTCCTCATCAACCGGTTCTTCATCTTCTCCCGGTGATGGACCAACTACATTCCACTCACTCCTAGTAGTCACTGCCTTAACTTGAGCATGCCTAAATGTAGAAGTACTTGATTTAAGATTAGGAACAGTGTTACTAGGAAGGGCTCCCTGAGGTCCTTGACTAACCTGATTAGCTAATTCTTCTACTTTGGCCTCTAGGTTCTGGAAAGCAGCTTGCTGACCTTTCCTGAAAGTGTCCTGCTCATCAAGTTTTGACTGAATGTTACTAAGCATCTGGGACTGCATCTGTAGAATGGTAGTAAGGTCAGACTCAGTACGACTAGTGGGCCCCCCAGAGTTGGGAGCTTGGAACAGATTCTGACGAGGTTGGTATCTAGAAGAGTTACCACCTTGCCAGTTGGAGTTTTGATATCTCCAATTGGAGTTTGAATCGGGGCTATAGTTTTGATAGGGTGGTTCAAGCTACCCGGAATTAAGAGAATCAACCTGTTCCTGAGTTTGAACTGGACACTCAAATGTGTTATGACCCCCTCTACATATTTCACACCTATCCAACTTCATCTAAAGATCTCTCACTTGCCTAGTTAAATTCTCAATCACCGTAGCCAGACCAGTATCAGGTGCAATCTGATGAACACCTCGGGTAGTAGGAGAGGTGTTACTAGTCATGGGAATGGAATTCCCAATAGTATGCTTTGGTGGTCTCTCGGGATAGGCAAAACTTTCAAACAACTCATTAGCTGCATCAATATCCATTTTTTCCATGAAATTACCCTATGCAGCTGTATTAAAATGAAGTCGAGTCTCAAAAGTGAGGCCATTGTAGAATTTCTCCACAAGGGCCCAGTCAGAAAGACCATGATGAGGGCATCGGCTCAGTAGGGTCTGGAAACGCTCCCAAGCCATGTAGTATGGCTCATCAGGATCCATACGGAATGAGTGAATCTGCTCCCTAATGCGGGAATCCTTGGAAGCTGGGTGATATTTTTTTAAGAATTTTCCAAGCATGTCCTCCCAAGTAGCAATGGAACTATTAGGCATAGTGTCATACCAAGTGGCGGCACGACCAGACAAAGTAAATGGGAAAAGACGCAGATAAATGGCTTCCTTAGTGATGTGGGAAAGATTGAAAGTGTCACAGATACGCACAAATCGGGACAGATGTCCATGAGCATCCTCTTCATCAAGACCATGGAATTGAGTGACATTAATGATAGTGGTCAAGACATGGGATGGGATTTGCCAATTGTTGGCATCAGCAATGGTAGGACGAGTGATGGGAGAACGAATCCCTGTATAGCCCTTAGTAGCACGAGAGTGTACAGTACGTCTGATGTTTGCATCATCCATATCGAAGGTAGGAAGTGGAATGGGGTGAGTGGGTGGTTTAGAATTGGTGAGTTGTGGTGATTCCTGTAAACAAGTATGTGGCATACACTAAAAGTGCAAACCACGCTGGAGTTACTAATGGATAGCAAATAACCTAAGACTAAAAGCACAAGTAGTACAGATAATCGAAGGTAAATCCAACAAGCAGTAAACAAGCAAAACAAAGCAAGTAAAATCAAAAAGTGTCAATTAAAAGTCCCTGGCAACGACGCCAAAAACTTGATGAGTGCAAATAAGTATATAAATAAATTGATCAAGTTAAAATCCTAGACTCTTCTATAACCACACACTATCGGCAAGTGTACCGATCGCAAGTAGCAAGTAGGCAAGACCAGGTATCGAACCTAAGGACTTTATCTAACCCTTTTGAGATCACTTTTAATGAATTACCTGATAAAATATTATTATTATTAAATTGATGGGTTGATTGGGGGGTTTAATTGAAATTAAAGTAAATTAATTAAAAGTAATTAAAACTAAATTAATAATTAAACTAAGAAACTGAAAATAAACGATAGCTGACGAACTGGGTTGAAACTCTAATGAGGAAAAGACTGGTAACCTGGGTAGAATCCCGAGACTCTGGTTATAAAAAGTGTCCTATGTAATCCGATTGGAGACCCTGTTCTCACCTAATAAACCTCCTGTCAAGGATAGTCGACTAGACTCAAGGTGGGACAAGTATTGAGATGCTAAAATGAAAGTGGATCGCCCCAGCGAAACCAAATCCCACAGTAATCCTTTAATCAACCACTCTTGGATTGAAAACTCCCAAACTGTGAAGGAGACTTAACTAATACGAATGAAATTCTAGGAAAACTCTAAACACGAATAAGTAACCGGTCTCGCCCTAGCGATAACCAAACTACCAAATAATGCCTAGTTAGTCAACCTAGCAATCCCGAATTATATTCCTAACCTTCGGGAACGGATTGCACACCTTAGCTAATTGACCTTAAAAACCTGTTAAACTTGCGCCATTTCTAACTGCAAGAACTAGCTCGACAACAAAAGTTAATCAAACTAGAATGATTTCTATATCTAGGGGATATTCCTATGTGCCTAGAACATCAAAACCAACAAACAAGTAATCAGATCAAAAAGCGCCAACACACAAATATTCAAAATCAAACATAAAAATTAAATCATGTAACCTAACACATCCAAAACGGAAAACATAGGTCTTTAATTAAAACCAAAATCTAGTTCATCATCCCAAGTCACCAATAAAAGTTTTAGTCTATAATATTTAGAAACATCTTCACAAAATTAATAAAAATAGTGTTCTTCATGTCTAATAAAATTATAATGAAAGCTAAATCAAACCCGAAGCTCCTTGAATATTGATCTTTAACGTGCCCAGGATCTTCTTTCCTCCACACAGCTCCTTTAGTCGTTCACTTTGGCAGCTTCTTCTACTTCGTGCGATTGAATGTTGTCGAAGTCCAATCAATATCCAATCTTCTGCTGTCCATAATAATATATATCCCATCCAATCCAATATGACCGACTTCGACTTTTGGGGTGTTGTTTTTGGCTTGGGCTACGGTCCAAGTCACTTTATCATTTATTTTTTTTTCTTTTTTTTATATTATATTATTATTATTATATTATTAGTACTCAGTTTGAGGGCTCGCTCTCGGGTGTTCTCGGCTCGACCAAAGTTTCTCGTTTACGCTCCGATGTCTATGAACACCTACAAAAATATAAAAATGAGTACTAAGAGTACCAAAACTAATAAAAACTAGACAATGATAAAAATAGACAAACAAACGAATACACGCCTAAAACTACTAAAAACTATATACAAAAGACTCGATTATAACTCAAAATACATAGGAGAATAGATGTGTTTTACGACACATCAGCTTCTAGCATGAATGTTCATCCGCGAGCTTGACCCTAGCCTTTGGGAAATCCTTGAGAAAATGACCAGTCGCGCCACATTTGTAACACTCGTTTTTGGCAAGAGGAGTGTTGGTGGCTTTGGCTTTGCAGTTAGCGGTATGGTGACCACGGCGGTTGCAGTTCTGGCGTAGAATACACTCACATGTGATGACATGGTGGTAGTTGCACTTGCTGCAGTAGGGATGGAGCCCGTTGTATTTCCGTTTGGGCTCTCCAGCAGTTGTGGTAGCAAAACCTTCATTGAGTCTTCGTGCTTGTGGGAGTAGTTCTTACCCTTCTTGGAGTTAGATTGCTTGCGCTTGTCTCCAGAACTCTCACCGGAAACTTCAACCTTACGGTTTAGAGAACCCATACGAACAGCATTATCGGTGAGATTGTGAGCTAGTGTGACAGCACTCTGGATGGTAGTGGGTGCAGACGCAGTGAACATGCTTCGAATCTTAGGGGACAAACCACAAATATACCACTCGACTCTCTTGTATTCGGGACCATGTGTGGAACAAGTCGAGAGTGCTCGTGGAAACGGGTAGTGTAAGCAGACACAATAGCATCCACCATAGAGAGATTCTAGAATTCTGCTTCAAGCTTTTGTAGTTCGCTCCTAGGACAGTACTTTTCCATGAGTAGAGTCTTCAGATCGGCCCAAGTGAGATTGTAAGCCGCGTCTCTAACCAAGGTTTGCACTTGGAGAGGCTACCAGGTAAGAGCTTCATCTTGGAAAGTGCACGTAGATTAGTTCACTTTCTGATCCTCGGAACAACCGTTGATGTCAACAACTGACTCAGTCTTCTCAATCCAATGGACAGTCCCATTAAGTAAGTCACAACATTTGTTTTACCAAAAATAGAATAAACATGGCCATGTGCAAAAGAAAACAAACAATTACTGACACGTACAGTGTGTGACACCCGTGGATAGTGGTACAGAAGCCCCTAGTCCATAGGTGTTACAGTCGGGTGAACAATTTCATGGTAGTTAGAACAAAACATAGACTTAAAGTGCCTTTAAATGAACTTAGGGCATCCCAGACCAGACACACCACATCAGGATCAGTTCAGTGCTAGCATCTAGATACCAAGTGAGTATTCACGGCCCCTTTTTACATTTTTCACATTTTTCCGGGGGAAAACATGCTTACAATTTTCAATTACAATACATGACTATTATGTAAACATGAGGCATTACGGTTCAGGATACATTAAGCCCTCGTGTCATATATCATACCATAACCATTAGTTATGGACTTAGCCATGAAACAACGGGATAGATCTATTGGGTTGACACCCCCACTCTTGGTCAGTCGCTCTGACTGGATGACAGATATCAAAAGAGTGCTTGTATTTCACATTATTTCATTGTCTTTTAGTGTACAATGGGCAAGGCACAACATGTCAAGGTTTGGTTATGGGCTCATGTCAGATCACATATTGATTATTGCCCTAGCTAGGCAATGATTTAGTCGATTTTGGATTACATGTCCATTATATAGAAAACCCCACCCGTATACTCACCAACTTTATGTTGACCCATATATTTTACATGCATGTTTTTCATGAAATTAGCATGGAGTGTGGAACTTGGGAATCTCGCGTGCGAGCATTCATGGGATACCATCTTTTGAACTATTGTTGTGACATTTTAACCTAAACATTTTACACAATGGTTTTAATTTGAACAATTAATGTTATGTTTTGTAAGACTTGGTTGTTTAAATGGAAATCCTTGTTTTATTTAATCAATGCTCGTGTGACCTTTGTGATTGGAAATCATTCAAAGTTACACCCCGTGTTTCCGCCTTGGCAGGGTGTGACATTGGCCCTGTGAAAATCATGAGTCTAAGGAAAAATAGATTTTGTCTTGTCATAATTGATGATTTTTCTAGGTTTACATGGACTTCCTTTTTTACACTATAAGGATGAGACTGCATATATCTTGAAGGACTTTGAAACAAAAGTTGAAAAACAATATGACTTGCTAGTAAAAGCCTTCAGGAGTGACAATGGAACAAAATTTAAAAATAAGGAGCTTGATGAATAATGTGTGTCAAAAGTATTTGTGAGACAGGTCAGCATTCCAAGAACACAAAAACAAAATTCGGTGGTTGAAAGGAAGAATAGAACTCTTATTGAGGATGCAAGAACTATGTAGCAAACTCAGGCTTACCACTGTCCTTTTGGGCATAAGCCATATATACTACTTGCTACGTTCAAAACAGAGTTGTGATTAACCCCAGGCATCAAAAGACTACTTCTGAAATTTTGTTTAAAATCAAACCACTGATCTCATTTTTCCAAATCTTTGGCTAACTATGTTTTATTTTAAATTAAAAGATTCCATTTCAAAATTTACAGCCAAAGTAGATTTTGGTTATTTTCTGGGATATTCTACGACAGCCAAGGCCTATAAAGTGTTTAACAAAAGGACTAGGACTATAGAAAAAACTCTGAATGTGAAGTTTAATGAACTTTTCTATTTAAAAAAACCCTGTAAATCTGTAGAGCTGTTTCATCTTGATAAATTCAAATTTGAATAGATTACTGCTAAAACTGACACTACAGCTACACCACAATTTTCTGAACAAGATTATAGAGTTTGACATAGTGATTCCACCACTGTTGACCAATCCAATCCCCAAACCACTACCTCACAAAGCTCTTCCACTGTTGACAAAAGTCAATCCCCATATTGTTCACTTGGACCAATTCCTGCACCTTCATTTCAAACATTTGTTGACCATAACACAATGGAAACAGATCTAAGCACAAATAATTCCCATTTAAGCCCTTCACCACAAAATTCCATTGTTTCCAAAATGAAAACATCAAAATGTTGTTGAGAAAATCATATTAAAATCTTTAAAATTTACTTTTTGGTTGAAAATCTGTTGGACCAAAATCTTTCTATTATTATCATATGTTGGACCAAAATCTACCACTTTGAAAGGTTTCCTCTGTTTGCTCTATCATCTATCACCTGTCATCTGTTAACTAGTCAATAGATGTGTCGACCACTTCTTTTCATTTCTTAACCATTGTTGCACTTCAACACTAGTTTCTTATTCCAAAACAGAGGTTACCATGTAGGACAGATCTTGGCCATCAAATCTTTTCAACAGATGCATGTCATGTCATTTCTCAAAAGCAGACATTTGGCCACGTCAGCGGCACTTTTTCCTTTATAAAATCCCCACTAACAGAGTTTATACTATTCACTGAAATTTAAAATTCCAAAAACGTCAGTTACTCTCGTTTTATTAGCTAAATCGCCTCCATGGATTTGCAATTCAAATCTCTGCATAAATACCTTACATATCTGGTTAAAACAAATTCTAACACCGTCTTCCACGCCATTGTTGATACTCTCAAATCATCGAAGTACGATTCCATTTCAACTGTCGATGCCCTCATTTATGTTGCCACCCTTCAAGATTTTTGGGCAAATTCTAAGGTTCTTTTTCAGAACAAAAAGCCTTACACCATAATTTCAAAAATAAAAAATGTTGACATACAAATCACCCATCAAACCATTTCCACCACATTCAACCTAGATTATGAAGCAAGTAATGATTCTTTCAATAAAAATGATTTTTACACAAAGTTAATAGAGAGTAGGTATGATAACCAACTGGTCTGGGCAACAATGTTTAAACCCAAATTCCCACCATTGATGAAATTTTTCTTTCAAACCCTACATGCATATCTTTATGCAAAAACCACTTCTTTTAATGAAATACCTTTAAAAACACAATGCTTGGGATATTGTGAGTTGTGAAATCTCTGTAATTGACAGAGATATAAACTTGAAATTATATAATATAGATTTACAATACATACATGGAAAGAAATAAATTACAATTAATTACAAAATAATAACATTAAAGAAGAGGAGATAATTGAGGAGGAGATGAAGGCAATTTGTTGACTATTATCTTTTATCCCCCTACAAGCGAAAAGGTGGTGATTGAACCCGAAGTAAGTCATGAAAGAACTCAAACTGTGGTCGTGGCAGGCTCTTGGTGAAGATATTAGCGACTTGAAGCTTGGTAGGAACAAATTTAGTGTGTAACTTCCCTGACATAATGAACTCCCGAACAAAGTGGTAGTCCAAATCTATATGCTTGGCACATTTGTGAGAGACCGGATTTTGATTCATGAATAAGGCACTTTTGTTGTCGGAAAGCAAAGTGGGACGAGATGATGGAAGCGCATGAAGTTCCTTTAGCAAGTGGGTGATCCAAACAATTTCAGCTGCAGCATTTACCATTGCCCGTTACTCATACTCACAACTCGATCGTGAAACAGTAGGTTGTTTCTTTGCACTCCATGAAACCAAATTTCCCGCTAAAAATATAGAGTACCCATAAGTTGATCTCCTTGTTTCGATACATCTAGCCCAATCGGCATCCAAATACCCTAAGATGGAAGAAGATGTAGGTTAAGTGAAAACAAGACCATGAGAGATAGTACCCTTGACATACCGAAGAATGCGTTTAACCAGCTGAAAGTGTTTTTCAGTCGGCACATGAAGATGTTAACACGCTTGGTTAACGGCATAAGATAGATCGGGACAAGTGATTGTAAGATACTAAATAGCACCGACAAGAGTGCGATGGGTGGTAGGATCCAAGAAAGGAGTACCATCCATAGTGAAGGAATCGGTGGTAGAAAGAGGAGTGGGAACGGGTTTGGCTTCGGTCAAACCAGCACGAATGAGGATATCATTCGCATATTTGGTTTGTGTGAGAAAGAGACCCTTAGTCGTGGTAACAACCTCTAGGCAGAGAAAATAATTCAAGGAACCTTGGTCTTTGATTGCAAACTCTTTTTGTAGTCGAGCAGTAAAGTTACTAAGCAATGTGGAGTGATTCCCCGTAAGGATGAGATCATCCACGTAAACTAGTAAGTACATGATGTATTCGCCTTTATGAAAGACAAATAAAGAAGGGTTCGCACGACTACAAGTAAAGGTATGATGCAAATCGAGTCCTGGAACTTCGGTGAACCCTTGGGCAACAAGACGGGCTTTGTGACGGTCCAAAGTTCCATCCGAATGATACTTAGTACGGAACACCCATTTAGAGCCGACAACATTGGTGGAGGATGGACGAGGCACAAGGGTCCATGTGTTGTTTCGATCTAAGGCACTAAGTTCGGCACGCATAGCTTGCATCCAATGAGGGTGCTTAGACACGCTTCTAAAACCTTTTGGGTCAACGCTACTAAGAAGTGCAGCATGAAGACATGAATGCATGATAGTAGAAAGGTAAGAAGTGTGTTTGGGATTGGGTTTGAAGGTGCCGACCTTAGAGCGAGTAACCATCGGGTGTGAATGTGCGGGTGAGGTAGGATTGGGCTGAGGAGGGGTAATATTGGGCTGAGAATTATCGGTGGTGGACTGAGTTGTGGGAAGGGAAGTGGAAATGGGCTGAGATGGTGATGGGTCAAGGCTGCTGAGCCGAGAAGTGGGCTGAGGAATATGGGAGGGAATGTTGGGCTGAGAAGTAGTTTCCTAGACATGTCCAGTAAGTGTAGAATGGGACGAGTGGGTTTCAGTGTTATGTTGAGTAGGAGGGTCTTTGCAAAGGGAACAAGGAGTGGTGTGTTTGGTTGGATTTTGAGGTGGGGTGGGAACCGAAGTGGGAGCAGCAAGATGAGAAAAAATGCCAGGTTCATGAAAAGTAGAAAGAAACAACTTTGTTATGTCGGTATGAGACGATGGGGTGTTAAAAGGAAAATGAGTTTCCTCAAAGCGGGCTTATCGCGTGACATAGATACGAGACGATGTTGGGTCAAAACATTTGTACCCCTTGTATTGAGGAGCGTATCCTAGAAAGATACAAGGGATACTTCGAGGTGTGAGTTTATGGGAAGTATAATCACGCAAGTATGGATAAACACGACACCCAAAAACTCGGAAATTAGTATAAGTGGGTGGGGTCGAAAAAAAAACCTCAAAGGGGGATTTTTTGCTCAACACTTTGGTGGGTAGACGGTTTATAATGTATGTCTCCGTACGAAAAGCATCTACCCATTGTTCAATAGGAACACGAGCATGAAAGAGCATAGCAAGACCCGTTTCAACAATGTGACGATGCTTTCTTTCGGCGCGTCCATTTTGCGGTGAAGTATATGGACATGAAAAACGGTGAAATGTGCCATTTTCATCGAATATTTTTCGCACATATTGATTTACAAACTCGGTACCACCGTCACTTTGAAAGGTCTTAACTTTTCGTGAAAATTGAGTTAGAACAAGTTGCAAAAAGGTTTTCAAAACGTTGTAAAACTCATTTTTGGTCTTCAGAGGATATAATCATGAAAAAAGCGAGTAATCATCAACAAACACAACATAATATTTATAACCATCTTTGCTTATTATTGGTAAGGGTCCCCATAGGTCGCAATGAACAAGATCAAGGGTAGTTGATGCACGTTTTTCATTCAAAGTAAATGGCAATTTATGTACATTAGCAAGTTGACAAGGCAAACAAAGATTAGGTTTAGGCAAAATAGATGTAAAAGACAAATAACAAAGTTTTTGTAAACTAGAAATAGTATCAAAGGCAAAATGCCCCAAACGATTGTGCCACAATTCGAATGAAGCTTTATTTGACGAAATAGAAGCAACAAAAGCAAATGATTTATCCCGGATCACATAGAGGCCATTCTCACTTCGTCCTTCACCGAGCGGATTGCTTTTTTTCCGATCCTGAATAACAAAAAACGAATCTGAGAAAAGGACATCAACGGTATAATCTTGGGTCAACTTAGCTAACGGAAAGAAGATTGCGGGTTATATTGGGAACAACCAAAACATCTTTCAAAGGAATGGTTTTGTTTAGAGTTGTGTTACCCTTATGGGTAATTGGCAATGACAAACCAATGCCAAATACAACCGAGTTTGCACGATGATATGGAGAAAAAGAGTGAAGCTTACCAGTTTCATTCGTCATGTGGAGATCGGCTCCACTGTCCACAGTCCAATCCGGAGCATCATCTGTTACATGACACTTCGAATGAAAGGCACGAGCAAGTCCTTCATCCGAAGAGGCAGAGGCAACGAAGGAAGCGAGTTTAGGACATTTGTTGGCGTAATGGCCATTTGTCCTACATAGTTGACAATGCGGTGGGCGACGAAAGCCTTTGGAATGGATGGATGAGGGCTGCCCTTAAGAGGACCCAGAATTACTTCTGGACCGGTTTGAATAAGAACCCGAGGACCGGTTATGGGACTGGTTTGTAGTGAAGGCAATGGGAGCAGGCGATGGTGGGTGAAGAGAGGCAAGAAATTGTTCTTGATTCTCGGCCTTGGTGAGTAATTCACGAAAGGGTAACGGGTCACGAGTGGTTCGCATAGCCGTTGATCAACTTTCGAAAGTGGGTCCTAAACCACATAAAAACCAATGGGTTTTATCCGTGTCATTGACCGGATGACCTATGGCTGATAATTGATTGCAAATTGTTTTAAATTTACGACCGAATTCTACCACAGTTGAGGACCCTTTTGCTAACTGACGAAGGCTATCGCGAAGAAGGTGCATACGTTCAAGGGACGTATTGCTAAAAGCCGCTTCAAGGGCGGTCCAGATCTGCCAAGCAGTGGATAAACGAAGGATCTCAGCGATAGCTTCTTTAGTGAGGGAGGCATTAAGGATAAGGATTGCTTGCTGATCTTGAATAGATCAGGAAGCAAAGTCAGGGTTCGGCTGGGTTTTGTTGTCGAGCAGAATGGTAGGATCAGGAGGAGGAATTGACCCATCGATGTGGCTGAGGAGTCCTTGATAAGTAAGGAGGGGAATGATTTGATATTGCCAAGATAGGTAGTTAGAGTTGGAGAGTTTAATAGTAATCATGTGGAGAATGGTGGCCATGGGAAGTTTTGATTCGGATGAGGAGGAAGAAGAAACAGCGGGTGTAGTGGATGCCATGAGCAGAGATCGAAAGAAGGAGCGGGAGACTCAAAGAATGGGTACCAAACTGGCTGATACCATGTGAGTTGTGAAATCTCTGTAATTGATAGAGATGTAAACTTGCAATTATATAATTAAATTTACAATACATATATGGAAAGAAATAAATTACAATTAATTACAAAATAATAACAATTAATTACAAAATAATAACATTAAGGAAGAAGAGATAATTTAGGAGGAGATGAAGGCAATTTGTTGACTATTATCTTTTAGATATGCAGTCTTGACTAAATCAGATTATAAGTTATCTCATGCATTCATTGTTTTTGGATTTGAGTAATAATGTTAAAGCAATCAACTAATCAAGTCTGGATCATCAAAAGCTTTTCTTATGTATCCAAGATCTTCAACGATTTTAGCTAAAAATGTTTTTCAAAAGGGTGATGCCCTAGATGAGTGAGTTTTGAGAAATAGAAAGGTTGATCCTTACCGGAAGTCTCCATCGGAACTGACGCAACAGTTCACGAATGGATGTGACGCACCGTTATATTCTTTATAATATTACAAATTTGACCCTTTAGTCGTAATTATTGTTAGAAGAATAATATTGATTCAATTATTAAATATGTGTTAATTCAGTGATGTACATATGTTAAGTTACAATATTATTTTAGATATCATAAGTCTAGAAATGATATAGGTTGACCGGTGTGTCACATATAAAGACCGACGGTTATTAAGTTGTTAGAGGGTCATGTCGGTTTAGTTGTACCTATTCGTAATGTATAAATAGGGGCCGAACATATGTATTTTAGTGTGTGAAAGATTAAGTTTATATAACTTCCTTTCAAAATTCCCTCCACATCTCTCTCTCCCTCTAAAAACCGATAACCACATATTCAAACATAGTTTCATTCCAGAATTCAACAATTATTACATATTAGGTACTTGTTGCACTAAGAATGTTTATTAACTACACTTAACAAACTTAAGAAGATCAGGATATAATACTTCCAACAAATTACATGTCTATTGGTATAGAGAAGAGAGATCTTGCATGATCATCTACACTTGAGAAATAACTATTCCCATCATGTTGATAAACAACTTGAGAAGCTCTTGACATGTTGAGGGCAACTGTAATGATCGAAAGGGGAAATATGTTGGGTGCAACTAGTGCCTCGTTTAGTTCATTCCATGATGCTTGGATAAGCTGCATAATTTGTTTCCTCCCATCTTCTTCACTTGTTATATTCTTCTCTCTCATCAATAGTTGTACGCTTGATGCTATATCACCTCTTTCTTGTTCCTCCTATACATAAATAAAACGTATTACAAACTATTTGATCTCATCAAATGATGCAAATGCGTTCTTACTACTGGAAACCATAAAAAACAGTCAAAAGATTAGCAGCGGAGTCGCTACCGTGTTTGCAACCAATATCAATCGTGTCACAGAAAGCTGACAAAAAGCGTTATTATTAAGTTAATAAATATGTTAAGGCGGATGTGTGGGCACACAAGGTTAGACCGGATAAGGAATGAGGCTTTTACGGTAAGGTTAGGAGTGGCTAGTATATCTGATAAGATTGAGGAGGGAAGATTAAGATGGTTTGGACATGTGAAAAGGCGCCACTAGACAGCGCCGGTTAGAGCAGTGGAAACCCTCACGGTGGAGGGTAAGAGAAGTAGAGGCAGGCCCAAAGTGACTTGGGATGAGCTGCTTAGACGAGATTTGCTTGAGTTGCACCTCTCTGAGGGCATGATCCATGATAGGAGTTTGTGGAGAAGTAGGATTAAAGTCAATGATTTTGAGTTGTAAGGGGTCTTTAGTTTTGTTTTAGTGCGTATTCTCCCCCACTTTATGTTGAACTGACTTGTGATTGCATATTCGAACGTAGGCGTGTCGTTCTTTTATAATGTCAAAGTACTTATGTTATTTACTTTCCTCAACTTCCTTTGTTTGTCTTGTGTACTAGTAGTTTCTTGCTATATAGTTTGTTGTTGTGTCGTCTTCTATTTGTATTGGAGTTGGGGGGTCTCTTTGGAAGCAGCATCTCTATCCCTATGGATAGAGGTAAGGTTTGCCTACATCCCACCCTCTCCAGACTCTAACAGTAGCTTGCTATCTGTGAGATTTATTGGGTACGGTTGTTGTTGTATTAAGTTAATAAATGTGTCGCAAAAAAATAAAAAAGATAAATAATCGCTTTCAAAACAGTCGAAATAATGGGATTAGAGTCATAAAATGGAATTACCCACAGAGGCTTTGGTGACCTTGTTTTTTGTCACAGATCGGTTGCAAAAGGCTACTGTGACCTCTTGGCGACCAAAAATGCCACTGCGAGTAACTAGTTTTCAAGCAGTAGGCGAGTACCTTTGAAGTCCCCAAATCATCCCAAAGGCGAAGAATTTTTCCAGCATCAGTGAAGAAACGAGGGTATGAATGAAGAAGATAACTCATATTTTGGGTGGTAACCCCTTCACCTATGAGAAAGAATAGATGCACCAGTGCCATGTATGTTCCTGCTGTTGTAATCCCATTCTCTATGTAGTCTTTGAGATTTGGTTCATTCCCTCTACTTACCCATTCTGCCTCCACCATGAATGCTTCAATTGTGTCAATCCACTAGTAGAATAATAGCTACTTAATTAATTAGTGGTTGTTAAATTAAATCTCTTAAAAAAGATCAAAAGTTGTAGTAGTTAAATTTACCGCTTTTTTTAGGTATGGAAGAGCAGTCAACCCATGATTTTTGTGTACCACATGACAAATATCATTAGTAGTATTATACAATGCCATGTAACATATCTTCATGTATTCCGGTAGTTGTTCCATTTCATCCAAATCCCATCTAACATACAACATTAATATTATTATCACATTAATGTTGAGTCGATCGATCTGGCAGTGATTGAATAAGAAATGATCCTACCTTTGGATTGCTTTTGTGAATAGTATAAGATCCTCATATGAGCCATACGTATCAAATATGTCATCGATGACCAGCAAAATCGATATGGTTTTAGCCAGCTCAATTCGGATCGTGGAGTATTTTGGCTCTGGTAAAAGCCCGACAGTCCAAAGAAAACACTCATGAGGGCGATCTCGGGCAAAAGTTAGCTTACTCACTAGACCCAAATCTCTCCACCACCTGCCATCACAAGCGGAAATTAAATAATGATATTTTAGAACTACCTTGTATTCAAATTTGAAGATGACATGACTTGGGAATTGGGAAATTTAAGTGACCAAACCTATTTACCAAACACTTCAGAAAAAAAAAATAGGAACAAAAAATAAATAAATAACTTGAAGGCAAGGAAGACAGGCATATCTTATGTTCACCTGTTAAGCTCAGCTATCTCCATTTGATGGAGTGATTGGACTTGATTGTATTCCAACTTTGCAAGTTCTAGGAAAACTGGGGTATGATCAATATCTTTGCCATATTCTCTAATGTAATTTCTTGCTTCTAATCTAGCCATCCTCAAGTGCCTTGGTACCTCAAAACTCTGAAGAATTTGTTCACGTAGTTTGTTGGTTAATCGCGAAACTGATTTCCTAAGGTGCGTCGTCGTGAATTCCTTAGCCTGTGATAAAACATCTTCCCCATTCGTGCCTATGTACGAAGCTTCATATAAACTTAGCAATCCCTCTATATCTTCATCTAGTGACTCCAGAAATTTACCATTTGCATCCATAAATGGTCCAAAAACATCTATTAATTTCACAGCCAAAATATTACTTTTAGCAAATAAACGAATTAGAAGAGACAACATATGATTCATAAATGTGGATCTTAATTAACAAATCATGGATCATGATTTTTTTTTACTCTTATCACTGTGTTTCGGTTTACCATGGAACATTTTCACCGTTCCGGCATAATTGATGTGTTGTGAAACACATCTTGTTAATATGTTATTTTTTATATATTTTAGTGTTTAATTAGTGCATTTTAGCAGGTACATCATTTATCATATTATTTATAATATAAATGCGCTAATGTTTGTATAAATTATACTACTGTAAGTAGTTTTAATATTTTTATTTAAAGATAAAAACTTGCTAAATGAAATCTCAAACTTTTTTTTTTTTTTGAACGATCAACTAAAGTATTGCCGGGTACTCTGTACGCGGCCCCCAATGGCCGAAAGGGGCCCCAGACGGCCTCTAGTCCGTACGGACAGAGCCCTTCGGCCCACCCGTCTCCTGTTCCAGGGAAAACCCGGCCCAAAAACCCGCCCAAAGGCACGACGGTAGTGAACCGGTAAAACCTGGAGGGATCAGGAATCAAACCCATGACCACAAGGGTCAAGGGTCTCTCCATCACTTCCCAACCACCTACCCCACCACAAGGGTGGGGGTATCCATCACATGCCTCCCGTGAGAATCGAACCCGGCTCCCCCAAAGAAAGAACCGGCCCTCAAACTAAAAAATTGAATTGATAAATACTTTATAGAGTTACGAATGTTTGCATATAATTAATTTTTGTTGAAATAAATTCAATGACTTCATGGAGACTTTACATAAATCATTAGAAGTCATAAATGAACATTTGAGATTTATTTTTATTTTAATACTAACTTCAATTGTTTGTGAATTCATACAGAAATCAGTTTGTTGACCAAGACTTTGGCTCACTAATGAAATTAATTATTAAGTTGAATTAATATTACATACACGGTGGGCTTGCATTTGGGCCGAACAGTGGGCCACAATGAATACAAAGAAAAGTTGATGGAATAATATTTATAAAAAGTGGCTAACTCATAACTAGGGCTGCAACCACTCCACGAACCGTTTGGCAGGAAATTCGTTTGTGTTCGTTCGTTTAATAAATGAACGAACATGAACAAAAAAATTGTTTGTTTTGTTAAACGAACGAACATGAACAAAGGTCGCGTTCGTTCGTTTATGTTCGTGAACGTTCGGTAATGTGTTTGTTTATGTTCATGAACGTTCGGTAACATGTTTTTTTAATTTCATTTATGTTTGATAGTTTAATAGAGTTTTTAATAATGCTTTTTACATTCTTTATTTTTTATTTATTTTACACAAATAAGTAAATAATTTATGTGGGGTAACTATATGGCTACACAAGATCAACAAACCATATTTTTAGCATAATCATTAAATAAATAATTAATAAAGAGTTCAAGTTTAAATAACCAATTAATAAAGTCTTCAAATCTAAGATGCGGGCTTAGTGTTTTTAGACACTATTTTATTATGTTTACCAATATTATGTTAAGTACTAAGTATGTTTGTATAACTAGGTTATATTTTGGGTGGATCTAGTTAATTTCTTTTAGTATATGTAAATTCGATATTATTTGGAAATTAATATATGTCAATTTGTGTTTATTTCCGTCCATGAAAACTTTGTATTCATGCACATCTGTTTGATTTCATTAATGTCTGATTGGATTCGTGAGCGTCCATGAACAAAATTAACAAACAAACACGAACACGAGCATTTTCTTAACAAACGAACACGGACATAAAATCTCGTTTGGTAAGTGTTCATGAACTGTTCGTGAACATATAATTTCCTTAGCAAACGAACACGAACAAGGCCTTGTTCGTGTTCGTTCGGTTCATTTGTAGCCCTACTCATAATAGAGGACACTAATTATTATTACTTATGACGGCTGTTGGGTATTCGACACCAACTTTCATGGAGCGCAGAGTTCGCATGACAGGAACAAGGGCTGATGTTCACGAAAAAATGAGCGGCTAAAGCTTTTGTAACTTCCTCTACGCGAACGGTTCGATTAGGTTTTACACGTTTTCTATTTATTTTTAGTATTGGATTATGTTTTGTTTGTGATGACAAACAATTAAAACATTATTGATGCATTAGTTAAGCAAACAGTTGAGTTGTGTTTTGAGTCATTTCTTTACAACTTTTCGGTTGATGACAAAACTTGATACCGGGTTGGGGGACATAAAGAAGTTTAATTTTATGCTTACAATTGGATAGTTAATGTTGTTTGATGATAAAAACCTATGCTACTAGCTAGTTAACTAGTTTCTAAAACTGTGTCTATGTGTTTCCAAATTTATAAACTGAAAACTGTGTGAAACCTAAAACCCGATATTTAAAGAAGGTTAATTAGTTCGTTCTTATTATTGTTTTTATTCACAAATCAAATTCACTAGTTCTTGTAAATTTTCAAGACAATTAAAGCAATTGATTAGATAAACATTTGAATTAGATTAAAAAAAAAAACTCTATTTTCCATCAATTCTTTTTGGAGACGACTCGACTTTCACTTACTATTTATTTTCAATCTTTTACCTACCAAACGACATCGATCAATAGTCAACAAAATTGAACGAAATTCTAATTAATTATATATACTTTTTTTTGGTATTAGATTTTAATAATCCAAACTTTCACTAATTGACCAGCAATAATCGGTACTTCAAAAATTTCCAACAATGATCCCAACTTTCAACGTATTGGCCGATAATGAACTTTTGTTAACTGAAAAGTGAAAACTAACTCAGTTAGTGGATGATGACATGGACGCTGACATGGATGATGACATGTCATGCCATGTCAGCGTCCACGTCATCATCCATGCATGTGTTGGCATGCCACGTCAGGGTCCACATCAGCATCCATTAACTGAGTTAAATGTTCATTGTTAGCCAATACGTTGAAAGTTGGGATCGTTGTTGGGAATTTTTGAATTATAGATTATTATTGACCAATGGGTGGAAGTTTGGATTATTAAAATCCAATATTTTTATTTTTATTTTTTTATGTTTTTGGTTTTACTACAAAGTCACACAATTGATTCAGTTTTGAAATCTACACCTTTATTTTCCACAAGGATCCTCGCTACTATTGCTGACGCATTTTCCAAATACTTTGATACCACTGGATCGAATGCGCTTTATTAATTAAAGTTGTAAGAATAATTACTGCGAAACCAATTTCCTACTTTACAACACTTTTGGTCTGTCGTTAAAGTGATTTGATCTTTTTGATAAAAAAAGATTTGGTACTGTATTTCTTAAAGTTTAAGTCATGTTTTACAATGATGCATAATATGTGTTGCTTTTAAAAATCATTACATGTCTATCTTTCGGTCTTCAACCGTGTTTGTGCAACTTAGTTTCATTCATTTAAATTTAATCATGCAATATAAAACTTGACAAAAGTGAGAAATCTCAATTAATTAGAAATAGTTAAATTTTGAACTAATACCAGGATTAGGATGGAGATCATTCTGTCGAAGAATGCGGAAACGAAGTGCTACCGTATATAAATCATCATCAGGTTGACCATTAGCAAGAGTTGCTAATATTACTTTGATCTCTTCTTCAAAGCTGTACCCTAATCCTAATCTCTGAATCATGTCGACTAGCCTCATCGTCATGGTCGGGTTTGAAGCTGTCATCAAAGCTCTTCGCGTATTTTCCTTTAACTTATCAATTCGATTGCTAACATCTCTTTCAGAGGAAATTACCTAACAGTTACCCCAACAACATCACACTCAATATATTTCTAGCTTCTATTCAAAGTTACTAACATAAATCCTTTAGCCAGAAGTTAAAAGTTGATATATATATATATATAGTATAAGGATATATTGGAAACCCTTGTTATAGTGAAAACTATGGAAACTCCAACTTCCTGAGCTTTTTTTTATATGAAAATTTTAGGGTATGTAATATACATGATTTTAAGCATTTTGAGGCAAAAAAAATCAAAAAGACGCCGATCACTTTTTTTTTAAAAGTATTTGTTTTCGGGTAACACATGTTAATTTCGCTTAACATGTGTTACCCGAAAACTTATTTTTTTTTTAAAAAAAAAAAGTGCTCGGCGCTTTTTTGATTTTTTTTAGCTCAAAATGCTTAAAATCATGTATATTACATGCCCTAAAATTTTCAGGACCTAAAAAACTCGAGAAGTCAGAGTTTCCAGAGTTTTCTAGATAAGGAGGGTTTTCCATGGATCCTAACCCTATATATATATATAACATAACATAACATAACATGTAAAATAAAATTTGAACATAATAACTAAATCTTTTACCAGGCGTTGGCCATGATTGGCAAAGACAAAATCTTTGTCTTGGTTTGTTGAGATTGCAATGGTGGCGCATGGCAAAACAGGCAATGACTTAAACCTGCACACCCTAGAGTTTTTGCATGGTGAATAACTTACAAGCCGCCATGGATGTTGAGCAATGCTAGAAGAATGAACGTTGGCTACTGATAATAAATTAAGAGAAAGCTGTGACGCCATTCCCTTTCTTAATAATTTCGTTATTATGTTAGAAGAGATATAGTTAGTATAAGTTGAAACAAGATATATATATACACACTATTTTGTGTATGCCAATTGTAGATAAAATCTTTTAAACAACTTGTCTAGATCAAAAATGTTGTACGCAATAAAATTATAATATTATTTTAAGATATATTTTGTTTGACCAAATTAAATTCAACGCAAATCTGAAAGCCTCCACATAGGTTCAACGAAGTTATATCGATTGCTTTGCCGACTTTGAATAACTAGTAACTAATAGCTTATGAATATGGTCAAAGCATAATCTTATATCAACACTAGATTATACCCGGGAGCGTCCCAAGGTTGAAAAATCTGATATTAGTAAATAAACGAAAAGAGTAAATAATTAAACATACCAATGAGTGAAATAATTATGTAACCATCGAATTAAGTAATATATAACCATTTGACGGTCAATGAGTGAAATAACTATGTAGACATCAAATTTTGACCTATACTCATTTGCATAGATAATAAAATCTTAATTATCATATGTCCTATGATGAATATTAAGGCATACCTTTTTCTATAGAAACATGAAGCACAGGGTTAAAATCTTTCAAAGAATCATAGCAAAACTCTGCAAGAGAACCTCCACCATCGATGTTTTCATCAAAACGAATCAAGAAATTAGCAGTTTCTGCATCTTTCGTGACAGGATTGTCATCGTTCAAGGAATCACAGCTTTCCAATGTAATCATGTTGCTATGAAATCACTCCACAGAAAATACATATATCGAAGTTAATCTCTGCATCTACTATATACAGGGGCGGCCTTGAGGCAGGGCGGGGTGGTCGCCGGCTCAGGGCCCGACCCGCAAATGGGCCCGAATTTTATATATATATATATATATATATATATATATATATATATATATATATATATATATATATATATATATATATTAAAAAAAATTTAACTAGGCCCCAATATGATTTTAGATTTTAGAATTGTAGTTTTTAATAGGCCCACAATTTTTTTTAACTAGGCCCATTGTGTATTTGTTCACACTTAAAATTAACCCAATATTTGGGCCCAATTCCAATTTTAATATTTAAACCCAATAAAAAAATCTAGGTTAGTTTAATATTATTTACAGTAGCATCGGCAGAAAGAAGCTTGTCTAAATTGAAGTTGAAGTCTTTTTCTTTTTTTGTTTTTTTTTTTTTGAACGACAAATTTTTAACACCTTAATTCCACCTCACCTTGCAATTGCAAGGATTTAAATCCACAACCTCATATTTATAAGGGGGGATACCATACCACTAGACCAAGAGGTCAATGTCCCAATAAAGACTTAATGGATTAGCAATGATATCTATTGAAAACGAAATACTGGAAAGTATGGAGTATAAAGACTTGATCGAGAACTTTGCTTCCAAAAACGCTAGGAGTTCCATGCGATTCGCTTAAGTAAGTAGGTTCGATCATTTTGTTAAAAAAAACTTTTGTTTTGTTTGCTTTATAACAATTAACGTCATATTATGTTTTTTTTTATATTTGAATGATTAACTTATATCATATTGCGGGATAAGGCCCGATTTTTTTTTCGCTAATGGCCCAAACAAATTTTAAGATTTTCGGAGACGGCCCTGACTATATAAAATATCAAACATGGAGAGATGGATGAATAAGAGAGAAAATAAAATAGGAAAATAAAACCTATAAAAAGCTCAATATATTAACCAATACTCGCTACAGTAATCAAACCTTAGGCTTTTGACAACATAGGTTGAGATTACTACATGTAAACAAAAGAGAACAAAGTAGTACTTATGCAGCCACTGCATCAGCATGATCACCATCCCCATGCCCTTCTTCATATCCTTTTACCGACGCTTGCCCGTTTTAAAAACCAAAACTCATTACCAAACATTAAATTCTATAATTAAAGAAAATAGAACTTAACATCACACATTTTTTTTTTTTTTGAAAATTAACTTTCATATCATAAAACACGACTAACAATCCCCAAGATAGGGAAAGCAAGCCGGAAAACCAAACAATCAATTACATCAATTCAAAATTAGACCATCTAGCCCAATCCACAACCTCTTTTTTAAACCTATGCTTATGCCAAAGAAACGACAAAACTTTATTCATATCTATATCATAGTATTCAATTTAATTACATAAAAACAAATTAACAATAGCACAATTATACCTGAAATGCACCCAATACAACATAAATTTACAATAAACAATCACAATACAATAATAATAATACATGACCGCCATGAGGAAATGTTTTAAGCGGAGCAGTGAAAGTACCAGCAATAAAGAACTAATTGGAATCTTCGAACGTGTGTTCGAATTAAACTTTGGAGTCTGATTCAGAATCTGCGGACCTTTTTCTGGTGGTGGTGTGAGGACGAGATTGGATCTGAGGTGATGGTGAAGCTGTGTGACTGACGTCAAGGGATCAGCCGCCTTCTAGACCGAATTCTTCATCGTCGGGTATAACATCCCTGGTTTTCGGTTAAATTAGGGCTAATGAAACAAAAATAATAAATAAATGAAAACGCCATTAGATGTAATAGTTATGGATATAAACATAAACAGATTCTGTCCATCGATATTTAGCACATATGAAGTTGAATCGATCTAAACAACCGATGTAGAGAAAAATTGATAAAACATCACAATCAAAGATAGTATCGTACGTAAAGTTGAATCCATATAATGACATAAAATAATGATGATTGATGCTAATAAGAGGATGGATCTGATTACAATTGCACTCTTTGAAGAACAAAGGAGGATTAGTCGAGCGATTATAATAGCAATGGAAGAATGGTGGATAAGCAAACGTATTGGGGGATTTCTGATTAATAACGAATGGTGCTGCGACCCTACCAAAATGAAATGGGAGGCTCGAAGGTTCTTTGCAAGCAAATACGCCGAACCTATGCAATCTAGACCGTCGTCCTTTTCCTGTCCAAACATTAATAAACTTGCCGAGGAGGACGCCAACCGGCTTGTGGAACCATTCTCTCCCGAAGAGGTCAAAGAAGCTGTTTGGGACTGTGGTAGTGACAAAGCACCGGGCCCGGATGGCTTCAACTTCGCCTTTATTAAAAAATTCTGGGACCTGCTTAAAGATGACGTCTTTAATGTTTTATCCAACTTCTATGATCACGGCTCTATTAGCCAAGGATGCGATTCCTCCTTCATTGTTCTTATCCCTAAGAACATTGACCCGGTATCCTTAAATGAATATCGCCCCATTAGCCTGATCGGTTGCATCCCAAAGATCATCTCGAAAGTTCTAGCTAACAGGATCAAAGTGGTTATGGGCAACTTGGTCTCTAAATTCCAAACTGGTTTCATGTCTTGCAGGAACATTCTCGATGGACCACTCATTTTAAATGAGGTCATCGCGTGGGCCAAAAAACATAAAAAGCGGAGCTTCATGATGAAAATTGATTTGGAGAAGGCTTTCGATAGTATAAACTGGGATTTTATTGACTCCGTACTCCACCAAATGGGCTTCAAGGATAAATGGCGGGTATGGATACAAGGGATTCTCCAATCATCTCGTGCCTCGGTCCTTATTAATGGCTCACCCTCTTGGGAGTTTCAATGTTTTCGTGGGGTCCGTCAAGGTGACCCACTCTCACCGTTTATCTTCGTCCTCGCCATGGAGGCTCTCTCGTGTTTTATGGACAGAGCCGAGAGCTTGGGGGCAATCAAAGGTATTAAAATTCCTCAACTTAATCTCCCCTTGTCGCATCTTATGTATGCGGATGATGTAATGATCTTGGGCGAGTGGGATCCCACTTATATTCGCAATACAATCCGCTTGCTTAGATGTTTTTATCTCAATTCTGGATGAAAGATGAACCATCAAAAAACTAAGTTATTTGGTGTTGGGGTGGAACATGATGACCTTCTTGAAGTTAGTAATGCACTACGGATCAATCCAGGTTCATTTCCTTGCTCGTATCTTGGTGTGAAAGTGGGTGCGAACATGAATCAAGTTAAATATTGGAAGGATGTAATTGATGTGTGTAAAGGTAGATTATCTAAATGGAAAGCGAAAACCTTATCAATCGGTGGTCGGGTAGTCTTATTAAAAGTCGTACTTGATAGTCTACCTTTATATAACTTTTCACTTTTCCGAGCGCCTAATGGAGTCATTGAACAGTTGGAAAAACTAAGAAGGCGTTTCTTTTGGGGAGGGACCGATGAGAAAAATAAAACGGCTTGGGTCGCTTGGGAAAGAGTGACTAACCCGAAGGACAAAGGCGGGATTGGTTTGGGCTCTTTGAAGCATATGAACATGAGTCTCATTCTCAAGTGGTGGTGGCGCTATAAAAATGAACCACGCGGTCTTTGGAGAAGAATTATCGATGCCATTCATTATAATGAGAGGGCTTGGTCATATTTACCTATAAAATCTTCTATTACTGGGGTTTGGAACTCAATTCTAAAGATTGGAAAGGACTTTGAGGATGTAAACATTCAGGTCGATGGTTTGTTCAAAGGGGGGCTCGGTTGCGGTTCGGGGATTCGGTTCTGGCTTGATTGTTGGCTTGGAGATCTCCCGCTCAGGTATTCTTTTCCCCATTTATTTGCTTTAGAATCGCAAAAAAGCTGCAATATTGCAGCCCGTATTATCCAGCAAGGGAACAGTTGGGTTTTGGGTTGGGCTTGGAAACGCGCTCCTTTGCAGGTACATAAGCTGACAGAACTTCAAGAGTGTGAAACGCTGCTGCAGAACTGTTCACTATCACAGAATGCTGACTCGTGGAAATGGATTGCGGACTCATCTGGAGGCTTTTCTATCGCATCTTGCCGTAAGCTTTTGGTTGCCGCTGCCACTCCTTTCTACCCGTTTGAATGTTGCAAACTTGTTCCGAAGAAAGTCAATTTACTAGCATGGAGAAGCGAACAAGAACGAATACCGACGCTGGAAGGATTGCGCCGCAGGAATATCATCACGTCCTCTTCTTTGTGTCCCTTATGCTGCGATCATGCCGAAACTGCCGAACACCTATTCACAACATGTATCTTTGCAACTCAGATCTGGAAAAATGTTTGCGAGTGGTGTAGCGTCCCTCCTTTCATCACATTTGACTTCAAAGATGTCCTAAACGCGCACAAAATTGGCGGTATTGGAAAAGTTAAGATGAAGACCATCAAAGCTATAATTCTAACAACAATTTGGGTAATTTGGATTACGAGAAACAAGAAGATCTTCTCAGGAAAAAGACCGTGTCCAAACCATTGCTTGGGTGAAATAAAGGCGTTATCATACAATTGGGTCACAAACCGTGGAAAACAAATACCAAAGGATTGGAACAAATGGGTCGTTTTTGATCTTAATGTATAATTGATGTATTAGGCTTGATACTTTCTTACATATCTAACTAGCACCTTGCTATTAGATCTCTTGTAATTATTGGGTTTGGTAATAAAATTTGTTTGCCTTTCAAAAAAAAAAAAAAAAGGGGAGACTTGGAGGTAGTTAAAGAGTTTTTTTAATCAATAGCTAGTGTCACATGGCACACACAATAGGGAAGATGGCCTCTTTGAATGTCATATATAGGATTTCGTGCTTTGAAATATAAATATATAGATATAGATGTTCCTTCCGATATTTTACAATATTTAACAGTTTATAGATATCATATTATGTAGTTAAAGATCAAATAAAAATGAGTCTTAACCTACTAACAATAAAAAGTTAAGGGTTTTTTTTATTTTATTTTATTTTAAAAAAAAAATCCATCAGTTCAAGCATTTTTTTTTAACATAACTTAATTCATTAAAAAACCCAACAAGAATTACAAGGGAGCGGCGGGTAAACGGGCAACAAGCTGCGCCGCTACCGCTTTTGAATAGTAAAGTCTACTCTATTAAAAATAAAGCTTGTTTCCTTGGCCGCAGGAGAGTTACTCTACACCACCCTTTGCACTCGATCTAAAAACCGGATTGCTTCGGGAGCAAGGCACCCAAATGTGTCAAAAGTGAATGGCACAAAGATGTGTTGGTTTTCCACCGAAGCAGCTTCATGTTTGTCAATTTTCTTGGATTCAGCTTTTAAGACTGCTTTCCCTACCACAAACCCCGAATCCCGAAGTCCCACCAAAGGAGACACCCCTGTGAGATTAATGCATGCGCGTTTGTCCTGCGCCCACCCGAACACAAGGACATCCGTTGGCCTTAGGGTGGACCGCCCCTCAAGTAGATTCGTCAAAAAGTTAACCGGGGCTTCTTTTCTAACTAAAATCCCTGCTTTATATATATATATATATATATATATATATATATATATATATATATATATTATAAGTACTCTAGTTTACTCTACTAAAATAATTAAACAAAATTTTTTTATTTTATTTCAGAACTAAAAAACAAGATTAATAAAAAACAAATTTCAAATGAACAAAAAAATCTCTTCTTCACTTTTCATGTTAAACCCATTTATAAGATAAACTCACTTGTATAATAATCTTACGTCCTATTAACCATGTTATGTATTCATTACATATTCACTTGTGTACACGTATTCCTTAATGAATACATATATTTATCATAATGTTGTTTCACTGCAAAATAAATGACTATTACCGCCTAACAGTTTTATCAGTAATACCATAAACAAAGTGGGGTAGTGACAGATTGATAGAGACCGATTCGAGATGGTCAATCTCCCAAGATAAATAGCCTTTTCTAGTAGGCAAACACTCCTAAGAAATTATAGAGAGAGACAAGACTTTGCAATTGCAACAATTTTCTTCATACCTTTAATTCATAAACCAAATGCCTTTAAATAGGCTTAGGTACAAACATGAAGCAACATAACAAAATGCATGGACATCATGCAAAATAACTACCCACTAACTAAGAATGGATGGTGAACATGGGTATCATGGTGTTGACCAAGGTAACACATATCAATTCCCGCGCGCCTTAAAACGTTCTTGTCCTCAAGAACGGAACAAGTTTGCCATGGTGGTCGCCAATTTCGTCTACGGTCGGCGCTGTTTAAATTTTGTTTCTGACGACTTTCTTCGTATACACCAAAAATATCTTTAATTACATCAGGATTCATCAACGATTCTGGGGCTTGTGGAAAATGCCTATCAACTTGAGAATGGTGGTTACGTGTGAAAATGCCACATGATTTTAACAAAGGCCCATAAGAATAGTTTTTGAACGGCCATGCTCTAATTATACTAAACGGCACAGTGACATGTAAATAATTATATTTGGTTTGTGTAAAGATTGGTTTTGGTCTAGATGGTGTGCTTGAAGGAAAGGGAGGTGGTTTCGATATTATACATGTGTGGTCAGCCGTGAGTGAAGGAATAATCGATGACGGCATTAGTGGAGCAAACAGATCATTTGATGAAAACATCGGTTTCGGCAGTGGCTCGACACCAGAAACAGTTGGTGATAGCGGTGTAATGGCTGGTTTAGGACCTGTGTATTTGGTGTCGGTTGCTCGAGTTTTGCTAACAAGGTTGGCGATAATGACGTTGATAGGGTAGTGATGTGGTTAACCAAGTAAGCAATGGTTTCTGTTTGAGAATCAAGTTTGATGGCGAGACTTTTAGTGGCTTTGACGAGGGCTGCTAATTGAGTGGTGATGATGGCTTGCGATGTGGAGGCTCCCGTGGTGATAGTAATTAGTTGGTTGAGTTGGTCGGAGATGGAGGGAAGGAGATAGTCGGGGAACGAGTCTTGTTGTGGTGGCATGATGGAGGATTGAGACGTGAATGAAAGCACCAAATGATAGAGACCGATTCGAGATGGTCAATCTCCCAAGATAAATAGCCTTTTCTAGTAGGCAAACACTCCTAAGAAATTATAGAGAGAGACAAGACTTTGCAATTGCAACAATTTTCTTCATACCTTTAATTCATAAACCAAATGCCTTTAAATAGGCTTAGGTACAAACATGAAGAAACATAACAAAATGCATGGACATCATGCAAAATAACTACCCACTAACTAAGAATGGATGGTGAACATGGGTATCATGGTGTTGACCAAGGTAACACATATCACAGATATCCGCCAGTAAACAAGAGATAGAAATGTACTCTCGGTAATCTCAATTGCAACATACTACCGACAGATATTACAGGGGGGCGGGGGTCAATGACTAACCACTTTAGCGATGAATCACTTAATACTTTTGTAAGGTGTTTCAAAGCGGTCTCCTCTGAGAGATTACAAACGAGACCTAAAGTATTGTAGGATCGACAAGATTTGATATACTGAGCCCTTATGATTGATCCGAAGGCGAAATCAACGGATGGATTGTTGTTAGATATGAGATATGAACTTAGAAGGATATGAAAATGATAAACATACACACACAACACACTCAAAAATTGGGCAGCACTTTGTTATTGGAATCAAGCAAAAGTTACAAAATGAAAACACAAGGCACTTATTTATAGGCTAGCCTTCTAAGCTTGGAGTCGTCCAGATGTAGGGACCTCATACGCCTGAGAGGGGCCAGGCGTAGGACTCTCCTACACCTGGCACTTAACCTACGATACAAAATTGACATTTTAAGCCCCGAAATGCCACCCGATTACACCGTATTCATACATAAGAGATCCTAAAACTTTATCTGAGATATGGACATGCCGAATGGTGCACTAACAGACTTCCCCTTGGACATAGCTAGATATCTTCAAAACCTTTCTTCATTACAACCAATCTTTATCCTTCACCAGCAACCTCTTTAAGCTTCGAGAACCGTCAACTTTGGTCAAGGCAAAGCAGTACCTGACCATCTTATTAAAACAAACGTCTTGATCTGCATCTTGATCTTAGAAATGAATATCCGATTCAGTTACAAATTCTTCTCATCAGCTTCTGTCAGATTCACCAGCCACATCGGATCATACACTCTAATCTTGTGACAGATCATCAGGACGTTCTTCAGTACAATTACAACTTCGGTCATCAAATAATCGCAATAACAGAAGATAAACTTATCCGAGAAATCCTGCTCAATCGGAACAAGTAGGATCTTGGTCATGATCTCAGGTGGTGTAATTTTATGCTTCCAAATCAGCTTCCCAGTAATCAGATTTATCTCTTTGGACTGGTAGATCTTTGGGTATTGTTGAGTCACGTACACCCACCTGGTGTTGCTCTCTTTCTCGGTCAACTTCTTGGACATGCTATGCGTGTTACTTGTCTTGATTGGCTCCTTCTTGCTAGATCACGAACGTACCAGTATGGTAAAGACTTCATCTTGTAGATATTTTCAAACTATAGGATGCCGCTCTCCAGCTTGAACCCAATAGCATCTACGTGAGCCACATAAGTCCAGCTCATAATATTTCCAAACATGAAATTCCATTTATGGGTCACTTTCTTTGCTTGGACTGGCTCAGCTGGTCGTCTCTTGGACCACATCACATGCTGCCTGATCCCTAGCTTTTCTGTCTTGGTTCGCTTCTGGTTCAGTCAGCGGTTGTGACTCCAGATACTTCTCAACTTGATCATAATCATATGGCTTTGGAACTGGAATCTCCATACGCACATTCTCATCATCCTTCACCACATATTTTTGGGTATGCTTCATTAGTGATATCTCAATTTCAATATCATCCAACGACTCATCTTCATTAAACTTCTGAGTAATGTCAATTGGAATGACTAGTTCATATGTAAGTCCAAAAACCCTGCAACCTCTTCACGAGACATTTCTAGAGGTATTTCTCTTTGCTCCAGATCCATATATGGCTTCGTTACTGGTTACCATCATCATCTGTGAAAAAACATGTCATAAAACCCATTTCGACGCATGAATTACAGTTAGTAGCTTTAGTGGTTACAGCCTACACACGATTAACTCGTCGTCATGAACGTTGGTGATTAATATTTCAATACAAAAATACCTATTATGTCAACTCCATAAATATTAACTTGGTAGTTATGTAGGGACACGATTATATTCCTACACACGATTACTCGGGGGGGACTATTTTAGATGAAACAAACTCAACCACCTTTGTGTATATATATATATATATATATATATATATATATATATATATATATTTCATAGCTCGACTTGTACATGATAATCAAACATTAAACATTCAATAGACTTAAAACCTTTTAAAATGCATATCTATACATATATAATTAGTCTAAAAAAATATAAAACTTAAACCCCTAAACAAATACATACCTCCATATGTATGTATATAGTATGCACAAAAATCAATCAAGAGATCCCTAAACCTATACAAGCATACATCCATATCCAATTAAATCAATGGGATGACACCTTTCAGTAACATGGAAACTAGCTTTATTAAACCTTAAACCCATGTAAGTTAGACCAACATCTTATAGCCAGGTCAACCCCTATGCAAGACCACTCTCTAGTCACCTCAAGACCATGAAGTTATGCTAAAATGGCAACAAACTTTTTAAAACACATCATTCCATAATGTTTGACTAACCACTATTAACCATCTCTAAAACCTAAACAAAATCGGCCCACTTTTCCCAAGTTTGACCATCTTTGGTCTATTCCAAGACTATATCTAACGTTAATAACCCCAAGGACCAAAAATAGTTGACCATCCATTTTATCCAACCCATCCCCTACCCCCCCCCCCCCCCCCCCTCTCTCTCAATCTCTCGATTATACATAGGGCCGAAACCCACCCTCCTTGTGCACCTTTACATGCATCCAAAATCTTTGATGTGAGTTATTATGGAGATATGTCATGTGAGGGGTCACACCATAACAAGACATTACACAAAAATGGTTAGATTCTTTATAACACAAAAAAAAAACATAAGAATTGACTAACCCCTTTGACCTTCCCTTCCCTATTTTCAATTTATATAACCAACCCAAGACACCTCTCCATTTCACACCATATCATAATTATACCAAGTTACAAACTCTCCCACACTCCCTCTCTAACTTTCGAACACCACCACCTACACCATCCATATTCCAACTAAAACTCACCACTTAAAGGCTAGGAATCTCATTTCTAAGGTGCTCAAAATTATTGGAAGCTTATACTCAGAACTAACCCGCTTTGAAGCTCGCATTATTTTATTTTCTCTCGACTTATACCTCACATAGCTTGGCTAGTGGTATGGATCTAAACCTTACTTTGTTTCCTTTCTTACACATTAACATTTTGATGTTCACCCAAGTTATAGTGTTCTCATAAAGCTTTAAAGACTAATAAACCCACATACTAAAATAAGTTGACAAAGTGATTTTTGTGTGTGAACCAAGGTATAGGGTCAAGATCCTGTACAAAGTGTTTTTTTTTTGTGAGAAGTGTGAGAAGGTGTTTTGGCCATTAGATCATTTTAATCATTGGTGTGGATTAATTGAGTTGCATTTTGGTAATTAGTGTTATATTATTAATACTAATCTAAATGGCTGAGAGGTATTAAGGTAAAATTGTCAACCACATTTAATTGACTAGTGGAATGCTCGCGCGTTGCCGCGGGTATGTATTTTTATTCACATTTTAAATTGCCAAAACTTTATACACCATACTGTCATTTATCCAATCCGATCCGTGCTTGATTTTTATTTGCAACATTTAGTTACACACATGAACGAAAGAGCCTTTAGCCTACTGGTTACAAAGTGTTAAATAAGGCTTAGCCTTTTCTTGTGGTTATAATTCAAATTTCATTGGTAACAAAAAGTTAATCCATTAAAAAAGTTACATGAATTAATCTATTACTTGGTAATGGTTCTAGGTAACAAAAAGTTAATACATGAATTAAATGTATTGAATGGTGCAATTGATTTGTATTAGTGACTTGTACATAAGGGCATAGATGGAAGAAAATGGTAAAAGTTAGAGATTTATGCATGAGACCTTTTGTATACCATCTTAAAATGATGGTGAAATTACCTTCTTACCCATCTCTCCTCCTTAATAAGGTAGTAGAGATATTTATTAAATTTGCTAAACAAGGAAAACATTAATCAATTCTCTCACCTCTCTCTCTCTCTCTCTCTCTATCTCTTCCTTAAACAATCTGCAACAAACACACAAAGATTAAAATATTTATAATAAGGTGGAGAAGCCACGATTAGAGTTGGGAGTTTGCTCTGAGCGACCAATAGAAGTGTCCCATATATCGAATCTACATACGATGTTGATTCCCAAAGGGCTACTAGTTCTATTTATTTTATGTACGTACTCATGTATGAGTGTTAATATTATTATAAATATTTTAATCTTCATTGGTGGTGTGTTTCATATTAGTGTGTTATATTTTCATGATGGTTGTTTTATTACATGGTGTAAAATGACATCGATGTGTTTATCTTCATTAGTGTGTTTTAAAAGAATATTCAAGATATGGTGTTTAATATTCGGAAGCATGTATTACGGTGTGGTGTGTAATATACGGAAGGTTTGCATTACGGTAAAATTCAAGCATGTATTACTATGTGTTTTTGTATTAAGGTAAAATTCCCACACAAAACACACTTTGTACAGAATCTTGACTATATATATATATATACACACACACACACACTAAATTCAAGTACTTTATTTTCACAAGGATATGTTTTTGTATTTTACTGTGTTTATGATAATGTGTTTTATGTTCATGATCATCTTGTTGTGTTTTATACTCATAGTTTGTATTACGGTGTGTTACGTCGTTACTGTGTAATAAAACATTACGTATTGAATAACAAAACAACTGATGTGCTATAAAACACCATACGGAGTAAACACAATTGGGATTGATTAAAAGTTCTTTGATTTTTTATTGGTTGGGATGTTGTGTTTTATCATGATCATCTTGTTGTGATTTATACACATACTTTGTATGAGGGTGTGTTTAGATTTCTTGGTGTTCTATGAATATTGAACATGATTCATACACATAACACCACGGATTAAAAAAAACACCCTACAACGTTAGTATGTAGTAAAACATTACGGATTGAATAATAGAAACAACATTGTTGTGTTGTGCTGATGGTGTAACGTTACGTTGAATAAGAAAAGTGCAGAAAACATATACTCTACCATTAAAAAATGGAAATGGAAATGTAACTAAATGCATGATACTTTCCTTAAATAATTAAATTGATTAATTATGATTAGTGGTAAATTGACTAAGCTACCCTTATTTCAAAATAAATAAATTACCTATATAGGGTGTGGATAATATGGAAACTCTATCTATTGGAAAAACCTTGCAAACCCTATGGTGACCATTGATCAAGTTTGATCAATGGTCCTTAATTAATTTGTATTTAATAATCAAAAGCAAGTGGGCCACTTTAATAAAATATTGGATTAAGGGCATTAAGGTAATCTTGTGTTTTCTGAATCCTAGGTTTAAAAAGGTTGATTTGACACTTGTCAAGTCACCTCTCTCCTACTTTATGGCACTTTTTTCAGCAAGAATATTAACGTACGTTAGTGTTGTGATACAAAATTCTGACATCGTATGAGACATCACTAACATGTGTTAACAGGCATATACTAAAAGAACATAATAATAGAACACATAAAATGTGTATTTATTTAAGAATTGATAAAAATAATCATTACAACCAACACTAAAACATACCAAAAAACGGTTCATACAAACATAATTATTTGTCAATTTAAAAAAAAAACTATCATATCAACATAAAAAAGATCTAGCTATGCTTCGTTCTTGATACCCATCTTCATCTTTAACACAAAAACATCTCTTCACCTACAAAAAAGATAACACATGTTAGTTGGCCTCTCCAAAACACATAATGAGACATCACTGACACGTGTAGTGTATTCTAAAAACATATGTTTTACTGAAATAACGTATGTCATGTGAACGCTAACACATGTTAGTTGGGCACATACTAACGTATGTCATATGAACCTTAACACCTGTTAGTTAGGCATATACTAGCATGTGTTAGCATCACTAACATGTGTATAAACAACACCAAAAATCTGCAGTTAGTTGGGCACATACTAACGTATGTCATGTGAATGCTAACACATGTTAGTTGGGCACATACTAACGTATGTCATATGAACGCTAACACCTGTTAGTTAGGTATATACTAGCATGCATTAGTATCACTAACGTGTGTGAGCATACAAGACTCGGACCGCAAAAAAATAGACATATACCCTATACGAGTTCATAACAATTTCCCTTGCCAAAAATTTATTAAATAGAATACAAAAATTATTTAAACACCCTATTCACCAAAAGATTAAAATCTATAATCTTTATAAAAAACATCACTTACCACAGCCAAATCTCCAACGCCGCCTTCTTCCAATAGCCTACTCGTGTAAACCATCACTGAAACAGATACACATGTTAGTTTGGGATCCTCAAACACATAACGGGTCATTACTAACATCTGTTAGCATATACTAACATAAAAAGATTACAAATTTATTAATCAATCACATGTGATTCATCAACCTCATGTCCCCAATCTAATAAAAATCTAACATAAACAAAATAATAATAATAAAAAAAATAAAAAAGGTTAACATAAGTTTTTTTTTTTCATTCAAGCATTTGATCGAACACTTGGTATGCGACCAAAAACTATCCCCAAAACGTAACACTTGGTTGTTATTATTTAATAACAACATTCACGAACAACCGCACCAACCAAACTAGTCTAATTCAATAATTATAAAATAATAAAATGATAAAATTAATTAATAACAGCCTTCCGAAAATTGAAATGAAAAGAAGAGACAAAAATCGTATTTTAAATCACAAATCTTTATTGTAATATTTCGTTGGTACTCACGAAATGTCAAACGAAATAAAATAATTATAAAATAATAAAATTAAATAAAAATATAGAAATAAATGGTATGAAGTTCCAAATTTTAATTAAAATACGTCATTAACAAACACTTAAAAAGGAAATATTAAAGGGTAAAAAATCAGAAGAGAATCTCACTCACTCTTCACATGAACGAAGACATGATAAGAAAGTCCAAACCATCAATATATACATATGTATATGTATGTGATATGTGTGGTGGCGGTGATGGTAGTTGTTGTGGTGGTGGTGGTGGTTATGGTGGTTGTTGTTATAGAGAGAAACTTAGAGAGAGGGTAGAGAGCACAGATCTGAAATTTGAATTTGAAAAGAAAAAGAAATGAAGAGAGAGAGGGGGAAATAATATATATAGGGAGAGAGAGAAGGGGGAGTGTAAATGTCTAAATTACCCTTCATAATATAATATGGTAAAAAATTGATTTGGATGAGGTGGCAAAATGTGGACCAAGAGATGGGTTTCTTAGGGTTTTTCCTTTTGAGAGGGTTTCTTGTCTATACTTCCACTATATATATATATATATATATATATATATATATATATATATATATAGGAATATATATAAAGGATGTATGAGCCAAAACATATATATATGCTTATAAACATACATACCTATACTAATCGCCTTTGGTTTGTATGATAACTTACCATATGAGTTCCAACATATTCTACAAATATTTATATATTTTTCTTATATAATAAACTATGCTACTAGACTAAATTTCTCAATACATATGTAGCGCTCATGTATGATATAGTTCTAAACTTCACACCACAACTGTGTTAAATTAAATATACATACAAGATGTTTTGATCAATTATTTTGACTATCCTAAGTAGATACGTTACTTTTGCGTCAAGATTTTCCAAGCCTAATCGTTTTAAAGCCATGTCAAGTAATTGTTAATTATAAGGTATGTTGTGTTTTGTAAAGCTATAAGTATAATAACATGAAGGATTTGGTTCAAATGAGAACCTTTTCTCAAATTGAGAACTAGAGAACCATTCTGGACCACACATTTCTCTAAGGCAAATTTTTTTTTTTTTTTTTTTTTTTTTTTTTTTTTTGCAAAAATCGCTGCTTTATATGTAAGGAAAAAAAATTTTTTTTATTTTTTTTGTATTTTTTTTTTCAGTATACACATGTGTATAATTGCATTATACACATATGTATAATGCTATATACACATATGTATAACTGAAATATACACATATGTATAGCTGAAAAATGCTATATACACATATGTATAATTGATATATACACATATGTATAATTGTCATATACACATATGTATAAATGAAACAAAAATTCAAAAAAAATAAAAAAAAAATTTCCTTGCATAAAAATGTGCGATTAAAGCAAAAAAAAAAAAAAAAAAAAAAATTTTTTTTTTTTTTTTTTGCCTTTATATGAAATGTGTGGCTCAGAATGGTTCTCTCAGTTCTCAAATAGGGGTTGGTTCTCTTAGGATCTCTACCCATAACATGAATATATATTATTTTATGCTAATATGTCGAGTTGCGATAAGATATATATTTCTCTTGAAAAGAAATAAATACAGAAGTTGTATATATTTATTTATTTAAATTTTACTGAAACGACGAGAAATAGATTGTTTCTTTCATAAATAGATATATAATTTGGTAAATATATATTTACTAGCTGATTACCCCGGGAGGGTCCCGGGGTTGAAAAATTTAATTTTACGTGATAACCTATTGCAAATGGCTCAAGTTAACTAACCACAAAATCTCTTAATCATTGCATGTTCATAGTATTCTAATCAGTAATAACTCATATTCCCTAATCTAAAACCTAATCAGTAATCATCTAAAGAATCACTTATGTAAGCTGCAACTATTTAAAAACTCACCACATCTCTCTAATTTCTCACATTCTATTGGCTCTTATAATTCCTAACCTAATCAACTAAACAAACACTTAAGTTGGAAGTTGTAACCATTGCATCTCATTATGCCACGTGGCATAATCAAGAGATGGTTGAGGCCACCATTGAACGCCACGTCAGCAACTATCAATTCTTCCCGGGGTTGAAAAATATAACAATTCTAATAATACTAATAGTAATAATTATTACTCTTGTAATTAAATAAATAAAAAAATAACTTTGCTATAAACTGACACCATGTGTTGCAGTGTTGCGCGATTCTTTCTCATAGCTTCTCTTGATGAAGTATACCTAGTAAAATTCCAATGATAACATGGCGATTGGCTGATTTTCAACATCGTAGATAAGAACCTGGTTTAAAAGAAAAAACATGATTAATGAATAACATGAACATTTTGTGTGTTTTTTTTCCTGTATGAACGAAACCCCACAAAAAATAGTCGATTTTTTCTCCGTTTTTTATATAGCACTATGGTACTCGTTTTAAAGATAATAAAACGCTCGTTAATTTGGTGTAATTTTTTTCTTTAAAAAATCCCGTATATAAAAGATATAAACGTTTAAAAATTATGGGAGGAAATATGAGAGAGGAAATTTTAAATTTATTTTTAAATTCTTTTTTCCTAAAATAACTCAATTTAATTAAAAAAAGAAATAATTCAAAAACACTAAAATTTTTCAATTATGATGCCACGTGTCAGTTTCATGGAGAGGTTGAAGGCACCATTGCACGCCACGTCAGCAATGTTCAATTCTTTTATATATATTAATAGATTTGACAACCATTATGACACGGGTAAAAATGTTAGTTTATTTTATAACCCGAACACGGTTTTAGCATGATTATTCGGGATGTATCCCAATGCTTTATTTAATTCCATATTTACTTATACAATTTTTTATTTTTTTTTTAAAATTAACTTCATTAAAACACCGAGCAAGCCTCAAAAAGAGGCCACTCACAACAACCAATTACAATATATACAAAGGATAACGAACCCAGTCGTTCCACTCAATCATAATACAGTTCGATCTATATTTTATCCAAATAAAGGCCATAGACTTGACTGTAGCCAAAACCTCAACAACTCTAGGAACGGATTTATCAAACACCGCCTTATTGCGCTCCTTCCAAATAGCCCAACACGTAACCATAATAATACCACGGACAATCTTCTTACCTTTTATCGGAAATCTGGAGCGTATCCTGCCAAGTCAACATGTCTTCAATCGAACAATATCGATTACGAACCAAACGACACCAACTCCACACCTTGCTCCACACACCCAACGTAAAACCACAACTGACGAACACATGGCTGACCGTTTCTTCATCGACACTGCACAAAGAACAAGTGGTAGAAGGCAAAGGAATGTTTCTCTTGACCAGTTCCGAACATGCAGACACTCTCTCCTTTTCAATCCTCCAAATGAGAATGTTGACTTTTTTTGAAATCCAATTCACCCATCGCATCCTTTGAACTGGCTGAACATATACATTCTTCCTTATCACTACTTTCACATTAGAAACAGAAAAACTGGAACTAGGATTATTATCCCAAATCCACTGATCGCTACTGCCACTAAACCGAACAACAGACAACAAATAGTTAAGGTCCTGGACCTCCGAAATACCAGCTACTGTCGTGGCTCCCTTGATCTAATCACCAACCACCCTGAGATGTCCCCCTTCCATTTTAATCCGATTGCAAACTGCAGCGTTTTTATCCTTCTCTAAATGGAAAAGCGTTGGCCAGCGAATCCACAGTGGTGTGGTACCAAACCAAACATCCTTCCAGAAGTTTATGCGACTTCCATCACCAAGTTTACATGAAATTAATTGGTCAATTCGCCTTCCATCTAACCGGATGTTCCCCAATAGAGTTACGATAGATTTCCAAACCCCTGGGCAAGCTTTGTTAACTGGTAAAAAAGTCCATTTGTTCCTTCCACCATGAATACTTAATATAGATTCTCTCCACAGCCCATGGTATTCAGATTTAAACCTCCAAGCCCATTTCACTAATTAGTGCCTGTGGACCAGATGCTGATGTGGCAGCTGAGGTGTCATGCTAACGTGGGCCAGATGCTGATGTGGCATGTCAAGTCAACTGCCACATCAGCACGCCGCCTCAGCGGCTACGTCATCTTGAACTAACTTAGTTAAAGCAAGTGCCTGTGGACCAGATGCTGACGTGGCATGTCAAGTCAGCTGTCACATCAGCATCTGGTCCACGTCAGCACGCCACCTCAGCGGCCACGTCATCTTGAACTAACTTAGTTAGTTCAGAGTTAATGGATGTTCATTTTTGACACCCACATGTTCACTTGGAATTATCCTGGTTTAACGTTAAAGTTTGAATTATTATTGATCGATGGCCCAAACTTTGGATTATTTAAATTCAATACCCCTTGTTATAACGAGATTATTTTTCAACTAATGGAAGAAAGTATTAGATTCTTTGAGACATACCCACTTCCCCCCTTAGCTGTTTTATACCCTACTTTCCTTGTTACCCTTCCAAAGAATCCAAAGTGAAAAAAAAGTGTCCGGAAAAGAATGCAAAAAACCCTTTTTTGAAAACAATTTTAAAATGCCAAGCTTTTTCCCTTCTGCATGAACACCATATATTAAATACCATCCCTTTGATCTCAAAGCCAACAACACATCCAAAACACATAGCAATACCTTCCATTTTTCATTTGATCAAATCTGTCTCGCAATGGTTAACAAAGGCGTAGGCGCGTTTGTATGTCTTGTCATTATTGCATTGGATATAACTGCGGGTATTCTTGGTATCAGAGCGGAAGCGGCTCAGAATGAGGTATAGTATTCTTTATTCATTGAACAAATGTACAAGTTTATATGAATGAATATGTGCTTATGATGAATGTAGGAGAAGCATTTGAGGTTGTGGTTGTTTGAGTGCAAAGAACCAAGCCAAGAAGCATATAACCTAGGTTTTGCTGCCATTGTGCTTTTGATTGTGGCTCACGTGTTGGCTAATTTGCTAAGTGGTTGCACCGCTTGTAGTCATGATGAGATCCATAAAGCTTCGCTTGGGAGACAATTGTCTTTGTTGTCACTCTTCTTTACATGGTACTCTTCCCCCTATTATCTTCTCTTTATACATGTTGCGACTTGCGAAAATCAAGTTCGTAATGTATATGTTTTATAATGTCTCACCAATTCATAAATAAAACATGTTAGAATATTACCTTTCGAACAGGGCGTCTCTACTGTTTAAAAAAAACAAACAAACTAACTCAGCCCCTTAAAATAAATTTAAATGTGACTCGTAATGAGATTTAAGATCACTTCTTTTATATGTGTATTCAACCTCGGAAATTTATACCGCCGTTAACTTTTTTTTAAGGCTAATGTTATACCCCATTATATTTTACATCAAACACATTATTGTCTAGATTTTAACCTAAGATATCCCGCTAAGTGGGCGGCTACCCCACATTAGCAGCCGTCATTAACTGCTTTTGCTTTACAAATTTGCATATATATATTGAGGTGTTATCCAATTAAATTCATTGGTATTTTAATTTAAACTCACTAATGATGGTAGTTATTATTAGAATTGGAAACAAACTAATTACTTTTATTACAAAAAGATGATTCCAATTTTAAGATTCATTTTAGGCTGTGGAAAAAGGTGACCACAACCCTACAAGGTAAAAACGATTTAGCTTCAAAAACATATTTTAGATGTAATATAACATGCAGTTTTTTTTTTTAATCACTCAAGATAATCGATTTATCCACATTAAAAATACAATAAGATATATATTGTATAAGCTTACTTTTTTATTTATTCATTTAGTTAATAAATGTGTTAAATGGACCAGGATAATCCTAGCCGTTGCTTTGGGGCTCTTGGTGATTGGGACAAAAGCAAATCACAAATCAAAGGGTTCTTGTGGACTCTCGCATCATCATTTCCTTTCTATTGGAGGGATATTATGTTTCGTTCATAGCCTCCTTTCCATCGCTTATTACGTTACTGCCACTGCTTCTATCCACTGAAAAGTCAAAATCAGCAAATGCTATTTTGACTTTCTCTTACAAAATTAGCATGTTTTTATTTTACAGTTTCGGGTGTTTCATGGATCCCTTTTATCATCCTTTAGATTGACTAATTTACACCTATCTAATGACTAATGTATTGAGGTTTTTAGTTTTCCATAGGAGTTGAAAGGTAATTTATCAAATGTAATCTTATGAAATGTTGTTTATTTTATTTGTAATGAATTTGAAAACGGGAATGTATTTAATTACTTTCACTTTCCGACTTATAATATTAATGAATGTCTCATAAACGAATGTGTATATATATGTTTATGTGTTTATCATGATTTAAAAAATAAAAATAGTTATGTATCAACTCAATTACAAATGGGGAAGGTTAATAAATAATACATCTTTACATATATTGTGATAACTTCAAAATCAAACCTAAACTACTAACTACTAAGTAAAATCAAGTGTTTTCTAACTTTAAGCTTTCAACCATAAAATAAAAAAAAAAAAAAAAATTAAAAAAAACTAACTAGACTAGAACAACAAAAACTTTAAAAACGTAGCACCTCCTATTATCCCACAATCAAATATCATGGTAAGTTATCAACGATACGAACTTAGTTTAGACATCTTGTATAAAGGCTTAACGAGATTCTATGTTTCGATTTTGGTTTACAAAAATAAAAAATCGTTACTATGGTTTGATTCACAGTTTAACCAAAAAAACATGAAATTCGAACCATGAATACCCTGTTAATTAATCTTAAATTTAAGTATTAGTAAAAAAGATGTATAACTATGATCTATCCATTAACTGATTCACATGAAATTTCGTAACATCATATACAATCCATAAATTTTACTGGCAACATATGACTAACTTTTAGTTGTTTCTATTTACGTACACGAGTACTTTTTTTTTTTTTTTTGAAAATTAAATTTCATTAACCAACAAAAATCAAACCGCCACTAGCGTCCACAAAAATAGGACCCAAGGGCACAAAAAGAGATTACATCGATCAAAGCGGGTATTTACACCAGTCAGACCAATCCTTAACTTTTAATCTAGACCTGTGACGGACCCAAAAAAACGATGTGGACTTGACATTTTCAAAAACTTCAATTGGTCTTCTATGTTTTCCGTTGAACACCTTGGGGTTTCTCTCATTCCATAGACACCAAACGGCAGTATAAAGGATTCCCACCAACATCTCACGGCTATCTTTACTATCTAAACAGATCTTCGGAAGATGGATCAGATCCTCGAAGTCAAACAGAAAAAGCGGTTGCATTTTACACCAAGAACCGATTCGGAACCACACTTCCATAGCGAAACAACATCCTGTAAACAAATAAGTTAAGGATTCTGTCGCTTCATCACACATCGGACATCGCACATCGTCTAAATTTACTCCCCGTTTCTGTAATTCTGGTTTCAATGGAAGCCGGTTGCAGATAGCTCTCCACATCACCAATTTACACTTTAATGGAGTCCACCCCTTCCAAACGATCTTGTCACCAACATCACTATTACTGTGAGAAAGAAATAAAGTTTTCGCCTTTCGAACCGTGTAATTTCCATCTTTATCTCCACACCAGAACCATTTATCACTACCTTCAATCCATTGATACTCGAACAACTCTTCTAAAAGGCTAAAAAGTTCCAAAACTTCAGGTTGCGAAGCCGGAATTCTGCGCCAATCCCAAAGCAATCTACGGTCATTTCTGTTAACATTAACACGACTAGCGACTGTTGCCCATTTATTCTTTTCTAGCTGGAACAAACAGGGGTATTTATCTTTCAGGGGAACCGAACTCAACCAAACATCTGACCAAAAGAAAGCATCTGCCCCATTACCCACCCTACCAACGAACAGATTCTTTAGGCTTCTACCGTCAAGGAGTTTCTTATCACCCAGTTTGACAATTTTCTTCCAGCTACTGCTAGATACTTGCCTGCAAGGAAGTGAAGACCACATCTGGTTTAAACCATTACAATCAATGACTATATTTTGCCAAAGGGAACATATTTCCGTCTTGAAACGCCAAACCCATTTCATTAAAAGGGCGTCATTTATGTGTACCAGCTTAGTGAGACCGAGACCTCCTTTATCTTTTGGTTGTGTTATATCATCCCAAGACACCCAAGAAATCTTGTGAACACCACTCGAACCCGCCCATAAGAACTTTCTCATCATGCTTTCGATTTGATCTATCACAGCGAGAGGGGCTTTATAAAGAGAGAAATAATAAATTGGAAGGTTTTGTAGGACCGACTTTATAAGGATAATTCTCCCTCCCATGGAAAGAGTCTTAGCTTTCCACGACCCAAGTCTAGATCGAACCACCTCTACCACCGACGACCAATTAGCAATACGATTCATATTAGCACCAACCTTAATCCCAAGGTAGTCGAAAGGAATATGACCCCACTTGCACCTCAAAACGCCCAACATGAACTCTATCTCCCAATCTTCCGTACCAACTCCAAACAAATTAGATTTATTTATATTGATACGGAGACCCGAGCATAGGTAGAAAACCTGTAGAATTCTTGTCGTGTGTGACATCCGTCACTTTTCCTTATTTTATTTTGTATATAATAATAATAATAAATAATAATAATAATAATAATAAATATTAACAATAATAATGATAATAATAATAATAAAAATTGGTTTGGACATTACATAAACCAACCATCCATTAACCCATAACCCAACATGTTAAAACCCACCCCTTGAAACCCATTCTGAAACCCAATAAACTCGGCCCAGCTGATCGGCCCATTCTCTCTAGTCTGGCCCATCCCCTTTCCCTTATCAGTTTAAAAAAAAAAAAAAAACCGCTACTGCCCGGATTCGAACCGGAGCCGGCCCACCCACACACACACGCTTACACCAATTGAGCCAAGCATCATATCTGTTTATATCCCAACTCACAATATATAAATACACTTAAAACCCAGCTTCTTCTCTTCTCCTTCTTTCCTTTTACGCGATTGCAGACTTGGGTGGACCAAAACTTCAATGCTTGACCTGCGATTTAGAAACAATTTATGATCTTTGACCCATACGCGTCCCTTATGCACTGATTTGTGGTCAAATCTACCAAAATTACTCAAGCATGCGCGTATACATTCAAACCGGTCAAGACTTACCAATTCCATCGATCCAACCTCCTCACTATAAATTGAACCTCTCACATCATTCACAACTCGCCGATCATTCTCTCTTTACCTCCAATTTCTGTCTTAAATCACTTTTTAAGCTTCAATTGTGCCGAGTTGACTTTTCAGTTTGACCGTTCTTAAGTCACGAGATTTCTTCTGTAAGCCTTCTTTCTTTGATGGGGTTTATTCATCGGCAACACACGATCAATAGCCCCAATGATTCAGGGGCTATTGATCACTAATTGTAATGATTGAAAAGCTAGGGCTCGATTTGGGGAAGAACATGTAATACAGATAATATATATAATTATTATGAAACAGAAATTATCACCAACTGATCACACAGATCAGTTGGTAACACAGTGTTTGGCTAAAGACAACGAACCGGGTCTGACCCAGGTTCGACCCCCACCATAAACAACTCTTTTTTTATGTTATCCTTTATACTTATAATTTTTATTCTTTTAAAAATCGTTTTAAAATACTAAAACTATTTTATAAATTCTACAAAATTTATTTTATGTTATTCTAATGATAAACTTTGCTGTCCAATTTTTAGTTTTTCAAAAATCATTTATTTAATATATATAATAAATATTACAAGTTTATTCATTTATAATTTTAAAATTCTATAAAAATATCTAAACGATTTTATTAAATTCCACAAAAATTATTTTAAACTTGTACAACAATAAACATTTCAGAAATAATTTTTATTTCTGAAAAACCGTTCATTTTATATTTTTAATTAATTTTTGTTATTTTTAATCATAAATAAATCATAATAAATTCATTTTTCAATATTTTTGCACCAAAATTTTACATAAATTATTTCTATTCATTTAGAACATAAATACAATTTTTAATTTAAAAATTCTTTAATTTTAATATTTTTAGATATTAAAGTTATATTTTGACAAATTGAAATAAATAGATTAAATATTCTGTTTTCAAGAAAATAATTTTATAAAAATTATTTTCATACTAAAAACTTTATTTTGTGACCATCTTTAACTTAAGATTTACAAAGAGACTTTTATTCATTTATTTATTAAATTTCTTATATTTAATAAACAATTTGACTATTAATCAAATAAATACTTATCCCCAATTCGAAGCCCTAGAATATACTTGTAGACTAGATAGACTTAGACTTATTTGTTACCTTATACATAGGGTGACACTTGACAAACGTTAGATTACACTTATTCAATTTCACAAGACTTAACACCTTGCTAAGGTGAGTATTACTTATCCCCTTTTTCCGCTTTTACAACTTTTGGGGTGATTCATGCACAAGTATACAAAACTTTCATATTCATTTACACATACATTTTATTCATTTACAATTCATACACGTGTCTTGTTTATCTTTGTGCTTATGTTTGAACATGAACGTAGCTTACATACAAAATCATATATCTAGACATAACTTATGTTATGGTGCTCTTTACATACAGACGTAACTTATGTTACGGTGCTCATTTAGACATAACTTATGTTATGGTGCTCTTTTAGACTCACACGTGTTGAGGTGCTCATTATCAATTTCATTGTACAAACTTTACATTTGATCTTTGTCTTGTTTGGTTACTTGCGTGTTTACATAATGCCTTGGTGATGCTAGACACATGAATTGTATTACTTTACAAAACTTATACTATACGTACAAAACTAAGTAGTACTCACCAACATCATATGTTGACAAAATTATTTTCGTGCATGTTTCAGGATAAGCTGCTTAACGCTTCACATAGGACTTCGGACTTAGATTAAATCAATCAATTATCTTTATTTTGTTGTCTTGTATTTAATTTCACATGTTGTAAAACAATATTCAATAATCATATATTTACATTTTAGTACCATGAGCTTTTGAGCAATCGTCACTACGTGGCACCTCGATGATTCCGCCATCGGTTGGGGTGTTACATCGTGTTCTCCAAATTCGCTTGAGACCAATCCCCAATAATCAATGCGTCGTCTGCATAGAAGAGATGCGAAATCCCATCACCATTATCCGACAAAGAAACCCCATTGAAAATACCCACCTCATTCGCTTTGTTCATCATCCACGAAAGCGCTTCCATAACAATTAAAAACAGAAACGGAGAAATAGGGTCTCCTTGACGTAGAACCTTTTCACACTTAAAATCGAAAGTGGGGGATCCGTTAACCAAGACAGAAGAGCAGGCTGAACTCAAAAGACCTCTAATCAATGAACACCATCTTTGAGGAAATCCCATTTGAAGTAAAATAGATATAAAAAACGACCAATTTACGTTGTCATAGGCCTTTTCGAAATCTATTTTTAAAAGAAACGCCTTACGATTTTTCTTTTTTAACCATTCTAAAACCTCATTCATGACCAAAGGACCGTCTAGAATAAACCGATCTTTCAAGAAAGCAGATTGTGACATCGATATGACGACACTCATAACCGTCTTAATACGGTTAGCAAGGATTTTAGAAATCACCTTGCTAATCATACCAACAAGGGTTATAGGACGATAATCCTTAAGACCGAGAGGCGTTTTAACCTTGGGAATAAGGGTGATGAAATCCGAGTTGCAACCTTCATTGATCATACCAGACTCGTGAAAGTCCGCCATGATGTTATAAAAGTCGTCTTCTAACAAGTTCCAGAACTTTTTCACAAAGCAAAAGTTGAACCCATCAGGTCCCGGAGCTTTCTTGGAGCCGCAATAAAAAACCACACATTTTATTTCTTCCTTAGTAAACTCACCAACAAGAAACTCCCCGTCTGCATCTTTAATTTTCTTCAAATTAGAGCAGATCAAAGTAGGGCGGTTCAACACGTCTTCTCGGAAATGCTCTCTGAAATATCTAAGAATTTCTCTTTTAACAACAGGTGGTTTCGATACCCATTCCCCGTCAACAACAAGACCTGGAATCGCGTTTCTGGCCTTTCTACCGTTTACCATACCGTGGAAAAAAGCTGAATTTTCATCTCCGAATTCAGCCCATTTAACCCTCGACTTTTGCTTAATATCCTGCGTACGTCGGTGTTCGATTTCTTCGATACCTTTTCTGCATTCGGACCAAATCCGTAACTCAGAATCGTCTAACTCTTTTAATTCCATGGTCATTTCCATCTGATGTCTTTCTTGCTGCAGCGTAACTAGTTCCGCTGCTTCTTTCTTTCGGTTCTTATCATTCCAGATATTCAATCTTGACTTTAATTTCTTAAGTTTAGACAACAAACCAACATCAGCCGGGCCATTTATTAAACACCTCGGAGCAAACAAAAATCCTATCAATTCTGCTCATCTTACAATTCCCCATCGTATTGACCAAATAAGTATACTTCAAACCTTTAAGATTATACTCCCTAAGGCAAATATCATCGATAAAATCATTGAATTCTCTAGCACAAACAGGATCAAAAACCGAATTTTTTCTTTCTTCAGCAAAACGGACCGCGTTAAAATCGCCCATAACAATCCACCACCCTTGACTGTCAAGAATAATCTCCTTAAGTCTAAACCATAAATTCCGCTTATCAACGTTCTGTTGTGGAGCATAAACATTAAGAATATTTACTTGAGTGTCATCTTCAGTTAATAACCCAGTAACACACAAAAAATTCCTATCCTTCAATGTCACACCACGCCTATGGCGGAAACACGTGGCGCGACGGTTCAAGAGGATTAAGCCAAGATTAATGCAAATCACAATATTAATTAAACAAACGAGCATTTATTCAACGTTGAAAATCATGTCAAATTATTCATACATAACTTAAAATTGTTTTTGATATAAATAGGGAGGCTCCTCCCTATATCCCGAAATCCTTGGGATAGAGAGACGAGACCCCTTCACAACGTCCAACGCTCAACTTGGAGATTCCCCCGACCCTGCTCGCCACGTTATCCTTCATCTGTCAATTACCTGAAAGATATGTTTAAAAATCGTCAATATATAAATATTGGTGAGTTCACAGGTTTTGGTTTAATAAAACTTTATCTCATGGGAATATCCTTGTTATGACATTTATAGGAGTTGCAAAGTCCTACAATTTTACTTGAGCCTATAACCAAACCAAGACAATTAATAATGCCCCCGCCCCAAGTCGTTACTCGGTATTCCTACGACTTGATTTCAGAATACGTGCACCCCAGGCATACGCCGATGCATAATCGACGCTATCGATTAGGGGTGGGCCTTGTCAGGCACCAATAGTACTATTCAAATATTCCTTCGGTTTCACTTTCCTGAATTAATGATTATAGTGGGGAGGTCTCAACCCCGAGTGGCGATCACAACTCAAGTGTCCAACCCGTCAAACAAATCCCAACATATCTTTCCCCCGTAAAAACGTTAAATAGTTTAGAAATGGGGCCGTGAGACTCACCTGTAACTGTGCTCGGCTCAAAGAAGAAAATAGTAAAGTTTGTGATCTCGCACCTATAAATGTTCTAGGCGTATAAGTCACTACACCTATGGTGTATGTGCCTTGGCAAGTTGTACACCCAACTTCCCGACCACGTCTTTATCCCAATTCCCGTTTAATAGTTTCGTATCCTAGGTTCATTGGCGATGGATTACCCTTTCCTTACAAGTCATATATTATTCTTGTTAATATTCTTTGTAACTTGTATACTATTATTCTCGACACGACTCTACCCCATGTGTAATTATTTTCCCATTTAAATAATTATACTTAGGATCGTTTCGCTCGATATAATATGATTTCTTATCACCCGACCCGACTCACTTTGCCACATATTTATTTTTCCCATTCAAATAAATATGCTAAGTTCTTGTCGTTCGGTAGCATATTCTTAACGCCCGACTTGACTCACCATGCCGTACATTTATTTTCCCATTTAAATAAATGTACTAGGATCTTGTCGGTATTCACGTGTTCGTAGATATACTTCACCTACTCGTCTCGGTTTTCCTTCTCGCATATCTATTTTCCCATTCAAATAGATATACTAGAATTTCGTCGAAACGAGCATATGTACATATACCATTGCGTGGATACCACTTGTTAAGTTTTAGCGTTTTTAATTCATTACGTTGTGTTTTCTCCCACGAATATTCTTTCTACACTTAGGAAAGTGTTACGCACGTTTCACCCTTGTTATATATATTTTATTTCCTTAATATATATATATATATATATATATATATGTTTTTATCTTGTCGTAATGGCATTTTTCTCATATGTCTGTTTATCCGTTTACGTTAGTTCATGTAACTAAGTCCGTTAGTTAGCGTTTTTCGCATTCACTTCCAATATGCGTTCTATGGAAATATTATTCATACTTCCAATTCCGAACGTATATTTCTTGGAAAATATACTTTTGTACGTTTAGCCCAACTTGTTCGACTTGTAGCCCAAAAATGTTTCCGATACTTTTATATTCCCATTTATATAAAAGTATCAATTTTTGTACAAGTTTTCCCAAGTCTTTACTAATATTTTATAAAATCTTATTTTTATAAAATCCTTATGTTAACTTATCCTCTTATTTTTATAAAACTTCCATTTTTATAAAAACACCTCTTTTAATTTATACACAAGTAAGTTTCTCATGTTTGTCAAAAACTACACTTGGAAAAGCTATTATTTATTCTTTTGACACCGAACTCTTCGTTAATGCAGTTTTGGACCAGAGTTTCTAAAATACATATTTTAGTCCCTCAACTTTCAAAGTTGTAATATTAGTCCCTTAACTTATATTTTTGCATTTTTCATCTTATCTTTCATGGTTAGCATTTTTCTTCCATTTTAGTGGACTTTGAAGAATCATTTTCTTAATGTTTGATTATTTTTACTTCATTCCACTTCTAATAATCTTATAGTCCATCCTAGATGCTATTAACATGTTTGTTCCATATTTTTATCCAAAATATCAACTTTTCACTCATTCAAGTGAGTAGACTTTGAATATGGAACTTTTTCACCCATGATCATCTAACCCATTTTAATATATTTTTGGCATTAACTTGTCATCTTATGATGATTAAAATCATCTTCCATCATACTCAAGTCCTTTTCATCAATCATGCTCTAATCATCCTTCAACTCAAGTGTATGTTCATTTTATTACATTTTCTCAAAATATTACATTTATTAATATAAATCCAAGATTTATTTATGTTATTATTCTTCCATTTTTAATCTAGCAAAACACATTATCTTTATATTTCAAAACCATTTCATTACCCATCAATGTACAACTTGCTTTCAAAAGCACAAAATATGAACATTAAGAATCAAACAAGGTAAAACTTACTACTAGCTCAAGGCTAGGGAAGACAAGAACCTTGGATTGGATGGGGTTTAGTGTGTTTTTCCAAAGGGGTTAAGCTCCAAGCTCTTGAACACACAAAGGGGTTTTGATGGATAATGATTTAGAGATGATTTGTTAGTGTAAAAATTGAAAGAACAATGTTGATGGAGGGGTGTAAACCTACGGCCAAGGGAGAAGAAGAAGAAGAAGAAATTTTGTGATTTTGTTTCAAGTATTCTCAAGTGGGTTATAATATCTCTCTTCCAAATCTTCCAAGATTACTTGTATCTTGCTTGGATTGGATGGAAATCTTTGTCTAAGATTATGGAAGATTATGGAAGATATTAAAAATCTTGGGGATAATATTAGAGGGTATTTGGCCGAGTTTTTAGAGAGAGAGAAGGAGGTGATTAGTTAATTTCTTGGCCAATGAAATCCCATGCATTCATATGATTAATGTTCTAATAATTGGGTTATTAAGGAGATGAAGAGTTAAAGGAAAAATTAAAAAGTTTTACCCACTTGGGTGGGCCATAGGCCGGCCCCCAAAGGGTGTGGGTGGGGTCCACTTTTGCTAAATAATAACCTTACTTAGTTAAGTTAATCTTGTGCGGGTACCGTCCGGGAATTCTTGGGTTTTTAATCGCGTGTCACCCGAATATTAAAATATCATTAATATTCCTTAAATTTAGTCCAGTTTAATTACTGATAATTTATTTCGGCTTCTGTCGGGTGAAATTACGTGTTACGCGCGTATCGGGTGCGGTACGCGCACTTTACTCGTTACCGGGAGATTTGTACAATAAGTTTTTATGTATGGCTTTGGGTTTTCCAAAACTCATTATATTTTGTGAAAATATCATTTATTATATATTCCGGGTGTCCGGGGTTCGTTTCGCTTATTTAATTTTTACCGGGTAATCGCTAGTGTCCATACCGGATAGATTTGCTTGCGCATGATCCTATCATGCTTTGTCATTAAACTTATGCATTCCTATGCATTATTTGGGGAATTGCTATCTTTCTAAGGCCTCAGTTAAACAATCAACACATAATTACGTTAATCGCGTTTAATTAATTAGTACGGAATTACCTTAATTTTGCCGGTTGTTACATTCAAAACAGCCTCTTTCCTAAAAACCATAGGATCCCATAAACTGATGATACCCCCAGAATGACCTATCAAGAAATACACCCAATTTTAAACCTGTCTCCTTAGTGGCTACAACCTCTGTTTGAATATTATCTTGAATCGGCTCTTCCTCTTTATCGTTCCCAGGGTCACCAGAAGTAGTTACAGGAAAATTAGAAGTTGGGATAAAATTGGTATCTGTGTTCACGAGTACTTGGGTATTTAGGTGTTTATTATTATTTTTCTATCACATATTAAAAAAATAAACATCGATCTCAATTACAGACCAAAAACACAATCTTTCAAAGACTTATTAGAGGAGGAGATAGTTGGCAATCATGACGAGGGCCTTCAAACTGAGGTTAGTGAAACGATTGTTTTTGGGGGTTAAACTCGGGGCGGATGTTAGTAATTGTAAACATATTATTGAAGAATTGGTTAGGGAAGAAGGAGTTCAGTGGGGAAAGCCATGAATTTTCTTTCGTTAAATATTCGTGGTGTAGGGGTTGAAGGGAAGGATATTTCATATTTGAGTTAATAAGTTGAGAAAAGATCATGGGGTTTCTATATCGGCGTTACAGGAGACTAGTGCTGGGAATATGGATGTTAATGTTATGAGGAGGTTTTGGGGGAGTGGGGATTCCGAGATGGAGTAGGTAGGCTCTACTGGTCTCTCGGGTGGGCTAGTTACAGCATGGGATCCTAAAGTATTTTGTAAGAGTAGTTCAGAAGTTCATAGAAATTTTATTCTAGTTTCGGGTCGGTTGAAAGATGATAAAAGTTGAATTTATTGAATGTTTATGCCCCTCAGAAGTTACAGGATAAAAAGGTGCTTTGGTTCCTTTTACTTAGATTGATAAATGGTAATGACGGTATCTGGTGTTGTATGGGTGATTTTAATGCAGTTAGAAGCGATGAAGAGAGAAAAAAAACTCGTCTTTTAAAGCGTCAGTGGCGAGTGATTTTAATAATTTCATAGAAGAGGCCGGGTTCCACAAATATTGTACGAAGGGTTTCAAATTTACGTTTGTTGCTGGAAAGGGGGCAGGTTTAAAGATGAGTAAAATTTATCGTTTTTTAGTTTCCTCTGATTTTTTTGGGATATGGCCGGAAGCTTGTTTGCGTGCCTTACTAAGATATTTGTGTGATCACAGCCCTTTGTTATTATCTATTGATGACAAAAACTTTGGGCCGCGCCCATTTAGATGGTTCAATTATTGGAATGATAAGGAAGGATGTTCAGACTTGGTCACTAATTGTTTAAGTAATTTCAAAATGTCTGGCCCTCCTGATTTGGTGTTACTAAATAAACTGAAGAAACTTCGAGCCGAGTTGATACAGTGGAAAAAGAAAATGGATATTAAAGAAAAAGAAAAGGTGAGTAATCTGAAAGAAGAGGTAGAGTCCATTGAAAGAAAAGCTGAAGGTAGGGAGCTTGAGGAAGAAGAAGAGTGGATTTGGTTACAATGTAATAATAGAATTCGGCAGATAGAGGGCGCATTTGCAAAAGATTTGCGTCAAAAATCACGTATTCGATGGGCTGCATTAGGGGATGAGAATACAACTTTTTTACACGACATTATTAATAGTAGAAAGGCTTGTAATTCCATACCTGGTCTCATGGTGGAAGGGAAGTGGATTTCTAAACCGGCTTGGGTGAAGCGAGAAACTTTAAAGTTCTTTAGATCTCATTTCTCTTAGAAGGTTCCTTTAAGACCTTCGCTTGGAACTTGGAATCTTAAAAAGGTTCCTCTTGATCTGGTTGATGGTCTTATTTCCCCATTCTCGAGAGAGGAAATTATATATGTGGTGTTCGATTGTGGGATTGATAAAGCTCCGGGTCCAGACAGATTTAATTTTCGTTTCGTTAGGCAGTATTGGGATGTCTTACAAGATGATTTTGTTAATATTCTGTCTAATTTTCACTCCACATGTAGCATTAGCAGGGGATGTGGGTGAAGTTTTATCACTTTAATTCCAAAGACTAAAAACCCTTTGGGATTAAAGGATTACAGGCCTATTACCTTAGTGGGGTTGATTAGTAAAGTGATTTCGAAGGTTCTAGCGGCTCGACTCAAAACTGTTATCGATATCGTGATTTCTGAAGACCAGACGGGTTTCTTGAAAGATCTAAATATTTTGGATGGTCCTCTTAAGGTGAATGAGTTGATCACGTGGCTTAAAAGAAAAGGTATGAAGGCGTTTTTGTTAAAGATAGATTTCGAAAAGGCCTATGATAATGTTAATTAGGCATTTTTAATTTCTATTCTTAAACAAATGGGGTTCCCGGATAGATGGTGTTTATGGATCAAAGGGATTTTGAAGTCGGCTAGATCACTTATCCTTGTAAATGGGGCTCCCACATTTGAATTTCAGTGTGAGAAGGGATTAAGACAAGGCGATCCTTTATCTCCTTTTCTTTCTTTTTTTTGGTGGTCATGGAAGCTTTATCATGTCTTTTATACAAAGCTTCGGATGAGGATCTTTTTTGCGGTTTGAGGGTGGAAAACGAGGGGCCTAAGATAACTCATTTCTTTTATGCGGATGATGCTTTAGTTTTGGGCGAATGGTCAGTGTCAAATATTAAAAGATTGTCTAGAATTCTACGCATTTTCTATATTTGTTCGGGCCTTAAAATAAACATCCACAAATCCAATTTGTTTGGGCTGGGAATTTCAGGAGAGCAGGTGCAAAATATGGCAGCTTGGTTGGGTTGTCGGATTGGTGAAACGCCTTTTGATTACTTAGGTATAAAGGTGGGTTCAAACATGAACCGGTGTATTAATTGACGTAAAGTTATCGAGGTCGTTCAAAATAGACTCTCTTCATGGAAAGCCAAGCTTTTATCCATTGGGGGCGTGTTATTTTGATTAAAGCGGTTCTTGAATCTCTTCCGGAGTATTATTTTTCTCTTTATAAAGCTCCTCAAAAAGTACTTGATGATCTGGAAAGGCTCATTAAGAGATTTTTGTGGTATGGGACTGATGTAGCAAATAAAATTTACTGGGTGGCTTGGGAGAGGCTCTCGGCTCCACCTGTTGGTATTTTACAAGTTTCACCTAATTCTAGAAGGAAGTCTTATTCTCCAAGCGTAGATGTGTCTGTGAAACCACAGGTGGGAATGTTCTTTAGGACACTTGAAGATGCTTGAAAATTTTTATGAAAAATACACGAATTACGGTGGCTTTACTATTAGGAAAGGTACCAACTACAAAGATGGTGGTTTGATTAAGAATAAGTATGTGTATGCTCAAAAGAGGGTCACAAAAAATGTAAGCCTATCGACAGCTCAAACGAAGAGTCGAATAGTAAGCAAGTACGAAGGGTACCTTCGGTAAGGACTGAATGTGAAGTTTGTATTAGATCAAAGTTAATAGACAACAAAGTGTACGAACTTTATCATTTTAAAGAAGAGGACAACCATTCTTTGGTTGATGAGAGTGACAGATAACTACTTCCTTCAGCCCAAGGTTTAACGTATGTACAAGAACAAGCGATGAACGCGTTTGTCAGCTATAAACGTTGGTCCTGTAAGAGCTTTCAATATAATGAGAACATTGTACGAAGGTTTTGACAAAGTTGGTGCTACAAAATCTGATTTTAAAATTTTTAAGAAAGACATAAATTAGTATGTGGGGGAGCAAGACACTGACATGTTGATTAAACGTTTGAAGAGGAAGAAAGAGTGCATGCCAAATTTTACTTTTGATTTTCTAACCTCTAATGACAATGTTTTATAGGCTCTTTTTTAGGCCAATGAACAAGCCAAGAGGAATTAATATACATTTGGCGATGTGGTATCATTTGATGCTACATATAAGTGAAACAAGTTAGTCCTATACATAATGAGTCTTATGTGTTAATAATAATATATTTTTTAATTGTTTTTTGTATTGTCACACCATGTCAGAGGCGAAAACTCGTGGCGCGACCGTGAGTTAAGTAGTCAGAGACAAGATTATCACAAACATGTTTAATTAGAAAAGTTCATAGTTAATTAGTGCCGATTGTAGAAGTTGTAGAAATAAATTAATAGTACATTTTTCAAAACATCCTAAAAGTAGAGGTTTCCCATTCGTATCTCAATCATGGGAGATGGAAGTAAAACCCCTAACAAAAGACCGACACTTATTATTTTGCGATCCCCGCCCCGTCCATCCAAGCTTCCTTCCATTCATTCACTTGAAAGATATGTCTAAATTAGAAAACGTCAATATATAAAAGATTGGTGAGTTCACAGGTTCGATCGACATGTCTTCGGTGCAGTTAAGTGTGACTCGATTTTGACGTCTGTGAGGTGGCTAGCTGGCACCCTTTAATATTCCAAACAACGGCCTCCTACATTACCATTAACGAGAATAGCTTGTGGTGGTTTGGTGGTTGGAGATGGTGGCGCGTGGGATGGGGTTGTTGATGAAGCTGGTGGTGGTTCATGTTTTATGCAGTTACTGTTTTTTTGTTCGTAAGTTTTGTGTATGGGTTTTGAATCTGTTATTTTAAAACATATGTTTTTTTTTTCATTTAAAACATATGTTTTTGCTATTTGGGATCATAATTTATCATATGTTTTTGTGTTATATTTTTCATATGTTTTTTGTTGTTTGGGGTTTAATTTATCCTATGTTACCGACTATAAGTTTGTGAAAACGTGGGAGTATAATTTATTATATGTTTTTATGAGATAAGTTTATGAAAACATATGTTTTTGTTCTTGGGGTATAATTTATGATATGTTTTTGTTGAGATACGTTTGTGAAAACATATGTTTTTGTTGTTGGGGGTATATAAATTATGTTTTTTTATGAGATAAGTCGTGAAAACATATGTTTTTATTGTTGGATTATGTGTTACTAAAACATATTACAAAAATCATTTGTTATTTAAGGCTTAAAACTTGATAACTAGTTAGAGAAACTAGGTTACTAAAATTTGAATAAAAAGAGAAGAGGAGGGAGAGTAGTAACATTTGCAGTTGGATCATTTTGTCCCTTTTGTATCTTTTGTTATTAACTTTTTATTAAAATAATCTAAATAATTCACAACCCTTGATCTTATAAGATGGATTGTCAAGATGAGGGTTTAATTGGTTTTCTTATCTGGGGAGAGTTTTCGTTTTATCCATACCCTACACACACACACAATCAAAAAGTCAGTTATGGCCCACCATAATCCAAAGCAGGCGGGTTCGCTTAGCCAAACGTTGCTCCAAGAAAACCACCTCTACCATAGAGCTTCGTTCGTTTGATGAGAATTACTTCGACCGAACCATTCCAAACCACCTATTGTGGGTGCTCTAAACACCACCTCAAAAGGGAAATTAAAAAATGGGGGTATACGCACCATATTTTCAAGAGTAACTCAATCAAAATCATTCATAGTTTCAAATATTTTTAGCTTTTGTACCCCAATTCATATATTTCATATTTTATACATCCATTCATGTATTTATACCTTAATTGCATGCATTTCGAAGAATTTTTTTAGCTCAAGATTGGTTTTTACTATTAACTGAAATTAAACATGCTAAACCGCCAATCTAATTGATTAACCGAAACCGATTGGTGAATAAAATAGGCTAATCGATTACTTCGATTGGAGATAAAAAACGAACCGTACACATTCTGACACTGTCTGTGTTTCTTTCCGCATTTTACGACACCCTTCTGCTATATACGAAATAGAACAAGGTTGATCATATATACAATCTAAGGCCTAAAGGGGCGCAAACTAGAATGTAGTTTTCATTTAACTGATTTTAACCAATCCTGCACTGCCACATCACTTCACTGAAACACTTTTTTGTAGGCAGCACTTAACTGATTCACTTCACTGAAATCTTTATTTTTTATTTTTTTTCTTAAAGAAACATTAATTAAACATATTATTAAACTAAATAAAATAAAATTAATAATATTCCATAAAATAACATCAATACATGACATCAAACCATTATTATTTAATAACGTCCTCTCATAGCTCTCCAAACCTCGATCCCCGGGTAGTTATCATTGTGTATGTTTCGGTATTGGTTACGGGCTTCTTCAATCAATTCATCTTCGGTTAACCCCGGATTGGCGTCCATCGCATTAACGAATAATTGTTGAAATACTGCGCACTTCGACTTTAAATATACAAACTTTCCATATATCACGTCCGGTGGACGATGGTTTTCACCAATTTGTTGGTTGAATCTTGTGACAACCGCTTTCCAAAAACTTTGCGTTCCCTCGGCTCCTTGCTCTTGAATAGCAATATAACTATCTATTCACCAAGGCGAGTTCGTCCTCCAAGTTCCAGATTGGTTGTCGCACACGGTTTAGCGGGGGCGGGATTGAATTTGGATTTGGGTTTTGGTTTGCCATTTGTGATCAACTTGAAGATGATCAATTGATAAAAATTGGATTTGGTTTTATACTAAATTAACGGTCAAAAAATTGTTACCGTTTTATATTAAATTCATTCAAACGGTCAAAAAATTAATAAAATAAATACTAAAAATCGACCGTTGCATTTATTATTAATGGTTACCAGCACGGCAACAAGAACCAGAAAACGGTTCACGAGACCCCTACCAGTATGGATGGCGGTGGTATTACCGTGCTGGTAGTAGGGTACCCGTGCCAAATTCTGGTAGCGCCCCGTCCGCCATAATCTCAATAGAGTTAAGACCATGCGTAGTGGGGGGCTTTATATATAAAGCCCCCCTTCCTGATTGGTCCACGTGGCTGCTGAGTCAGCGTAGAGAGAGAAACCGAAAAAGGGGTGTAGTGGTGGGGCTTTATTTATAAAGCCCCTGTTTCTGATTGGTTGATTTTTTTATTATTTTTTTTAATCTTTTAACTCAAAATAATTAAAATAAAATACAAATAAATATAAAAAAATTACAAATAATATTAAAAAAAATTACAACTAATATTAAAAAAAATTACAAGTAATATTAAAAAAAAAAGTTACAACTAATATTAATTTTCATCTTCGGATTCTTCATATTCTTCGTCTTCGTCTTCTTCTTCGTCACCTCCTTCTTCTTCTTCTTCTTCTTCTTCTTCTTCATCTTCACCTTCTTCTTCATCTTCGTTTCCTCCTATGTTTGGAATATACCGAACCGACCACGCTTGTTGGACCAAATCCGCCGTTAACGCGTCATGTACTTCATGGTCGCGAAGTTCATGTGCGTTGAGCACTCTTTCTTGCATATTAGCTTGCGGTAGATCCTGAACGGCTTCTGGTACATAATTTTGGCATATCGCTTTACCTTCATCTTCTAATATCATATTATGCATGATTATACATGCATACATAGCATCTCGCAGCTTGTCTGTGGTCCATGCACAAGCAGGGTTTCTTATGTAATGCCAACGCTGTTGAAGAACCCCAAAACATCTCTCTATGTCCTTTCGCGCCGCCTCTTGGACCTTTTTAAAGTGTGCCCTTTTTTCATCGTACGGGTTACTAAACGTCTTAACGATAATGCTATACCTCGGATATATTCCGTCAGCCAAATAGTATCCGTGTGGGTAGTAGTTTCCATTAGCATAAAAGCACGCCTTTGCTACCCTGTCAGAAATGAAATTCTCAATAATAGGCGACTGCTTAAAAACGTTTAAGTCGTTGCATGACCCCGCAACACCAAAATAGGCCGACCAAACCCAAAGATCGACTGAAGCCACCGCTTGAAGAATAATCGATGGTCCTTTTTGGTCACCACGCGTGTGTTGACCTCGCCAAGCGGTTGGGCAATTATACCACCGCCAGTGACGACAATCAACACTACCCAACATTCCTGGTAACCCATGTTCATTCGTATGCACCTCGTAAATTTTTTGTAAGTCGTACCAAGTGGGCCTTCTTAGATAACGGGCTCCGTACAACTTTATTATTCCTAAAAAAAATAAATACAAACATATATAAAAAAATAAATACAAACATATATAAAAAAATGATCTAACTTTAAAAAAAGTGATGTACCTTGGCAAAAATACTCCAAAGAATCGCGTGTTGTTTTCTCGGCCATTTTTAAATACTCGTCGTTGATATCCGTCGTGTTGCCGTATGCGAGTATATGCAGTGCCGAGGTACACTTTTGAATAGACGTGAATCCCATCAACCCCCTAGCATCCGCTTTTTGTTTAAAGTAAGGAAACGCGTTTTCAAGATATTCGGATATACGTAGAAATAAACGTTTGCTCATCCGGAAACGACGCCTAAACATCTTTGGGTCGGGGTATGTCGGGTTTTCATCAAAGTAATCCTTCATCAATTGAGCATTTGCCGATACACGATCTCGTTCGTAATACTGCCTACTTTGTTTTGGACGTGTAGGCGTACTAGTTTCTTCAAGATACCGCGCCGAAAGCGCTAGCGCACTCGTAATCGCATCTTGCTCCAACTCTTCGTTTGTGGAATAACCCTCGTCGCCTAGAAACTCTCTGTAATATTCTCTCGCAATGGATGATGACGCGGGGGAACCCATTTTTTTATAATTTTTTTGAAAGTGATTTTTGTGTTTGAAAAATATGCTTTTTGTGTGTTTATATTAGTTATATATATGTGTTGTGGGTATATATATATACAAAAAAAAATAGCCGTTCATAATAATTATAAACAGTAATATTACCGTTGCACCACGTGCCTTCATTTGATTGGACCATCAATTTAAGAAGCAGCGTTATAAAAATCACGCCATTACAAAAAAATTGGTATATAGCGCCCCTGTAGCGGTGTGGGGGCGCTATTTTTCAAAAATTTTGATAAAAAACGCCCCACTACGGGGGTGTAAGTGTTAAGTAAAATATTACAATGATAGTTCCTCACTGTCTAGAGTCCTAAAAAATAAAAATAACATAACCCCAACAAAAACAGCAACATTAAGCTCATTAGTTTTCCAACAATAATCTGGACCAAACTCAACTAGAAACTTATTATAATCCTAGATTCAGGTAAATCCCATTTAATCATGAGGCCATTAGTCCGCATGTTTTCTCAACTTCTTCATCCACCCAATAAAACCACCTATACTTACAACACAATAATGAAAGCACATCTCTCAAATCCATCTCCACTCCCACAAATAACTTTGGAAATTTTTAACAAAATGAAAAGGAACGGAATCAGTTGTGATAATTACACATACCCAATTGTGCTAAAGGCGTGTAGGTTGACACGTGGACTGTGGGAAGGAAGACAAGTTCATGGGGAGGTTGTGAAAATTGGGTTTTTTAATTGGAATGTTTATGTGAGAAATGGGTTGATTGGAATGTATTGTAAGTGTGGGCAGATGAGTTGTTCAAAGGCTTTGTTTGAAGGGTTTTATGACAAGGATTTGGTGTCTTGGAATTTGTTGGTGAGTGGGTATGTTGAGTGTGGTGATATGGTGGAAGCACAGAAGCTGTTTGATGAAATGCCTGAGAGAGATGTGGTTTCTTGGTCTATTATGATTGATGGGTATGGAAAGGTTTGCAAACATTGTTTGTTGTTTTAGGTTTTAACTCATATTTTTAAGGTTTGTAGGATTTTAATAATTCTAATTTTGACACACATATTGGCCGGGAGTGGCAACAGTTTTAGTTAAGGAAATGTTTAGTGACAGTCGACTTTTGACTTACTTTCACTCACCGGTCCCATATAACCAAAAGTTAACACAGTTACTTTTCCTGACGTGATTGCTTATGTGTCAAAAAGCCAAAATTTTGATGACGTGGACTGTTTTTGTGGTAAAAGACAATTTTTAATGATGTGGAATGTTTATGTGTCAAAGATTTGTTGATGTAGACTACTTATGTGGCAGTCTACATCAGCAAAAAGTAACTGGGCTAACTTTAGGTTAGTAACTTAGTATGAGACCGCTAAGGGAAAGTAGGTTAAAAGTTGGGATTGTCGCTAAACATTTCCTTAGTTGAGATTGTTGCTTGTCAATATGTCAAAGTTGGGATTATTAAAATCCAATAAACCTATTTTTTGTTATTACATAACAATCAATGTGTGTGATATTGTGTTTTTTTTTTTTCAGAAAACTGGTGATATTGCCCGTGCTCGTTTGCTCTTCGACAAAATGGATAAAAGAGACGTGGTGTCATGGAATACTATGATAGATTTATATGCAAAGGTAGGCGATATGGCGGCAGCTCGGGAACTATTTGATATGATGGATCATAAGAGTCTAGTTTCGTGGAGCATTATAATAAATGGCTATTTGCAACATCAAGATCCTATGGAAGCGTTATATGTGTTCAACCTAATGCTCTCTCATGATATAAAACCAGATAAGTTCTGTGTTGTGGGTGCAATATCAGCGTGTGCGCAATTGGGTGCGCTTGATCAAGGAAGGTGGATTCATATGTACATCGAAAAGAAGAAAATCGTAAGCGATATAGTGGTGAACACGGCCCTTACAGATATGTACATGAAATGTGGTAGCACTGAAGAGGCTCGGGCCGTCTTTAATGGTATGCCAGAGAAAAATGTGGTTACTTGGAATGCAATGATTTCTGGACTTGGTGCCAATGGTTTCGGAGATGAAGCTTTGACTTTTTTTAGTCAAATGGAGAAAGAACGAATCCAAGTGGACGATTTGATATATGTGAGTGTTTTATCTGCTTGTAGTCATGGAGGGTTTGTAGCAAAAGGTCTTGAGATCTTTAATAGAATAAAAGACCCTAAGGTTGAACACTATGGATGTTTGATTGATCTTCATGTTAGGGCTGGAAAATTGGAACAAGCAATAAGCATTATAGCGTCAATGCCAATGGAACCGAATAAAGATTTGTGGGGCTCTGTTCTCTTGGGATGTCGGGTACAAAAGAATGTCAGGTTAGGTGAATTTGTGTTGAATAAGCTTAAGGAAGTTGGTGGCGATGACTGTGGCGTTTACGTTCTTATGTCGAATACTTACGCTGAAAATGGAATGTGGGATGAGGTTATGAAGATGAGGAAGATTTTGTTGGAGAAAGGGATGGTGAAGGAGGGTGGGAAGAGTGTGATCAAGGCGGTTGATGGCGGTCTTGTGGAGTTTGTTTGTGGTAAAAACAGCAAGTTGTGCAGAAATGACGATATCGAGCATGTTCTTTGGAGCTTGTCAAAAATGGTGGATTTGGAATAGGTGTAACAAGAGAAGAATGGACTTCAAATTTGAAATTCTCCTCATTCTTAAAACAAGGTAACGAACTTCTATTAAAAATATATAAACTTGGATAAGTAGTATTATTAATCTTATTACAGGTATTTTTTTTATATTCAAATTTCGTATCCAAATAAGGTTAACATAAGAAGGTATGCAAGTGTATACATGCTAATATGCTATTAGTGGAGATGTTTACAGTTTTTGGTATAAAAAATGGTCAAACTACAAGAACAAAAATCTTTACATGTAATGAAAATTTTAAATCTGCCCTTAATAGTTAATATGATGAAATCATAACGCATAATCATTTGATAAAAGAATTCTTTTATATACAGTAGAATGTGGCTATATTTTTATGACTGTCGTTTTATTAAATATTATAAATTTAAAAACTAGTAATATAAACTAATAAAGCATACAAACACATCAGCTTCTACTTGTACTTGGTTGAAATGTAAGATGATCATGTGTTGATGAGTGGATTGTGTATTGTAAATTGTTCTAGTATGTAAAAGTTGATCATGTGTTGATTAGCGTATGCAGGTTTTCCCTTGTAAAGCTGCCAGCTACGCTTGAGTTGGCCACTTGTTTATGTTCTCTCAGTTCTCATCAGCACAGAGAACTATAGCAGGAGTGCTAGTTATAGATAATAACTATAATGTTTGATCCATCATAATAAAAGCTGCAATTATAATATTCGACTCCCCCAATTGGGATTTGATTATATGTACAGTGTACGGTGTATGTTGTCTTTTGAATGTGTCAAGTTTTACATGTTATTAAATTTTAATACATTGAACGTGCCTTATTATAATTTAATGATATTAAATTTTAATCGTTTAAAATAAAATATGAAAAGTATATGGGCCATATGCACAATAATCCAATACCTACTTCAAAATATCTTACTAGATTATACATCCGGAGTGTTTTGGGGTTGAGAAATCTAATATAACATATCAATTTTACATATGAAATACACCGGTGCGCTTTATAGTTAGTTTCATGCAACAAAGCTTCAGGTAATACTTACTCTAAAACAATTAACAATGTATCTTCAATGCTAACACCTAACCTTAAACAATGTATAACTGTAATGTTAACATCTAACTTAAAACAATTTATAACTCTAATATTAACACATAATCTAAAACAATGTACAACTCCAATGCTAACGCCTGTTGAAAATAGAATTCATATTTACTGGTGTGGACATAATTAGTAACTTGGCTATACATGATTAATGAATTACCTTAACACTTTGGTGCTGTTTGTTTTTTTTGCAGGAAAAGGTCTGCAGTCCGCGGACCACATCTGTAGACATCTGCCGGAGAAGAGGTGGACCAAAGGTCTGCAGTCTGCAAGAAGAAGATTGTTTGTTTGTTAACGTCTGCAAGCTGCTGAAATAAACTGAAATTTAAATAAACTGTTTTTTTACAGCAGTCTGGTGGTGGACGGAGGTGATGGATGGATGGATGGATGGTGGTGGTGGTGGTGGTGGGTGGTGGTGGTAGACGGTGATGGTGGTGGTGGTGGTGGACGATGGTACTATGGTACAAAAAATGACATGCCATGTGTTTTTTTTTCTGTATGAAAAAACCCCACAAAAAATAGTCGTTTTTTTCTTCGTTTTTTATATAGCACTATGTACTCATTGGAAAGATAATAAAACTCTCATCAATGTGTTGTAATTTTTTTTCTTTAAAAAATTTCGTATATAAAAGATATTAACGTTTAAAGATTATGAGATGAAACATGAGAGAAAAATTCAATTTTGTTTTTAATTTTTTTTTTCTAAAATCACTCATTTTAAGCTTTAATTTTATATTATTAATGACATGTTATTGCCACATGACACACTCAAGAGGGATGATGCTCTTTGAATGTCATATGAGATTTATTACTTTCAATTATTATAAAAGAAATATTATTGTTATTGTTCTCATCGTCGTCGCCGTAAAACCTTTAATAACATTAACAAAATTGTCCATTTGTTTACATGGCATTGAGGTGAAAATACGTTTTACGAGTTAGTGAGTGAGATTGTTATTTGATGACGCATGGTTTTAAAAGAAATAGATTTATGTTAAAACAAAATTGCATGTCAAATCCTTGATGAATGGTACTTTAGTAATTTCCGGGGCACACTCCTTGGAGAAATCCAGTAATTCAAGCCCCAAGGTTGCACCTTTGAAGCAGGAGGCAAAGAAGGTGGTTTAGGGATGACATGAGAGCGGTGAGGGCTGGTTGGATAAGAGACGACGGTGGTTTGAAGACAAGATGACAGCGATTGCGGTTTCAATCTGAACCCACCGGCTGCTAAGTTTCCTTCTTTGGTCGTCACCAGTGATCCTAAGTCCACCATAAAATAAAATATACATCGTTGCTTGAATCATCCAATTTCTTCACTGGACTCAACAACGTTGCTTTGTTGTGGCATTTGTTTTTACACATTAAGACCCTACAAACATTTAATTTACAATACAAGACCTGCAACTTTCTTTTATTTATTCCTGTGCAAGCCCTCTCAGAGTTATCAATTGTTTAATGACATCCTACAAACATGAATCGACGCATCAAACGTTTTTCTTGATCCAAAACTCTAAATGTATGCACAAGTTCTTCCATTATCTTGCAGATTAGATTATCTTTACGTTGTATACCCTTCTGAATATTTACCCCAACTTCTCTTATTTCAATTAGAAGCAAAAACTAAGGAGAATCACTCTCTTGGCTCTCATCATCCGAACTAGTATAACCCGACTGACCATCTTTGTTCGATGGAAACAATTTATCGCGCCTGAGCGGTTCCTCGGTTGAGCTTGATTGGTTTTTCTTCGATTGTATCGCGGTTGTTCTTCTTATGTCATTACACACGGTATCCAAAAGTAGCAAGAAATCGCGAACAACAACAAACAAGTGTAAGCCCTCGTCTTTTCCCGACTTCCCGTGGAAATAATTACCTGTGTTTTTAACGAGGGCCATCACCCGCTGCTCCTCTTCCAATAACCACATGATCTCGGCTTCTGCATGACCCACAAACTCGCTAAGATACTGCTGGAACTCGGTTTCATCCAAGGTTTTCATTTCATTGTTTATAAAATCCTTGGTTTTCCTTAACATGTTTCCTAGCTTCAAAACAGTTGATGTTAGGGTCTCACCATCAATAAGTGCTGCCTTTTTTACATCATCAAGTTCCTCACTTAACTTGGAAACAACCTCGAGCCCATATCCTCGGTAATGTTCCGGGGCTTCTTGATGTAACACGTCTTCGGTTGCGCTACTCTTTGCTCTCCGGGCAGCTTTATTACCTTCTGACCGGATTATTTCTTGGACAACAAAAGACAACAGTGTGGTCTTCCCATCTGTCCCTTTGACATCTGAGAGCTTTAACAGTGTGTCGAGCTTGAATGCCTGGGCCCCACCGCGATACGTACCCACGTTCATACGATTCCCTGTCTTAAGAACTGCTTCTAGAAGTTTGATGAACAGTCTGCTGTTTCTTAAGTGTTTGCAAGCTTCGTCTAAAGTTGAAAACGAGTCTTTTACGGAAGAGGATTCCTCATGTAGTGAACCGATAAACAACAAAGCTTCGAGACGTTTAAATGCAAACGGGATATCAACCAATACTTTAAGAAAGCGTTCTGAAGGGCCAAGAAGAGCAAGATCCCCAGTATATGACCGGAGTTTTAATTCTTCTTCATGGGTCGGTGCCATTTTCAACAAAGTTGAAACAAATTCGAGAGGAAGCTCATTACCTGAACATATTCACATCAACAATTCAAGTCATTCCTATCCTACTAAGATGCACATCATGAATGCTGATGAGGGAGAAAGTCACCTTCCATAATGGCATCAGAGACTTCTTCCATTGTTATATTCAATGCTTTTAGAAGAATAGCCAGATTCTGTGCTTTTCTAGGCTCAATTATCTGAATCAACTTGGGTTGGTTTGGTAGGATTGTCGCCGTTTTTCCACTCTCATTCTTGTTTTGAGCACCCGAAGCATAGCCGAACAGATTTTCAATCCTCTCCTCGTTAAACCTGTCCGTTAACAAACTTAGTTATTTATAAAAATTCAAAAGTGGACAAACAGCAATTGTGGGCCAGCTGAACATGATCCAGATAATCTGATCTGTTTCAACCCGAACCTATTTTTAAACCCATTGTGCAACCTCTTGTAAATAACTGTAGTTAGCGGTTGAGAGCCTTACTGGAATGATCCGGCTTTGATATCATGCCACACCATTGATCGGTTGGGGCTAGTATTCACCTTATCCCAGAAAAACGGTCTTAACTTTGTTTTATTGGCATCAAAATCTCTAGTTTCATCGTCTTCATTTCCAGAGCGCCATCCAGCTAGAGCAATAGGTGGAGGTGGCATTGCCATTGGTGGATTAGGCACCTTAGCAGCTTTCAGCGGTGGTGGTGGTGGTGGTGGTAGGAATGCTTCAGGAGGAGGTTGTGGTGGCGGCGGCGGCGGTGGTGGTGTTGTTGGCGGGGCCGATGGTGGAGGAATAGTTTGTCCTAGTGAAAATGGCAATGATGCATCCTCTGATACTTGATCACCATGCATGGAAGCACCTTTTGTTGATAAATTTTGCATTACATCTCTTGTACCTCCAATCTTTTTAGATCTCCTAAAAGACGCTGAAAAACAATATTTTGAATTCTTAAAATATTTGAATCTCATAAGGGGGTCGTTGCATTTGCGTTTTGAGAATAATTATTGCGAGTTTAAAAATCGAAAGTGGATGATCTGTTGGTTGATAAATTTCCAAAAACCTCATACTAGGTTTTCTTAATCTGATTTTGCTGACCCTAAATAACTCATATGATGCTTTTACCCAAACACCTGAAACTTAATATTGTAATATCAAGTTGCGATCGTCAATTTAAACGCACAGGTTTAATTGGATACTTTTATCTGGTTGAGAGAGAAAACTACCACTTGACGTGAAACAAACCATTTTCTGATTTCATATTGCATGAGTATGGTATGTTTCAACAAAGAACTGTTAACCGAGTTTAAATTTTATAAGGAAAGTAATCAATACAAGTTTTAACTTCTGAAAAGTCATAGTTTAGACCTTAAAAGTCAAAGTTCATTATAGAAATAACTCAATAAGAGAATAGTATGCAGTTAAGTAGTTACCAGTAGCAAAGAGCCCTTCCTCACTTCTTCCATCATTAGGCTTCCTTCTCTTTTTTAGTCTAAAGAAGCAAATCAAAAACAACGAGAGTATAGCTAAAGCTGCCACTATACTTGAAGATACTGCAATGATCAATAATTTACGCTCCTTATCACTGCCTTTGTGTGGCGAATCAAGGGGTTTTTCGGTCTTTTCCTGGGGATACGGATCAATATCAGGTGACAGTTTAGGTGAAGGCTTAGGAAAGGGTCCAGGTTTCCGAGATGGGTTAGGGGTCGGTGTTGGAGGTGGCCCCCCTCTAGGTGTTGGGATTAAAGGTGGGGCTTTATTTGGAGGTGATGGGGGACTCCATACCGGAGATGGAGCACTGGTGGGGGATGGCATAGGCGTAGGGCCAAATGTCCATGGTTGACGAGGGACCCGAGGCCTACGCCGACGCCTCCGTCTACGTCGACGGTTCTTTGGCTTAAGGATTCTGGCATTCAGTCTCTGTGTGGTGTCTTCTTTTACAAGGAGTCTTCTTAACAACGCGACATGAGAGTTTGCATTATACTTTGTTACTTGTGATAAATTATGTTTAAAATAGTCAATAGCTTCTGTAATTTGTTCAAATCCTTTCCTACACAATACCAAAACTTGCTCTCCCTGTAAATTGGAAACAACAGTTTCATCATACTAATTAAAAAAAAAACTAACATAAACAACAATAACAATCATTCATGAGTTATTAATAAAAGGGGATGTGAAGAAAAATCATACAATATTGTCGTCTATACGATAAGGCCTCCAATGCGGATACGAAGCTTTATCCAGAATTGGGCGATTTCCTTGACCAAAATCTGCGATGGATAAAACGAAAAAAGCAATGAAAAGAGCTAAACAACATAAGCTTCTGACATCCATTGGGTTGTTAATATACAATGCAGTTCCATAATTCAACCCTTCTCATTTCATCAATGTGGTTTGCATAAAATACAATCATTCCATATTAAACTAAAAAAAAACTATGAGAATAATATTATTGTATAAACAGGAATCTCCAATCAGAAGCCTCAATTTCCAAACGAAAATAATACAAATCTCTCAGAGATTGATGCGATTATGGATGCAGAAAGAACAGTTGAGTGTACCACATTCGCCAATATTATTATTATTATTATTATCGTTGTACGTAATCCTAATAAGTAATAAGAAGGGGAAGATGAATCATTTTACAAATTGGAAAAAGACATATAATGGTGAAGCAGAGAGAGTCTACTTGAATTATTATTAAATATGAATTGTAACATAAGAATTATTATTACAAAAGAAGAAAACCTTGGATTTGTAGTTTGTTAGAACAGATCCTCAAAGAGCTTTGCTGTTGGAAACTATTTTTGGGGGTCAAAGGAGACGTGGCAGATTATTGAAGAAGAAAGAGAGGTCGTCTTTTTTTTTTTTTTTTTTTTTTTTTTTTTTTTTTTTTTTTGTAAAAATAGCATATTGTACTTTCATTCCCGAACAAAGAAAATTATATCAAGATAACAGGTAGGCGGGCAACAAGCTGCGCCACCACCCATTTCTGAATAGCAAATCCTAATCTACTAAAAATGTAACCCTGCCTACCCGGAGCCGAGACACTACTATGAATAACCCGCTGGACCCTGGTCAGGAAACGGGTAACCTCTGGTGCCAATGAGCCAAAGGTATCAAAAGCCAAGGGTACAAAAACGTGTTGTTTCTCCTCGCAGGCTTTAGCATGTTTCTCTACCTTCTTTGTCTTTGATTTCCTCACCGTTTGCCTTGCTACAAAGCCACTATCCCTCAACCCAACTAAAGGAGATACACCTGTCAGGTCAACACAAGAATGCTTCCCCCGGCCCACCCAAAGACAAGGAGATCTTCTGGTCGTAGGGTGGATCTCCCTTCTTCTGGATCCGAGAGAAAGTTCACAGGGGCCTCCTTCTTGGCTGAGATCTCGGTCCGTCTTAAAATATCTCACATAATGTCTCGAACCTAATCATGCCGATATTTGAAACCGGGTAACTCCTTACAATGAACCGCATGTTCCCCGTATTCATCCAGGCAGGCCTTACGGCAAATCGTTGGTTCTCTTGCCAAGTTGTCGGGTTTCCGAACAAAGTGCGCAGAGTCATGCACAATAATTTTTCGACATCAAAGAACCAAAGTTTTATTTTTTTAAAGATAGAATCCACTATTCGAAGAAGGTTGCGGCATAACTCGTTGCCTGTTTACCTACCATTTTATTGAAAATTCCTATGATGTTACTTTAATGCATTTTCGAAGATCATAAATAACTATTCAAGAGCAGAGTAGATTAAAACCACTCTTTTTCAAAAAAAAAAAAAAAAAAAAAAATATCACACCTTCAAGACTACCGACTCAATCACGCCCTGCAATGGTTGTTTCTAGCTCTGCTCCTCATCAAAACATACATCTTCTTTTTAATATATATTTTCATTCTTATTCACATGATCAAAATTGTTGTTTTTTCATATTATAGTAAATTAATTTCTATGTTACATCATAACACATATTTTATCACATTATATTATATTTATCTTTCCCGAAAAGCTTCCGGAATATAATCTAGTTTAATACATAGTTGTCAAAAGCGCGCCTAGGCTCGAGGCGCACCAAGTGCGCTACGCCCTGTGAGGCGCGCGCCTAGGCTCTAAGGCGCACTATCAGGGCTGATTTCCAGCCAAATTCAGGCTAAAAGTTGCATAAGCCTCTAAAACATCCTAAATGAGTCATGAACAAGTCCTAAACAACCCTAAAACATCCTAAAGTAGCCCTAAACAAGTATAAAACATCTCTAGAATCCCTAAAAAATGTATTTTATACTATGCGCTTAATTATAAAAAGCCGTCGTTTTTTATGCGTCTTGCGCCTAGGCTCCGGGCTCGGCCTATGCGTCTTGAGTACGCCTATGCGCTTTGACAACTATGGTTTAATATATTTAAAAGAAAATGGACAAGTTCAGTGTGAAGTTTTCAACACAACTAATAAATTTGAAATAAACACTCCCTCCTAGTAGACTTTAAATAACTAGCTCTGCACGTTGCTGCGGGTACTTAATAAATTTTTATACGTTGTCATAAATACAACCTGTTTAGGTTAAATTCTTTTTACTTATTAGCACCTTAAGATTTAAATAAGACAACAATGAATAATTCTAGTTAATATTGTTTTTACCATCATAGCTAACACATAAATTGGTTCACAAAATATACAAAGGGAACTTTCTCACTAAAATAACCCATTTTGACCCATTACATAAGATAAAAAAACATAAAGTATCCTCAATGTATTACAACACTCAAACACCTCTTCACTTCATTTCATGAGTTATATGTACCCTCCAAAATTAGTTGTAGCTCCATTACATAAGATAAAAAAACATAAAGTATCCTCAATGTATTACTACGATGGGCTTTTGAACAATCGTCAGTACGTGGCATCCCGATATTTCCACCATCGGTTGGGGTGTTACATCTTTGGCCTATTTTCGAAAAGATAGTTACAACATAAATTACACATCCATTCTTGTTCTTTTTAATCACAAGATGATAGTGTGAGCAATGATAAGGACCATGTTTTGTGATGTTGTGTTAGATGTATGTCTTTTGGGTGGTTGCTAATGAGGGCTATCGTGAGTGGTTTGGAGTGGGTAACGGAGGTGTCTCGGTATACTTGTTGATGGTGGCGGTGGTGGTATGGAAACGACAAAGCGTTGCGATTGTTCATGTCTTCGATACCATAAATTGAATCAAGAAAAAGTTTCATCATCAAAGTACTTAAAGACATAAGCAAACCGGTCTTCCTCATAAATTGCATATGAGGAAAAGAACCTTTCAACCTCACAAAGCCACCGGGCCGGATTCGAACCAGTGAAGCCAAATAGAATCATGGAGTCATTAAGTTCTTCCAAAGCCATGGAGGCTAAGGCTCAATGAAAGCACCAATTGACAGGCTTTACAAATAAAAAACCTACAAAACTTCCAAGAACTAAATAAGAAATAGATATCAAGCACAAAAGCTTTTTGTAATTCATAAACTCAAGGTAATACATCCGATTGCCTAAATAGCAATACAACACAAGTTGCAAAAATAAACTACAATCCATTAACACTACCTAAAACATGGGCAAGCATAACATCCACAACTCCCCTTTGTTCTCACACATTATCACATAAAACAAATTAATAAAAACCATAAAGAACAGGTGTGGCTAAATATGCAGACATAAATAACCAAATAAAAAGCAAATCCAAGAGATAGGACCAAGGGTGGTGTGGCACGTATCACACGACCAAGTATTTGACATTCGCATGGAAACGAGTTGACGTTAACCCGCACGTTGTAGCGGGATGTTAATTACGAGTGTTTTTAGTATTGCTATATGATACGCAAAAATTGTAAGTTTATGCAAAACATTCTTTCTTTTGAATGAACTAACCCTTGCCAAATCATTTTACTTCAAAACATTCTTTTCATTTTGACATGCGCCTAAGAATGTTAACCGTGCATTTGTCACATTTGTCATATTAAAAAGTAAATTTCAAATACCCTTACGTAGCGTTCGTTTCATTGATTGTAACGGAATTGGAATTCGCGCGAGAACTATAATTTGATTTGGAATTTAGGTTTGTTTGTTTAATATAATAGAATGAAATCTTGATAGAATTAGAATTATTTAATTAAACAAATAATAATTTAGATTTTCATATTACAATGGACATCTCCATCATCACCATAGACTATCTGCAAGCCGACCAACCGTCGTCGTCTTCATCGCCATTGTCTGCAATCTGAGAGTTGCTTGTTACTCCGACAACATAACTTGTTCTTCCATCAAAGCGGAAATCAAAGTTGCTTCACTTCGTCATTAAATTCGAACAACATCGCATGGTTGATTCAGGCAAAAGAAGAAAGGGAAAAAAAATTAATCAAATATATTTTTGGACTTACCGAACCGATCGGTCTTCAAAACATTTCTGAAGACGAAATCGCTGCCATCAACACCAGTCGTCCGGTCTGTTCTGCCTGTGGTCCGTCGAGAAATGATCTTCAAAAGGTTCAGGCGGGTAATACATATGATCGGAGATTTTTTGAGGCCGTAGGGGTTATATAAGGCGAACGATGGTAGAAAGGGAAACGGTGGTTGGAGACTTAGAGAAGAGTCGGTTTGAAACTAATTATAAAGTCACCGCCACGACGGTAGTTTTGTTTTGGTTCGTAAGAAGGCCTAATAAGAAAAGGCGGTTGAAGTAGACAAAACGGCAGAAAATGAAATAGGGGAAGTTAAGTTAACGCCGTTAATGGACTGTTAAGTTACCATTTGTAGTATTATATTGTAACACCCCAACCGATGGCGGAAACATCGAGGTGTCACGTAGTGACGATTGCTCAATAGCTCATGGACTAAAAGTGAAAATATTGATACATTGATTAAATAGTTTATTACATTGAAATGAAATACAACGATTCTAAATGTCACATAAACTGAAATACAATGAATCAAAATCTAAATATGAATCCGAAAGCTTAACGAATGCATCTCAAATAACCTGAAACATGTACGAAAATAATTTGTCAATACAAAAATGTATTGGTGAGCATACCCTGTTTGAATATATATAGTAAGAAAAATGTTTAGCAATTCATGAGCGGTACCATTTGCAATTATGTAATAAGTAGTATCAGTCAAAACCAAGCCTATGAATAATGACTAACACATGACTAACAATTTGAATAATGAATTAACAAGACAATGACCAAGATTCTCTCAACAGAGTCTCAAGGGGGTATACCATAGTACTATTCATTGAAATGCTAGGCCGCCCAGCGGTTAATGATTTTGACTAAGCATACACACAAATTCACATAAGGCAAACACACATGAGAATTGCATTAAGTATAAGAAATAGAAACTTGATTAATAGGTACATGAGTCACCCCAAAGTAGTAAAATAGTAAAAAGGGGAAAGATATACTCACCTTCTAAGATGCTATGATAATCCACACAAAAGTTGTTAAGATGAAAAGTCGTCTACACGAAGGTTTTAGTGTGTAGACCCGTTTTGCTTTGTTTGATACTTAATGGTCTCCTTTAATATTTGACAACCTAAAGGTATATTCATTTGAAGTTAGTGTCGTGAGTAATATTCATGATGGTTTGTAGTTTCTACTTTTTTGGAACCGTTGTTGATTGTAGTAAAATAGTTTTATTTGGACCGTTACGATTAACCACATATGTTATATACGCGAAATTATTTTATTTCAAATTAAGTAATAAAAATATGTAATTTTGTGAATATATATACACACACCATATTCGTGAGTAATTCGCATTCATCCAATTATGAACAAACTGAAAATCACTTTGTACAACTTGAAAGTTTATTTATAAAACTATCCTATTGTAAAACTAAATTTACAAAAAAAAATTACTCACCAACATATGTGTGATAAAAAAATCATGTAACTTATGAAATTATTATGCATGAATTTATTTAGTAATATATATTAGTAAAAGAAACCTTGTGAGCCAAGACTATTGTTTCTATTTCTTTTGAATATTATAAAATTTATAAATGGAACAAGTCATAACCCATTATAGTGGAAGTTCGTCTTCTTTGATATGTAACCGGAATTTATTGCAAGTTTTAAATTACCAATATTTACAAATGCTAAATGCATCGCATGTATGCGTTTCAAAACAAAACTATCAAAGTGAGTTCATTTACGATACCTGTAGCTAAAGAGAGATAGTCAAAACTCGGTGTCATGGAACTTTGCAGTGGTTCTATGCGGTCATTAGCTAAATATGGGTTGTACATTTAGATATGATATAGCGGCTGTTATGATGTCGATGGTCGTGGTACTTGTGTTGGTTGTTGCCGGGGGATGGAAAAAAGACGACGGAGGCGATGGATGTTGGCTGTGATTTCCACAAAATATCAACCAGACAAAACTAGTGTGTTTGTTAGATATTTTTTACTGAAAGTGTGTTGTGAGTATATAAGTTTTGGTGTATTGTAATTAATGATTCTTTGATAGTGTCGGTTACCAAATTCAAAAAGAAATTAAACATAAGAATTAATCACCTCAATTACTTGACGTTATGAATGGTAATCGTTAACAATTCTAGACAGTAAAAGAAGGTTAGGGACCTCTAATTGTGTGGTTACCAATTGGTTCTAAACATATTCCAATTAATTTAAAATAAATATATATAACGTTTTTTTATTATTAATAACAATAACGGTCGACGTCATTTTGTAATAATAATTATATTATTTGTCATGTTACTAAAATAAATATTAAGAGTATTAACTAATAGCCAATGTGGGGCTAGCCCACTTGGTAGAGACATATGTCTTTTAGATGGGAGGTCCAAGGTTCAATCCTTGGCAAGGGTGTTGTAATTTAGATTTATTGGTGTAATATATAGGAGATGTAACGTTTGCCGTTCAAAAAAAAGAGTATTAACTAATAATTTAGTGAAAAAAATGGTTCGGGCATGCGTCGCTAAAGATTGACCGGTTACATGACGACTTAAACTCGTTTAAGAATTTGACATAATAAATCGGTATATTTTTTTTAGTTACAACTTTTCACGTATTACAATACCTACCCAAAATGTTACGCTTGAGTATGGGTTGTGTGATTTTAAGATTTGGATATTGTCACTTTAAATCCCTTATTTTATGGGGGAAATCACAAATGTTACAGTCTCCCCTACTTTAGAAAATTTCGTCTCGAAATTACTTTCAAGTGAAGGTTTCTATGAAACAAAAGGCGTTATAAAATTCAAGTGGGTTTTTAAAAAAAAAAAATTGCATAGTCATGTTTTGACAAAAATTATAGTAGTTTCTAATATCCAAAGTAAAAGTTTCAAAAAAAAAATTGACAGTTGACCCGAGATTAGGAAGTGAGAGTTTAAATGAGAACAGTTTTGGGAATGTGTAACGGGTGAGGATAGAGGTACTAATGAAGAAGTCTCCCCTACTTTAGAAAGGATTAAACCCTAACATATTCCAAAACTCATTATGCTAAGGTTTGTTTGTTGATATTTATCCTACTTACACGAAGGTATCTACAAATGAACACTCACTAAAACAACAAAGGTTGGAAGAAAGCGCAAAGATAATGAATAGTTTGAGTCTAGTATAATGCACATGCATATATACATTAAACTAGACTGGGGGGCTGATGATGTAGGGTACCCAATTGGGCTAAGCCCAATATCCCAAGAAGCCAAAATCATTAAATATAATATTGGGTCAAGCCCAAGCCCAACAAGGAAGCCCATTAGGATTTAACCCATCCCCCCTCTATAAATAGAGGGGCAAACCACACAAACAACTCAGATTGGTCACAATCTCAGACCTCTCTCACTCTCTATCTTTCCCTTTCTCTCTCTCTAAATACTCTCTCTAGAGTTAACTCTCTAATAATACTTTTAGCAGCAGAAGGCCGAAGCCTTGAAGCCTTCAAGCACGCAAGCTGCTGCTGTACATTCTTAAATATCTACAACCACACTGATTCCACAACCAAGCTGGCCCCAACAGCCACTATATGTGGAATCACGATCTGTTACTCGCAAGTCCCAGCCTTCATCAGGCTTACGTGGATGGTCCTTAGTTGTAACTTGGGATCAAGAGTTCCTCTCTTCAAGATCATACTCTTATGTTTGATCTTTTCTTAAGTCAACCAATAATAATAACATTCTGACTTTGGGTTGATCCCAAATCAGAATCATAACAACTAAAATATCAAAACTCTTGAACCTCCCATCTACGTTTACAACGTAGAGGGACACCACGACTTGCGTTTGGTGAACCGAAACCCTTTAACCCTTTTACCCCTTCTGACGAGTTCTCTCATGCTGCTGATCTAACCCTTTAAGCAGCAGACGAGGTCAGAAGCCTGACAACCTTGAAACGTTCAGACCTTCTCCAGATCTATATTTGTTGTAGCAACAAGTTGGCGCCCACCGTGGGGCCGTGCTACTAAGAACATAAACTCTTTGTAGTTCGACTCCGTCGATCTATTTTCTATGTTCTTTTTATATTTGGAGAGAACGATTTCGAGAAAGTCACTTCTATATCTCCTATTATGTTCCTAAAAACGATATCACATCTACACTAAAACTCCTATTATAGGCTCCAAAGACACTTTTGCTATCCAACATATTCCATGACTTACATGAGAAATGGAATAAATATGAGCCGTTTCTAGTAAATAGGAAATGTACAAAGTTGTTTATGCACTATGTTCATGACTCACTAAAAAATATTATATATATATTTTAAAGTGTTTTCACTTTATGTCAAAGTAAAGTATCTAAACATGTCAAAACTACACAAGAATTCATAAAAAAAAAATCAATCAAAAACAACTTTTGATAATAGTTCAAATCAACTTTTTCTGAGCATTAATATTTTTCCATAAAGTATGTCAGAAAAAGTAAAAGCTAATATTTGTTTTCATAAAGTAAGCATTGTTCTCTAGATCCGTGCATAATTTTATGTTTCAAATGGCTACTTTATAAATAAAAGTCATACAATACATAAAAATTTAACAAAGGACTACTATGTCATACGTATGCTTCTATATTGCATCGGTCACTTTAAGTTTGACCGAATTAGTTTGGAGCTCGTAAGGGTTATCCCATGAATCCAAATTTAATAATGTCAAAGAAAACATATAAACAAAGGGTGATATTTCTTACTGACCTTCTTATGTGAACGAATGCACAAGATGTAAATGTGCATCTAAAATAAACGAACAAACAAGTGGGCAAAGAAAAATCATATTACAACCATCTTTCTAAATCATGAACATATTTTGGCAAATAAAAAAGGAAAATCATAATCAACTGATTAATCGACATATGTCTGTCATATTTATCTTTGATAAAAAAAATTTTTACCACTTTTTGAAAGTCAAAGATTCTTGACAACAAAGAAATATTTTTCGTGTATATTCACACATGTATGCATAAAGTACAAATATTTATAGATAAATAAAGAGTAAAATTTCTACCCATTATTTATAAATAAATGCATACACTCTGCCCAATACTCTTTAAATTTCCTAGAGACTTCATACTAAGTCACTCATCTTGGAAAAATACATTTACACAAAAAGACAAAAATACATGCTTTTATCCAATGGATAAAAGCATGGAACCCTTTTACCTTACTGTGCACAGAGCATCTTGCTTTTACCCAATGGATAAACGTCTGAACCCTTCAACCTTACTGTGCACAGAGCATCTTTCAGCTTTTCAGACCAGGCTTATAGGTCTACTGTACACGGAAGCTTTTAAGCTTTCAAGATATTATTCACTGCAACTTTATAGCTTACTGACCTACTACAACCTTTTAAGCTTTCAAGCTACTGTTCAGCTTTACAGGTGCATAGATCTACTATACATCAAAACTTTTTAACGTTTCCAGATTATGCATACCATACATTGCTCCTTGAAGCTTTATAGACGTTTAACACAATGTCTAACGAAGTTTTCTAACCTTCTAGGCTACTGGTCACCAAATCTCCACAACCTCTTAAGCGACCGTTCTACAAAGCTTTAAAGCCTTTTGGGCTATTATTCGTCAAAATTTCACAGAACTTTTAGGCTACTGACCATCAAAACCTTTAAGCCTTTTAGGCTACAGCTCATCAAAGCCTTTAAGCCTTTCAGGCTACTGACCATTGAAGCCTTGAATCCTTTCAGGCTACTGACCATCGAAGCCTTAAATCCTTTCAGGTTATTGCTCATCGAAGCCTTCAAGCCTTTCAGGCTACTGTTCTCTAAAGCCTTCCAAGCTATTGCTCACTCAAGCTTTAAAGTCATTTCGGCTACTAACCATGGAAGCTTTAAAGCCTTCCAAGCTACTATTCCCTAAAGCCTTATAACCTTTTAGGCTATTCAAGCTTTAAAGCCATTTAAACCATTGTCTATTAAAAGTTTCTAATACCTTACAACCTTCAAGGCTATTCTAGCGGAAGCTCCAAAGACGTTAAGCTACCATTCATCAAAGCTTCACAGCCTTTTGGCCAAGTATCCAATGAAGCGTTTAACCTTTTTAGGCTATTTTCATGAAAGTTTTATATCAGTATTGACCACTAATTCTCGAAACTTTACAGCCTTAAAAGGTCGATACTCATAAAAGCTTTACAACCTTTTAGTAATTAATAAAACAAAACTAAAAGATATGTGCATGCTTTTTCTGACAACCCATGAGGGTTAAACAAAAAGTGAGTGTTATCAAAAGTCAAAAGAGAATAGCCCTATAGCCTTTTAGCTTTTCAGACTAGAGATAAAGACCCAGTTATTTCACTGCTCGTTGAAGTCTTAAAGCCTTTTGGGTTACTATTTATCAAACCTTTACAGCCTTTTAGGCTAGGGGATTCATTAAAGCTTTATGGCTTTTCAGACCACTATGCATTGAAGTTTCACAGCGTTCAAATTGATTATTCATGAAGCTTTGCTATTACTTAGATCAGCTTCAACTTCTAAACAGCTTCAAGAGCTACACATGAACCATTTAAACTAACGACCAAGTCAACAAAGCAAACACATTTCCTAACCAATATCCACAAATACATTTATGATGCAAACATTGTAACATTATTTTAAGGCTAACATAAGGAAATGTCAAAATAAACATATGGTTCAACACATCAATCTATGGATCTTTAAATCGCCAAACATCGCAAGCTTTCAAACAAGCTTCTATTCTGTGAACAACCTATAGATCCGAAATAACAACAACTTCAATCAAGAAGTTATATCTCGCAAGCAAAAGAATCAAATAAACCAGTAAAACGCGCCTCTAGTCACGAACACCTTTTACCAAGGGCTGATATGAATAAGTTGACATGCTTAAATAAAGTAAGTAACCCCCGAAGCAAATAAGCATATCAGCTCAGAGGGTTAAAGGATAACAGGGCAAAAGGCTTCCCCTAACAACAACCTATATAGCAACAAACCTTCAAAGGAGGAACAAAGAGATTAGATGTACAACAACACTTTGATATTAGTCAGAATCACTCATCACCATGTCATGACTATTTCTAACTGTGGGGCTGGTGGCTCGTGTGGACAAACCTACATTTAAAAGAAGTTGAGAAGCAAAGAAGCAAAACATTTACACATGTCAACTTATTTACTCAAATGCTGAGATGCCTTTAAGTATCTTACCATAGCAAAGAAACACGATAACTCAAAACAACAGCCTAGCTACTTTTCTTTCGCATAAGTTAAGAAGCTTAAAGGCTTACTATATTGGGTCAACATTATTCAAGGAAAGGCGAACCTCTTATCAAGACTAACCTTGTGTTCAAACAACCTAACATCTCAATGGGACATGCATGCCACCTAAAGCATATGCTTTTCTCCCCTTGAAAAGATAAACAACTCAAGGAAGAAAAAGCCTCCCCATGCCAACAAGGCCACTTCAAAGGAATGAAAGAAGAGATCATTGTGTACACAAATCAATACCTCCCATACATCCTCCTTTAACACCGCTTTAGCTACAATGAGTCAACAAAGGTAACCACTTTCTTCAATTAGTGAACAAAGTTAGAATTGTTCATCCAAGAGGCTATAAACCGCAAAGGTCATTACAAACTCCAACAAACACAAGAGGTTTTAAGCTTTATAGGTCCTCACAAACTGTAACCTCAGAAGCTTAGAAGGTTTAAACCTCACTCGTCTCCATAAGCGATGACCTCCAATGCTTAGAAGGTTTAAGCCTCACAGGTCTTCATAAGCCATAACCTCCAATGCTTAGAAGGTTATGGACTTCAAAGGTTATCACCCCGGAAGCCAGGAAGATCATAACCTTCACAACGTATCACCTCTTTTGATACAAAAGCTCGACAACAACAAACTCGTTACAAACACAAGTTTTATACCTCAGGGATGACAAAAGTCAAAATACATCACAGGTTCATGATAATATTGGTATACTTGGCATGATTCTTACATAAGCTCCTTCGAACATGTCATTAAAAGCTTCAAATACTTAGAAGTTTCAAAAACAGCTCAAAAGCTTCAAAATAAACAAAACAAGCTTAAAAGCTTCAAAAGACATTAAAAGAAGCTCAAAAGCTTAAACGCTTCAACTACCACGAGCTTAAAAGCTTAAAAGCTTCAAATACAACAACTGAAGCTTCAAAATTTAGAAGTTTCAGATACAAAACTTGAAGCTTACAAGCTTGAAGGGTATACAATAAGCATAGGAGGATAAAGAACCTATACATGTCATGACTTCTGCTCTAAAGCTGAAACGGGTACAAGCATCTTGCTAATATGCAACAACTTATCAATCCTTGAACAAAAACCACAGTTAGAACAAGGCATACGTTCGCCTCCAGTATGAACACCACTTCTCGCAATTTAAAAAGCAAAAGAAGGACTTAACTAAAGGAAGAAGCTATCAAACTAGCTATAAGCAAAAGTGTCCTTATAGCAAACAAGTTCTATTCTAAGAACTCACAACTAGGTGAACCGCCTATGATAATACTTTCCTTCTACTAAGGCTTTAGCATGAACAAAACATACACCAACAAAGATTATCCAAAGCAACTTGCTCAATCGTCGAAGCTCTTGCTAAAACATCAATGCTTCTCACTCACACTAAGCGCAAACGCTTGCCCAAAAAATCTCCATCAAAAGAATATTACCTAAGCTAAACATGAATACGAATTTTGAAGCTTCTAAGCCTTCAACCATATCTGGAGATCTAGCAAGTACAAAGACTACAAAGTCAAGGCAAGCTAACCCAAACCAACCTGAGAAGCAAGGCTACAAAATAGCCGTAGCAAAAAGGATCAAGCCCCATAGAAGCATTGAAGCATCATGCTATACATAAAAAAAAAAATAAGGACGAATCAAACCACAATGCTAAGGCGTTGAAGCTGTTGGCAAAATAACAAATCAAGCTACTTAGCAACTAAAGTAGATTTGTTAAAACACCAACACCTTGCCAAAGCACTTTGCTACAACACATGAGTGTCTTCCTAAAAGACAACTTACATGTTACAAAAATGAAACCTTCGAAAGCTTGATCCAAAATAGGAAGGACGACACATTGTGCTCGAAACTCACAACGGTGATTCCTACAAGCTCAATCAACCAAGAAGGAAAGAGAGTCCCAAGGCATTGTGACGACAATCACCTTAAAAGGTTCAACGTAACCACAAACGGCCAAGAGATTTCTACCACTTCTTTGTGTAAACATTTAGTTATCATGAAATGAATGAATCATAGCATTTTCCATCAAGATTTGTCTGTCTATCCTATAATCAGGTTGAGAACCTAGCAAGAAACTCCATGGCAAGGGCCATGTAAGGGGATGAGCTCCCAGGCCACATCGCTCAATAGGTTCAAGGGTTGAATGGACCTATATAAGGGGTGAGTTCCTAGATCAATCCAACTCCATGAGACCTACAAAGATTTTCCTTTACATGTCTCATAGACGGGTTTGAACAGCCTACACCAATTGTTCCTTAAGTTTTCTAAACAAACTTACGAAATACAAAAACACTAAGTAGTGTACATAGGATAGGTGGCGACTTGTTTGCCTAGACTACCTTAAGGATAAGTGACTGCAGCACTTAACCTTTTAAGGTGCTACCGGCAAAACATTTCCCAACAAATACAAAGACAAAACATCCAAACATGCAAGCATCAAAACATCCAAACATGCAAGCATCCAAACAAAGACAAAACATGCAAGCATCCAAGCATCCAAACATGCAAGCATCCAAACACGATCACAAAAATACACTAAGGTACAATTCAAAAGTGAAACAATCTCACAAGGCCATACATACAACAAAATATATGAAAGCTAACATAAAAGGCCATGATCGACAATCATAACATGTCGAGCCTAACGGCTTGAAAGGTTCATAATACCACAACCACATGTTAATATTCTAGCCATACAAGGCTAACACCAAATGGAACCCTACAAGGTTTCCCAAACAACACAACGAATGATACTTCACCAAAATGGTACTAAAGAAACAAATCAATAGATTTGGACACTCAATCATGTCAACAAAAGAAGCTCAACTTCATACGAACGAAGCTTATAGACATGCTCTATATATCAAGCTTTGAGCGAAGGAAGCTCATATCAATCTTCGAACAAAAGAAGCTTACAAGCATAAGTCATACGTCAAGTTTCGCATCAAAGAAGCTCGCTAGCAAGGTCATACACTCAACGTCTTATGAACAAGGCTCCTGAAGGAGAATAAAAAGCGAACGTTCATAAACAAAGAAATTCGCTATTTAACCTTGTTTGCTTCTGTCTACTTGATTCCATCGCTTGTATCATAAGAAAGAATTTATCACAAAACCTTGATAGCACAAAAAATTAGGCTAGTGATGGATTTCATCCATAAGCTTAAAGGAGGAAGTCCATGAGCTTTTCAGCTGTCAAGCCAAGCCACTTTGCTTAAAGGATGAAATCTATATGCTTTAGTCAACAAAAATATTAACTTTGCTTCAAGCCTTCAAAGTTTAGAACACGTACAAGCTTTTTATCAAGTCAGGTCATATCAAGTCAACCTTCAAGGCAATGTGCTTCACCTTCATGTGCAAGAGGCCTTCCTTCGTACACATGCAACTTTCCTTCTGTCATATGAAGCTCAGAAATCGACCATTCGGTCAATATAATAATCCACTATATATTGGATTAACTTCCCGACATTTGTTCAAAAACGTGACTTGCTAAAAACCTCTGTAAGTGCACCTAGCTACAATCATTTAGTGATACTTAGCTACTTTGTTGATGCTTACAAGCATTTAAATTGCCATAGTCATTTGATAAATGAACTATCTTCTAAAGGCTTGTGCCCAAAATAAAGATATTTCCAAAAAATATTTTACAAAATTATGGGAATATCATCCAAAGGAACATACATGTGGGATATAGATGGTTTTAATCACACAACTCGAGATAACTTCGCCAATACAACAAACAAGCTTAGAAAATTAAGCTCAAAAGGCGAAAACTTAAAAGGTTAATAGCCGATATACTGAAGCTAATACAAGCTAACAAGGAAAGAAGCAAGCAATGGAGGAATATCCAGCTCCATAGCTTCCATCTAAATAAGGGCTTAGCAAGCTGCAAAGCTTATCAGCTTAAATCCTTATAAGCTTTCAAGCTCATCAGCTGCTTCCACCAAACTACGGGCTTATCAGCTTAAATGCCAATAAGGTTTCAAGCTCATCAGCTTAAACCCCCTAATAAGCTTTCAAGATCATCAACTTAAACAAGTTTCAAATTTTATCAGTTTAAACCCTAACATATTCCAAAACTCATTATGCTAAGGTTTGTTTGTTGATATTTATCCTACTTACACGAAGGTATCTACAAATGAACACTCACTAAAACAACAAAGGTTGGAAGAAAGCGCAAATATAATGAATAGTTTGAGTCTAGTATAATGTACATGCATATATACATTAAACTAGACTGGGGGGCTGATGATGTAGGGTACCCAATTGGGCTAAGCCCAATATCCCAAGAAGCCAAAATCATTAAATATAATATTGGGTCAAGCCCAGCCCAACAAGGAAGCCCATTAGGGTTTAACCCATCCCCCCTCTATAAATAGAGGGGCAAACCACACAAACAACTCAGATTGGTCACAATCTCAAACCTCTCTCACTCTCTATCTATCCCTTTCTCTCTCTCTCTAAATACTCTCTCTAGAGTTAACTCTCTAATAATACTTTCAGCAGCAGAAGGCCAAAGCCTTGAAGCCTTCAAGCACGCAAGCTGCTGCTGTACATTCTTAAATATCTACAACCACGCTGATTCCACAACCAAGCTGGCCCCAACAGCCACTATATGTGGAATCACGATCTGTTACTCGCAAGTCCCAGCCTTCATCAGGCTTACGTGTGGATGGTCCTTAGTTGTAACTTGGGATCAAGAGTTCCTCTCTTCAAGATCATACTCTTATGTTTGATCTTTTCTTAAGTCAACCAATAATAATAACATTCTGACTTTGGGTTGATCCCAAATCAGAATCATAACTAAAATATCAAAACTCTTGAACCTCCCATCTACGTTTACAACATAGAGGGACACCACGACTTGCGTTTGGTGAACCGAAACCCTTTAACCCTTTTACCCCTTCTGACGAGTTCTCTCATGTTGCTGGTCTAACCCTTTAAGCAGCAGACGAGGTCAGAAGCCTGACAACCTTGAAACGTTCAGACCTTCTCCAGATCTATATTTGTTGTAGCAACATTAAGTGTTATGTTCCAACATTGTAATCCCCTGCTATACTTAGAAGGAATGTTTTTATCAACAATTCATGGGCTTTTTAAACACTCTTCTTATACATGTTTGAACCCCAAATGAACATCAAATACACTCAGCTAATTCTTGTCATCTTGTGTGCTTCAAGGTAAGTATCTAAGACATTAGTAGTATCAAGGTTAGACATTGTAAAAACTCATTGGCTGGCTTTTAACATTTAGATTCTAAACAACCTATTAGCCGAAGCTATAAGCTATAGAATTTGTATATTAAACAAACCGTGTTGGAGATCAAACTAAATGAGTCATTGATCAGGCTGACCTAACTATGTTGATCCTAAAACCAACACGTGTAAGATGACCTCTTTTGAGTATCCACTGCTTGTTGTTGCTTGTATATGGTGAAGTGCAGGTGTAAATTCTCTATCCTTCCATGTATATGCGACTTATCCTTGATCGATCGTTCATCTCGATCTGATGTAGGGCCCCACAGGAAGTAATTGATGTTATGGTTTCTTATATATTAGCTCCTCTTCTTGACACGCCCTGATGTTGATTTCCATTAGTTTGTACGAGGATGAAGGCAATATATCGCAACATTGTCGTCTAGGGGACTGCAACTATTCACAAATAACCCAAAATCATTAGTTTTAATAAACACTGCTAGCTTTTGACATTTAGAAGTCAAATGTATGTGTTCTAGCGCTTTCTATCATGGTAATCAACATTTTAAACGTCTTGTATTAGAGTATTGTATTATTGTTCTTTTCAAGTCGTGTTAGGAATTTCCACCCTTACCCGTAGTAGAGAGTGGTGTTCATTAAATCATGAAATTAACTTAACCGTCAAAACCAAAATAAGTTGCAGATTTGAGACTCAAATGGTCTAGTTTTGACCGTTTGCCGGTTTAATGGTCTGGTTTTTCCGGCTTGGAAGTTAGAGCCAACTATGCAAATTAAAGCACTCGTACATGTCTGTTATATATACATATTGAACTAGTATTTTTCCTGCCCAGCATTGTGGCAGCGCGCGACAGATTGAACCGTGCAGTAACATTTAAGTGTAGAACAAAATGCGCTACACACAGTTCGTAAAACACATATCGTAAAAGACAATTACTAAAAAGTGTAAAACACGGTGATTTTAAATGCACATAAAATAAGTACGAAAACATATTATATTTGACATTATGTATTCGAATTTCAAAAGAAAAAAAATTTAAGTCAAAACGTAGACCAACTCGTATTTATACCGATACATAGATAAATATACGCATATAAAAATAGTTTTTTTTCAAATAAAAATACAAAAGGGGTAAACACGAGATTTTCCAAAAGGAAATAAAATGTGTAAGTCGAAACATACAACAACTCGTGTTTATACCAACACATGTATAAAAATTCGCACGTAAAAATTAGTCTTTTCTAGGTAAACGTACGAAAAAGTGTAAACTCGAAATTTTCCAAAAGAAAAAAAAAAGTTTAAGTCGAAACGTAGACTAGCTCGAATTTTTAGTTCAAACGTAGCCCAATTCGTATTTGTACCAACACATATATAAAAATTCAAACGTAAAAAATAGTTTTCTATGTCGAAACGTAGACCAGCTGGAAGCGCACATAAAAAAGTACAAAAGCATATTATATTTGATGTTACTCGTTAATCAAAAGAAAAAATTCGTGTTTATTCCGATACATGTATAAAAATTCTCACGTAAATAAAAATATTTTCTTCCAAGTAAAGTTACAAAGAAGAAAATGTAAGTCGAAATGTAGACAAACTAGTATTTATACCAACGCATATATATAAAAATTCACACGTAAAATAATAGTTTTTTTTTTCTAAGTAAAGGGGTTAAAAATGACAAATGATAAAGTTAGGGGGCTAGATTATGTAAAAAATAGTATTATTTTTTTTCAAGTAAAGGGTCTAAAAACAACAAATGGCAAAGTTGAGGGGTTGAATTTGCCAGTGGAGAAACCCCACTGAAACGCCACGTTAAAAGGGGCTTTATTCCTCCTTCGAGTAACATTCAAAAAATAAAATAACGTCTCTTTAATTAAAAAAAAAAAAGAGAAGTGAAAAGAAAGAAATTTGATTGGTTGAATTATATGGGCCACCAGATCACAAACCAGTTATTAACGCTCGTTATTCCGCTCACAAATGATAAATGACGCCTAAAAAAATGAGGGGCGTCATTTATGAGAAAAATGTTGAGGTGGCAAGGGCTACCCTGAACCCTCTAGCCTTAGGATAGATATAATATGTAATTACGTGTAAGTATATACATCGGAATTATCTTTAACATTTTAGTTATTTAGTGCAAACTAATGTTTTGAAAATAAATCAGTCAAATCGTTAAACCGGTCAAACTGGCATGTTTGGTTGTTTGTGTAATTAGCATTTCAGTTTTGGTTAAAGTAGCCAAACTGGAACGTGAACACGCATATTAACAAAACGTTACTAGGAGTGATTATGAAATGTGGTACCTGTTTTATATCAACATTTAATTTTTGGGAATGTACTTTGATCTCTTGTATTCTTCTTGGAGATGACAGGCCAAATGTGCACTTTTCTTCTTCCATGACTCTATAAACGCTAGTAATCCCGTCTTTCCTTGAGTATACTCTATCCAAATGAAACACGACCGGTCTTCGACAAGGCTCATGGTGGTAACGCCTCATGTCGAAGTTAAAAAACGTATCAAAAATGCGATTCTTTAGCCATGGTTGAAATGTAATAGGAATCCGAAGTACATCCGGTAGAAAAACATGGACCCCGAAAACTTCAACGGCATAACCCCATGAGACTGAAACCGTCCAAGAATACCAATGGTCATAACATACGGTTTGTTGCAAGATCCGATGAGGATCTACGTTTGCCGCTTTGTATAAATGACGTAGAGCGTTTGTTTCCGTCATGTTTGGGAAGATTGGATCAATGCGGTCTGGGTGATGGAGTGACACTAAAGGACTCAATGGATGTGTCTTCAATAATCCAAATGCGTCTCCCGTAACATCCATCTAGTAAAGTAAAGTATAGAGCTAACCATTAAAACGCAAGAAAACTAAAGCTAGCAAAAAGCGTTTATGAGTCCTTAATTGGCATATTAAAATAACTCTGTTTTGATATGTAATCTAACCCGTCATTGTTTAGTCCTTTAATTAAAACATGTACCAAAGAAATAAACATAGGTGTTGGTGGTGGGTGATTACTGATTAGGGTAGTACGTCGAGATAAACTTGTTAATAGCTCTTAAACATGATCAAGCCAAAGCTAAAGGCTAAAAATAACCATGTTTAATAAACAGGCTTAAGTCGGGCTTCTCTTGTTAGTTGTTAATAGACTCGTTAGCCAATAATTTGAATATTTTTTAATTGAATTTATAAATCTATACGTTGTTGTTGTTATTATTATTATAAACTAGCTAAGTCCAAGCTCGATAGCTCAACTCAAGCTCGGGCTAGAAAAAAAACTGGCCATGATCCGAGCTCGAGCTATAGATGTAGAGCTCAAAACAAGTGGATCTCGAGTTTGAGAAATAGAGCACAAAACGAGGTGAGTTCGCACTCTTGTTCTCCTCATAGGTTTAACAAGTCAAGTTCTAGTTTCGGCATGCTCATAAGGCTCAGCTCATCTTACACCTAAAGATTAATGTTATTTTTTTCTAATAAAAAAAACCCGTTACCAAAAACTCACATGGCCTCACCAAAGACGTTGTGTTAACAAGTGCGATGAGGTGAATAGTGATTCAATAAACTACCTGATGAAACCCAGGCTCGTTAGTAAACGCAACACCAAGCTCAGCCAAACACGATGAAATCCGACCATCACTACCATACAAATGCGTATATCGCTCCAAACACGAGTCAAGAACCTTTGACAAAACTTGCGCCAACGGGTAACTTATCGCGAACCCGGCCCCACCATATGCCATAGAAAACGAAAAATGTCGATTTTGCACATAACTTTCGGAATTCGACCCTATATAATACCATAGATTATGATCATATTTCGACAACGTCTTTACAAGATTATCTGGAAAAAACAACGTATCATCGTCCCCAAACACGAACCACCTAAACAAAAACAAGAACAAGTCAAATTAAAAAACATATTTACTCCTATATAATATCAAGAAACTGATTAAATAAAACCAAAATACCTAGCATTTGTATGGTTTAACGCTACCGTCTCGGACACCACCCGAGCCACCCGAATGGCGGACCGGAGGCCACCATCCCACGTGTAACTAAACCGAGAGGTGTCATTGGAGATGCATATAGGAGGCATCTCGTTGGAGGTGTCATTGTCTAATGGAGCATCAAGAAAGATGCAACCGCGCATTTTATTATGGTTCCACCACATGTTAACGTATTCCTTTCGTCGTGGCCATGATTTGGCGGTCGACGCGATCCCAAAAACGATGTGATCAATGGAAGTGGGTTCGGACGATGAACGATAATCGTTCATGGAGGTTCTTGACTTGGGAAATATTGAAAATAAAAATGAAGGAAGATAGAGGATCAAACACATAACAAATACGACCAAAATGATGCTGTTCGGTCGAGAATTAGATTGAATCTTGTTGAATTTAGAACTCCGCATTTTTTTACGTTTGAACAAAATGTTTGAAATGGGTTGAATTGTACATGAGAAAAAGGTTTGAAAAAAAAAAGATGTATTTTTTTGGTGCAAGTGTAATAAGAGAGACGATGAAAATAAGGTTTATGAAAAAGGAATCTTATTTGAAAGAAAAAAAAAAACATTTAAAGTAAGAGAAAATAGATTCTTAGGTTGTTTGGTGATTTTTGAAATATATTTATTTTTAACATTATATTATTATATATAACAATTGACAAACCTTGGCTACAGTAGATCATAATAAAACCATTTAATTTTGTAGTATTTACCAAAATGCCATTACATTAATTTCATTATTATAAATCCATAATAAAACCATTTAATTTTGTAGTATTTACCAAAATGCCATTACATTAATTTCATTATTATAAATCCATAATAAAAACCCTTCAACTTCGCAGTAATTACGAAAATGCCATTACGTTACTTTTATTATTAGAAACTTTAACCGTCAGTCGTGTTCTTCGTCACGCACTTCTATGACATTTGTAGCTTCTCACTCTCATCATAGGACTTTGTAAGCAGTGTTGTGGCGTTATCGCGTTTAAGCGGTCGACGTCGTGGCTGCGACGCGCACCGGCGCATCGACGGAACAATACGACTCTCTATGTTATGTTATCCTATTATTAGACCCTTGCAATACCACTGGTGTAACTCCGCTGTTCATCAGAAAAATCTGCAGGTTATCACGAATCGGCGCCGTTTGTGTTTCTACGCCGCGCTTAGCGCGGCGCGTAATTTACTAGTATATAACATTTCCCATAGATGAAAACACTGTAGCGAAAGTCATTTTCGCGCTACAGTAACCAGTTGACAATGTTGACATCCTGCCCATTTGACTCTCGATTTTTTTGTAAAAAACCTGAAAGTTTCATGTTATTTACAAAAATGCCATTACTATATAACGTAAAGAAAAAAGTGGGCGAATGCCGACAAAAACGTAAAGTGAAGCCACAGGCCCACAAGTACATTGCACCAATTTAACTTTGAAATTACGATTCTGTCCTCAAATAACATACAGGTTCTAAACTATAACCTTTCCTTCCTCTTCGATCCATTTGCTTTTTTCCAACTTCGACCAAACCCTATGCTAACAGCTACCTAAATTGCGAAATTACAACTCATCTAGAAACCTCGCAATACCGATGGTGTAACTCCGTTGTTCGGCGAAAAACTCCGCAGGTTCTCACGAATCAGCGTCGGTTATGTTTCTACGCCGCGCTTAGCGCGGCGCGTACATAAATTATAAATAAATGGGTCTTACCATGTCGGAGAGGAGAGAAACCAGAAATCTAGACTGAAAACCTTAAAAAACATAGAAAACAATAGTAACTAGAGAAAGTAGCCTCAATCTCGGTTTGCGACTTGAATGTACAAATCCATAAACTACTTGATTTTTGTTGTTCATAGTCTTTAGTGTCTGTCATCAATGGCGGATCTTCATATGGGCCCGACCGGGCTTTGGCCCACCTGTCTTTTCTCTTCGTAATGTAAATTTTACCAAAAATTACTAAAAAATTTTGTATGTATTGAGTCCGGCACTATCAGATTGGGTCCGGCCCTACCAGGTTTTATGTTCAAGATCCGCCATTGTCTCTGTGAGTGAATCAGTTACTTTCTTCACTCTTCAAATTCACACACTTTAGACTATCATTTCTTATGTCTTTTGGAATTTTACATATATGTCATAAGTTGTTTGTTAACCTAGTGGATTGTTTTTTTTATATCTGTTGAATTATAAGAGCATTTTTGGTGCGTTTTCAATTGCAAATTTATCGTACCATGGAGTTATAGGATAATACAATAATCTTACCAATAAAAATAACTAGGATTCTATTACCTCGTGCTTTGCAGCGGGAGCTCCTGTTGCGTTGCGGTTTTGTTGGACGTTAAAGATCGCGCATCGCTGTGGGAGCTTCTGTTGCGTTGAGGGTTTCGTGGACATAAAAGATAATATTAAGTCACTGTTATTCTCGCGTTGGCTTCAAAAAAAATACTCGCGGCTAAAAGCTAAATGTTTGGTGGTCAAAGTTTGAAATCCTAAAAGCTAAAAGTTTGGCGAAAGTGCAATACAAGTTTAAAAAAGTTTGGTGGTCAAAGTTTGAAATTCTAAAATCTAAAAGTTTGGTGGTCAAAGTTTTAAATCCTAAAAGCTAAAAGTTTGTTGGTTTAAGTTTGGTGGTCAAATTGGAAGAAAATAAAGTTAGGCTAAAAGTTAGTAGGCAAAAATTTAAATCCTAAATGCTAAAAGTTTGGTGGTCTAAATTTGGTGGTCAAATTGGAAGAAAATAAAGTTAACATACGGAAAAGAAAATATATAAGTTTTAACTTTCTTATAATATCACGGATAAAAACTAAAGTCAAACAAATTTCCCAAACACCACTTGTACATTCCCCATTTCAAAACCCAACAAAAATTTAGCCTAGTAATAAAATGAAACAGAAGATCTTCTGGGCGGTTCCTCTACCCTTTTTTTTGGTCGGTTCTTCTACACTTTTTTGGGCGTTCATTGACATGCATAAAATCTTGTACTCTCTGTTTTGCTGCTTGTACGACACTGTTCGCTACAATAACCACTAAACAAAATCCTTCAACTTCGCCTTATTTACGGAATTGCCACTATCCTATTAAAAGGCCTTAAGGTTCAACTTATTTACGATAATGCCATTATCAGAATCTTAGGTTTTTAGTAAAGAACCTTCATGTTCCACGTATTTACGATAATGCCATTTAAAGAATCTTTGGATCGCATGGTATTTGCCATATTGCCATTGCAAGAATCTTTTAATTAATAAAGAACCTTCAACTTGCATGGTATTTTCGAAACTGCCATTGTAAGTCGCAATGACAACCACGCCGTTGGCTGCTGGCCAGAATCGTAAATGTTTTCTTTTATCAATTATTTTCTGACGGTTTAGGCGTTTTGCTCGCTGCAAGGCGTGCCGTCGTATCGACGGAACAATACGACTCTCTACGTTGTGTTATCCGATTACTTGACCCTCGCAATACCACTGGTGTAACTTCGCTGTTCGTTGGAAAATTCTACACGTTTTCACGGATCGGCACCGTTAATGTTTCTACGCCGCGCTTAGCGCGGCGGACGTAATTTACTAGTTCAACAAATAAAACTTTAGTTAGGCGCGATAAGCAAATAAAGGAAGACCATCTCATATACTTGCAATTGTAGACATTACGGGGTACTTAAGATGGTGGGTGTGAAGGGTTGATGATGGGCCGTCACGTAGGTAAATGCGTCAGTGGGGGAGTGTCATCTTCATGACGATGGGTTAAGGATGTGAGGGATGGACCTCCATCCCTTTAAAAAAAATCAAGAGGGACGGCAAGATAGGCAAGGAGATGCCGCCCCTATGGGAAAATAAAACCTAATAAAGAAGTTAAATGTGTTGAAATAATTGTCATTGTTTTCTTTCGAAGCTTTCACCATTCTTCACGGAATGTCAATATCCGAAATCAGGCGGATTCACGTCAAGAACTTTTTATTTTCTAATATGTTTAGTGCTCTTTGAATGCGGTTGCCGGAAATACAACTAGGACGCCGGAGAGGATGGACTTGGCCGGAGCTAATCAACACCAACTTCCACCTAGTGGGTTAGATTCACCACTTTTCTCAATTTAACTCTATAGTAATCTATACATATAATAAACCAAAGCCATTTTAATGACATGACACTCAAAGAGGTATTCTCTTCCTTGAGTGTGTCATGTGTAATACCATGTGGCATTAAGATATTTTAGGAAAAAAAGAATTTAAAAACAAAATTGGATTTTTCACCCTCATGTTTCCTCCCATAATTTTTAAACGTTAATATCTTTAATATACGAGATTTTTTAAAGAAAAAAGTTACACCAAATTAATGAGTGTTTTATTATCATTTCAACGAGTACCATAGTGCTATATAAAAATCAGAGAAATTTTTTTGTGGGGTTTTGTTCATACAGGAAAAAAACACAAAGTGTCCAGGTAAATCATTAATCATGTAGAGGCAAGTCACTAATTATGTTCAAATCAGTAAATATGATTTTTTTTTCAACCAGAGCTGAATAGGTTAATAGAGTTATACGCTGTTTTAAGTTAGGTATCAATATTAGTATGTTAGAGTTGTACATTTGTTTAGTTTTTAGGATATGTGTTAATATTAGAGTTACATTAAAGTTCTACATTCTTTTAGGTTAGGTGTTAGCATTGGAGTTGTACATTGTTTTAGGTTAGATATTAATATTAGAGTTATACATCAGTCTATTTCATATGTAAAATTGATGTATCATATTAAATTTCTCAACCTAAAACGCTCCTGGGGTATAATCTAGTAAATATATATGCTTAATTATTCGTGCACTTATGCTTTATTAAATCTTTTGTCAGATTTGAATCTATCACTTGAGAAACTTCTATTTCACATTTAATGCTCTCCTTGTTGCTCTGCTTGTACCACTCATATCTTTCGTTCATGATGCGTTGGTGGTGCGGTGATGATTTGGTGCTTAGATGTGGTGGTTGTAGGTTTTGATTGATGGTGGAGATGAAGAAAGCTAGGGTTTGGATGATAAAAAGGGGGGGGGGGGGAGAGGATGAACGTGATATGTTTATTGTTTCACATTTTTTTTATTTCTTTTATGGCTTTATCATATTTACAAAAATACCCTATGTTCACATTGTTCTCTCCCTAACACTATGTTCCAGAGTTTAATAATAGAAGGAAAAGAAAGGAATCGAAGAGAAAGAGGAACAGTTTTGTGTTCCAGAGTTTCATTAAGGGTCTGTTTGGTATGGGGTAATGGAATGAGAGAGGTAATGGAATGGAAGAGGTAATGGAATGAGAGAGGTAATGAAATGGATCATTACCATTCCATGTCTTGTTTGGTTATCATGTGGGAATGGAATGAATTCTTACTTTGTGTTATTTGGTATGTAAGAAAAAACGAAAATATAAAATCGATAGTGACTGGTGGGTGGCGGCGGCGACAACGGTGGTGGTGGCAGTGGGCGATGGCGGTGACGATTTGTGGGTGGGCGACGACGACAGTGGTGGGCGACAACGACAGTGGTGGGTTGCATCGGTGACAGTGGGTGGTGGTGGTGATGACAGTGGTGGAGGCAGTGGGTGGCAGTGACGCAGGTGGTGGTGGTTGGACGACGGTGACAATGGTGGGTTACGTCGATGGTAGCAATGGTTGTGGATGATGGCAATAGGCGGTGGTGGTGGTTGGATGATGACAACGATGGTAGGTTGTAATAATAATAATAATAAAAGAAAATAATAATAATAATAATAATATATTTGTTTCCATTCCTTGAAGGAATGAAAAAAAAAACACCACCTTACTAAGGAATGAAAATTCTTAAAATGGAAGGAATCTCATTCCTTATGGAATGATCCATTCCATTACTACATGGTAACCAAACATATTTAATTTCATTCCATGGGAATGATCTATTCCATTCTTTTCACCTTTGATTCCTTCGTACCAAACGCTACCTAAAGGAAAGAAGTGAAGAGAAGAGGAAGGAAAATTATCCCAAATAACAATCCTTCCCAATTGGAAGGAAGCGGAAGGAAGGGAGAGTAAAAAAAATTAAAGTATATCATTTACCAATATACCTTCTCATTTAATCTATAATAAAATCTTACAAGGGTATAATTGTAAAATATACGTTTTATTTTCTCTTCCTTTCAACTTCGGGAACACATAAAATCTGTAGTTTCTTTTATTTTCTTTTCAACTTGGGAACACAAAATAAAATTATATATTTTCTTTTCTTTCTCTCTTAATATCCCTTTCTCTTCTTTTCTTTTATTTGGTAAACTCGGAAGTCGGAACACAGCGTAAAGGTCGTATGATCCCTATCCATATTCAAAGATTTGACATTTGTGATCGGAAGGGGCGAGTAGTGTAAAGTTATAGTACCCAAGGCATTATAGCCTAGTGGTATCTTGGTGGTGAGATAAGACCTAGGGACCATAAGGTCCTGGGTTCGAATCTCACAAAAGGGGGTTTTCTCATAATTATGAGTTTCCTCCTGAATTGGTGACTTGGTGGTGGAATATGATCGCGTGGCAACACTGGTGACACGATGATACTCCAGTGTTCCGTGAGTGATTCCAATTTGTTGGCAGTTCAAAAAAAAAAGTGTAAAGTTATAGAAAAGTTAACCCTTATTCTGGCATTAATAATATAATAGCCGTTCAGCACAGACGCAATCGGTAATGGAGGAGGTGGTTTGCCCCATTGATGCCCAGTTCTGTCACCAAATCTCCCTTCTCCTGGAACCACCTTCACCTCTACAAGTTGAGGAGTATTTCCACCAACTCACAACAACCAAACAGCTTCAAGTCAAACCAACCAACCACTATGGAAAAGGTATTTATTATTCACTATCTTTAATCTTTTGCAGTGCACACCACCTGTTTGATATATTGCCTCAAACACAAAACAAAAAGCAGTTCTAGAATTGTAAGTGGGTAGAAACTAGTATTAAGCCCCCTTCATTACCGCAACCCCAAAAAACTTTGTATAAAAAAGACAAAAAATAAAACCACATAAAAAAGTTGAACCACGCATGTGAAAAGTAAAAGTCAGAATGCAATAATTAAGTCCCGCGCATTGCGATTGTGCTATTAATCAGGAAAAAATAGGCGAAAAAACGTTGAACCACACACACTTTGCAACATGTTAACTCGCAAAATTTTAACCGAGACGAAAAAGATGTAAAAGGTACAACACTAATATGCACAAAGCAACCAATAAGCACAACTTACAACACAACCATGCACAAAAAAACTTACAAAGTAATACTGTATGGATAACAAAAACTTATAAGTTTGGTAGTAGGCAACGATGTACTCATATATGAATATGAATGCAATTTGTAAAATCTATGTCATTTAATCTCAAGTCATTATTACTTTTTTCTTCCTCATCTTTTGTTGTACAATTTTAGCTACTCCATGATTTGTTTAGGGTTCTTTTGTGTTAATTAGCTGCAATTGAACATTATTATATTTAAACATACAGGTGTTTATGCTGACATGGACTTTGAGGAAGAGGAGCTTGTTTTGAAGGATCAAATGCTAGTTGGTATGCAGCATTCATCAAATAAGGTGGTTTACTTGACAACACTGCTTCTTTGTTTTCAGTTAAACAATTTACTTGACTTTTATATTACTCTGTTGCAGATAGATTGTCTAGTATGTGGTTGCTGCTTCGGTTTTATTGGGTCAATAGAAATTCAAGTCGGAAGGAAGTTGTATCTGCAGGGTTTAGGCAGTCCAAAAGATGATCGTTTTAATGAAAAGTTTGAATTATTAATGCATGAGAAATCGGAATTGCCTCACTCGAAGAAATTTTCATTGCCCGGGGTTACTAATTGCCCCGGTGGATGTAAAGAAGTTTACTACTGTAGGTGAGCTCATAGCTTTTCTTGGTAATTTGATTTTGCTCATATTTATTTTCTTAGTTAGTTAACGCTCATCATTTCTCTATTTCTTTGAAAATCATCAGTTGTAGCTGATTAACATATGAAATGCACTGCTTTATAAAGTTATACATTTAGCTCCAGTCAAATGGGTCGAATGATAAAAACTCACCCAAGTATACTCATTTTTCTACAAGCTCCTAGTTTGTTTTATCAATATATCTGGATCTACTATCTATTGTAATATTAGTTTTTTTAATCATATTAACAATATATTAGTTAAAAACTAGGAGTCTAGGACACCCGAATCTATAATGAGTCATAGATTGTGTTAAAGATGAGCTAATGAAATATTCCAATTGTTTGTAGCAAATCTTGTGCACAGGCTGATTGGGATTCATGCCATTCTTTACTTTGTACTGGAGAGGGATCCAAATCAATAAGCAATAAGGCACTTTCAAAATTCATACAACATGCCAATGGTAAGGCTGTAGCATAGTTAATCATTTCCACACATATTCCGTCCTATGTTTTTCTTCCTTTGGTTTCTAAGTTTTTCTTTCCTTCTATCATCTTTTCTTATCAGAGACAAATGATATTTTCATCCTTGCTGCAAAGGTAATTCCTTCTTAAAGTCACAATCAGTTTGCTTTTCCTTTCTCTTATATTCTCTTATATATATGTGTTTGTGTGTGTATATATATTACTTATAATTTATATTTTATATATAAATGACAAAAATCAGAAAAACTACCATGACGTTTGTTTTGCATGTATAAATTTATTCAATAATTTATAATTGATACAACTGAATTCATCGGCTTCCGTATCCAGGCGATTTCTTGTACTATCTTAAAATACCGGAAGATGAAGGCAACATGTGATAAAGAAAAACAGAAAGAGAAGAATCACCTTTCTGATGTCTTAGGTAACCACAATTTTAGTCTTCTTTTGAAAGCTTGGAAGCCTTTATCAATGGGATACAAGAGGAGGTATATAGTTTTTTTTTTCCTTTTTATCACTAGAAAATATGCACTATATTAGTATTTTACTATTATTTGATCGCTACTTATAGTAAGGGTTAGTTGAATAAAATAGTAGCAACTTTGATCGAATTTCTATTTCTGGCAACTATCTTCGTGTTCACCCATAACAGCCTTCAAACTGTCAAAATTTTCCATTCAAGATAACCTGTACCGTACATGTTACAACTTACAAGGTCAAAACTGACTTGTTGGTACCTTTGGCGTTTCTTTGATGTGGCAAGGGTTAACAAAAATATATCTGGTTACCTATACGGGCCCTTGGCTTATTTCTTTTGCAAGCATGAGAGTTCTTATCGGTGGAAACAAAAATGGTTACCAAAAATATAATATGGACTAAAGTTGGTTATCCTTCCAATGATACTTTCCTAGACTTTTGTGACCTTTGTGTCCATGAAACGTAAATAATATACAGTTGTGTTTAGGTGGTGGGATTGCATTGCTTTGCCTGATGATGTTGATGTTTCGGATGAAGCTTCATTTAGAATGCAAATAAGGCAGTTGGCCTTTGAGGTTTGTCATATAAATTCTAATTTCTAAACAATATTCGTCTTATCAATATTGCTTCTAAACTCAAGCATACTATTTCGTATATCTGTTCTTTAGCTACACACTTTCTGCCATTTAGTTCAATAAAAGTTATTTAAGAATGTTAGATACCTTTGTGCAAAACTATAACTGGATTATTGAGGGCCATAGAACCATTTAACGTACAAAAATGTACACACACATATACATACGTCTCTTATAGGTGGAATATATGTCCTGTTGGGTGACTAGGCCAAAACGGGTAATTTGCAATTAGGGTCAAGTTGACTTTATTACACCTTTTACCCATAGTTGTTAATAGCGATGATAGCGATCGCGAATAGCGTCGTGTATTGGCTATCCATCGCTATCTTGTGTTTAGCGGGGCAATAGCGTTTACATAGAGATTTCTAGCGACGATTCCGGCGACGTTGCTGTAATTTTTTTGCCAGAAACAAGGAGGAAGATGAACAGCGGCTGTGTGCTTTTGTGCTTCTCTGTTTTCAGCATTTTTAGGGTTAAAAACTTTAACTATTTTCACATTTAACCCCTCTATCTTTCATTTGTTTACATATAGTGCCTAAAACTTCTAAATTTTACCTAGATGGTATAACATTAGTTTGTGTATATAAACATTTGGTCCTTATACTTGTAAAATTTGTACATAAAAAATATTTTTAAATATTTTAATACCTTACCACTAAATACGAAATAGCGGGCGCTATTTCGTCACTATCGCTACATAGCATATCGGTGGCTTGTTGCTATTGATCGCTATTCGCTGTCGACAACTATGCTTTTATTTTACCCATTTTTCTCCAAATCTTTTGACTAATTAAAATAAATAAATAGAGTTGTAATCACTTGAATGCACTTTTGGCAACTTTTGAACCACTTGACCTATCTCATTTGTAGCTATAGTTTTGGTAAATGGGTTAAGCTTCCAACTCAAGTCTTTAATCCAGTTAACTGATTATATATATACAAGAGTTACACCTCTCTGAGGACATGGTCCAGGATAGGAGTTTGTGGAGACTTAGGATTAAGGTTAAAGACTGTTAGGATAGGTTCATAAGAGCCTTTAGACGTGGCATAGGAAATTAGATTTCATCCTCACTTTTTTGTTGGTCTTTACACGTGATTGTCTTCTTGTGCTTTAGGGGTTCTTTATATGTTATTTCTCGTTGTTTATCTTTTACTTTTGCCATGTAGTCTTTCCGCCATTTATGTGATATTGGTAGTTTAAATTATTATCATTTTTTTTGAGTCGAGGGTCTCTTTGGAAGCAGCCTCTCTATTCTCAGGGATAGAGGTAAGGTCTGTCTACATCCCACCCTCCCCAGACCCTACCAATAGTTTACTATTTGTGGGATTCACTGGGTATGGTTGTTGTTGTTGTTGATTATATATATACATTATGCTTGTCAAAAGTAGAAGTCTCTTTTGAGATATTGATCGGACCAGACTCGATTTATATTAAGAAGCAAAAATAAGTGAAAATACCTGATATTAAAGCTGATTTTATTAATCCAATTAGCAACTTGCTTCATAGATATAATTGTTATTTTTAATGCTGCTTAACCATTAGTTTAACTTTTCAGTCACTAGAACTCCTGAAGGCAGCAATATTGGATGAAGAATGCTTGCCATGTATCCTGATCTGACACATGCTTAATCTGATATATTTTAATGCAATCATCAAACTCACAAATATCTTTAAGCAATAAACATGTTGGTTAATGCACATTGCATTTTTCATGATTACATGCTCCAATAAAAAGGACAGATATAGTGAGTTTGTTGATAACTTCAATGTTGGCTAATTTTTACTTTGAAATATAGCACATTATTCATTGTTTCCTTAATCATTTCAAGTGTTCTCCTTAGAAATATATGGCCATATTATTGGCATGTTTGAGCTAAATAATCTGTAAGTTTATTGGCCCCCTTATCTTCTTTCTTTACTTAGTTCTGTAGCTTGCAATAAAGTCGGAAAAAAAATTATATTAGCATGCAAGTTTATATAAAAAAAAAAAGACAATACCAATTTTTTTTCTTGTATACCTTCATGAATCTAATTTTGCATGTAACAGTGATTTGGTTGTAGCATCTCCAGTGGAGGATTACTTTTTGTACATTGATGATCTACCAGAAGCTGAAAAGGTTTTTGAATGCTCTGCACTAATAATAAATAAGTTCTTTTTTGCATATTTATATATCTTTCTCTCTATATATTCTTGGCAGAAAGAAGTTGATGAAATAACACAACCCTTTCTTGATGCTCTTGGGGAGGACTATTCAGTTTGTTGCCAAGGTAATCTGGGTTGGGCGATGGGCCATAACCGTTGAGTTGGCCAAAAAAAACTTTCTACATATATTTGTAAATAGTTAGGGTGTCTATATGATTACAAAAGCTATAGTATCAGAATAACAATTTATCTTTTCAAATAAAAAGATGCAGGGGGTCTGATACATCCTTTGGGCAACTCTCAACCCATTTGACCTGCTTTTTTAATTTTTTTTTTCCGTAACTTGTTTTACTCAAATATATTGGGCCATCATTTTACTTACAGTTTTGGTAAATATTTGTTTTATTGGCAGGCACAGCATTTTACCCTATCCAAAGTTGTATGAATCATTCATGTTGTCCCAATGCTAAGGCTTTTAAACGAGAGGAGGTATATCTTTCACTATTATATTCTTCTTATTTCAGTAAATTATTATCAAACAAAGGGATCTGGTGAAACAATATATAATAGTGATCCATTTAGACCACATAAGGACTGCTACAAACAATACGAATTTAACACTTCATAATGACTTCATGAGTTCTAGATTCTTGGTTGAGTGTATACCCCTAGTGCTAGTATAACACTGTGAGAAACAACTTGAAGTTTGGCATTTATAGGTGCCAAACCAAACTGGTGGGATAGGTGAAATCGTAATGGGTCAAAATGGTTTAATTTGAATTTCATAATATATATCGCAGTAAATATCATCACACAAATGTTTTTTAAACTAATGGTTTTTTTGTTGTTTTTTAAAAGTAACTCTGGAGGTTGTGAAGAATCGGCTATATTTTAAACTTCTTAACATGCTAAATTAATAAATTTAATAAATTAATAAACAAGGGGACAGGTTGAATGCATGCAATCTCATTGATGCATTTATTTAGAAAAAAATGTAGGTTATTATAATTATTGTATGTTTTTATAACCATATTTAACACTATATTTATTTATAAAGAAGTCTAAAAATGTATAGAGAAGTAGTTCTAGTCACTTACCTATCTCAACCCTCACCTCACACTTATTTGTTTTTACCAGTAGTTTTATATGTGTTTAACCATATAATGAAGGTAATAGTTATGTTGGTGTGTTTAAATTGCAGGACAAAGATGGGCAAGCCACCATACTTGCATGCAAACCTATTAAAAAGGGTGAAGAGGTGATGTCATTATTTCTCATTTTATGTACTTGTTTATTTCTATTTTCCTTCTAATATTTAACGTCTTATGAAACTATTTTACTGTCGGTCAATCATTAAAATGACCCTCACATGAAAAACTTGTAAATCAAAACTGATGTCAGTAGTGTCTTGCAAAAACTATTTACGGATGAACACGTTACTGGGATTGAACCATAACTAGCAAGAGGAGAATTGCCACATCACATCACATCCTATGTGGCATCTCTCAAATAAGAGATTGCATAAGAGTATGACATGTAGGATTAATCCTTTTGCAATATATATATATATATAGATATAGATATAAGGAATAGGGTTAGAGGTTGTTTATATTGATCACAATGCATAACCCGTTTAAAAATTAAAAGATATGATTTATCTATAAAAGTTGGTAAGTAGATATTAGTAGTTTTGAAAAATCGGCTATAATATGGTAAAGAGATAAAATTTTCAAAAAAAAATAAAAATCATTGCTTTATTTATCTAGGAGAGAAAAGCGGTCTAGGGTTGCTTCTAGGAATTTCATCGCCTAGGCGCCCTAGGCGAGCGCTTTTGACAACTATGATCATGATAAATTACCAAGCAATACATGCATGGTCGATTATAGGAGCAAGGGAAAAAGATCTTAGTTCTACATTGTGCAGTTGAAAATAATGCTTTAGGCTTAGTAAGCTAGTAGTAGTCATTAGGTATTTGCTAGTCTATGGTAAGAAGTACATATACTCTTTCACTCAGGTTCCCTGTCAGTCAATTCCTAGGAACCATTCTCCTTCATTGGTCCCTCAACTTGACTGATACTTGTTGATCATCTGTTAAGTTGGGAAGCACAACTGAAGCTACGTCTCTTGAACATGTTACAACTCGTCTTTAACTAGTTCATCTAAGGGTTAAATTAAGTTAATTTATTTACTTAAACGTGGTAAGGTTACTGCCATGTGGCCTAGAGGTGATGGATCCGAGTTTTGGAAACAGCCTCTTGCAGAGAAACGACCGCCACGTAAAGCTTTTTTCCAACAGAAGACCAGTGTGTTTACATAAGCCTAGTTTTGAACCTTGGACCTCCAATTTCATAATCGTATAACTCCATGTTGTCACAATTAACTCAAAAGAGACATTTTTACCCGCAATTCACACAAGGCTACCTTTTTTTTTTATTATTATTTAAGACGGGCTGGGACATTTTAAGACGGGCTGGAATCTCAGCCAAAAAGGAGGCCCCTGTGAACTTCCTCTCGGATCCAGCAGAAGGGAGATCCACCCTACGACCAGCAGATCTCCTTGTCTTTGGGTGGGCCGGGGGGAAGCATGCTTGTGTTGACCTGACGGGTGTATCTCCCCTGGTTGGGTTGAGGGATAGTGACTTCGTAGCAGGGCAAGCGGTGCGGAAAGCAGAGGCAAAGAAGGTAGAAAAACATGCTAAAGCTTGCGAAGAGAACCAACACGTTTTTGTACCCTTGGCTTTTGATACCTTTGGCTCATTGGCACTAGAGGCTACCCGTTTCCTGACCAGGGTCCAGCGGGTTATTCATAGTAGTGTCTCGTCTTCGGGTGGGCAGGGTTACGTTTTTAGTAGATTAGGATTTGCTATTCAGAAAGGGGTGGCGGCGCAGCTTGTTGCCCGTCTGCCCGTTATCTTGATGTAATTTTCTTTGTCTGGGAATAATAATTGATTGTTCATTTAAAAAAAAAAATTATTTACACAAAACTGCCATTTTGCAGATTACTATATCATACATAGATGAAGACCTTGAATTGGCAGAGAGACAGGCATTGCTTGCAGATTATGGTTTCATATGCAAATGCGCGAGATGTGTTGAAGAAGAAGCATGAAATTAGTAGTCCCTCAACACAGAAATTTCAACAGTTTCTTAGTTATGATGCTTTCTATATTTTAGTGTTTCAGCAATTTTGACAGTTTTTCTTATTGTGTTCTGTTGAGGCAAGGAATGGAAATCATTTTAGAGTGTCATTTGATATATAGTTGCTTCATCCATTGGAGACAATTATCTATTTTTTTTTGCAAATTATAATGTGAATTTTAGAAATTGATTAACAAGTTGACACAGACGTCGGGATACAATTGATTAACAGTAAACGAGCCGAGCCGGGCCCGAGCCTGACTGGGCTCAAGCTTGGCTCGTCATGCTTTTATGAAGCTCAAGCTCGGCTCGAAAGTAAAACCCAAGGGCTCGAGCTTGGCTCGACTTGGCTTGAAATAATTATAGAACAATTTAAAAGGAGCTAAAAGCTCGGCTCGAGCTCAACTGACTAATGTTAAATAGTAGGTATACTATATATAAAATAATACTAATAATATAAAATTTGTTTGGGCTCGTTTAGTCTCGCGAGCCTAAACGGTCCTTGTATGAAAAGTTCGAGCTCGGACTCGATAACTAAATGAGTCATGTTTCAAGCTCGGGCTCGTTAAGGCTCTGCCGTTGCGCATCATTTACACACATACTAGGCATTTAACCTCTATCTAAATTCATATACTATATTTTTAATTTATTTTGGTCAACTTTGAAGTTGGATTGCTTTTCCATTCATCCCAGTGCTTCATCAAAGTTAAAACCCAGCTCAAATGCAATGTATGAATGTTTCATATACGAACTAGCCTTTTTAACAGTCCGTTGGTTGGACGGGTTGAAAAACAAATGAAATTATGGAACTGATCAATCTCTATCGGCATACTTAACAAAATCTGAAGTGGTAAAATGAATTGGTAAGTGATATTTTGGAAGTAGTTTTTTTTCTTCAAAATCAGGTCTAATCACAATTTGGTTTGCTAGTTCAACCAGTGAGCGACATAGTTTGCCAAACCAAATGAAGCGGGTTAGTAGTCAACCAAATCGGTTGTGTAGTTGTTTGTAACATGTTGGTTCGGTTAGGAGAACAATGCCCAAACGTCTGCAACTTGCTTCCTATCAATTGAACTGAGTAGCTTGAGCTTTCTGAAAACGATTTTTTTTGCAGAAGTAGTGCTATAGTGGCATTTTTTTGTACATTTGGAGGGTGTCAGTCATGAACTTTCGCAAATGGTGAAACCGAGATATCATCTTGCGGTTTTGGCTTATGTGGAGGGGAGAGGAGAGAGGCTTTTGCTTAGTAGGAGAGAGGGGGGGGGGGGGGGGGAGAAAACGCAACATGGTCTTGTGGATTCAGTACTTCGGCTGACACAATCAGGGGCCGCATGTGTAGGTAGTTAGATAGTTGAAGGGGATGTTTTGTAACTTTGGAGGGAATCCGAGAGATCATCTTGCGGATTCAAAGATAGTCTGACACAAGTCTGTGCAAGCCAAAAAAGGTTGAATATTATCAAATAGTTGAAGAGCCAGTCTTGTAAATTCTGTATAACTAAAACCGCAAGATGGTCATGCGTTTTGGGTTTTTTTTTAACTAATAGATCAAGGGCTAGTCTTGTAACTTCTCTTTTGTCGTGTGTATGTGAATTCAAAGAAAGAAGCAGGGTGGTTCACATGCATTACACCCTAACCACACAAGTCAGGAGGGGGCATGCTTTTCAGTAAGACAAGTTAAATCAAAGACATAAATGCATGCAAGTACATGCAACCTCATGCAACAGGTTTAGTCTTATAAATTTCATGTATGTTGAACGAGTATTTCGCACTCTCAAAATCCAAAAGACCACATATCTTTCACTCTCAATCCAAAGACAACATATCTTGCACTCTCAAAATTTGCACTATGGCATTTGTAAACCCTGGTCCTCGCAGCAATGAACTTCTATGGGATCAATCACGACATCGTTCGGCGATGTTGTTTGAAGGAAATGGGGAAGCCGCTGTAGATCTTAATATTAGACGCGGCGACCAATCCTTTTGGGCGGCAATTACGAACAATCCATTGGATGAACGTATTAAATTTATGCTGCGGACGGCAGGTTTTCTTGGAGTTGTTGAGTGTGGTTACCGGAAGATTGACCGAGGGTTGATAACTGCCCTCGTTGAAAGATGGCGTCCTGAGACCAACACGTTTCACCTACGATTCGGTGAGGTGACAGTGACGTTAGAGGACGTTGCATGTCTAATGGGTCTTCCTATTAATGGTGAAGCCGTGATAGGAGAACAATTTGACGTGGAGAATGATCAGGAACGGGCACTACTTGTCTACAATTTGTTGGGTATAAGAGCCAACAGATTCATTGGAAACAAGCTGCCTGTACGGGATGTTCTACAAAGAATTTCGGGTCCGTTGCCCGATGACGCGACTGACGTCGAGATCATACAACGCACCCGTTGTGTGATATTAATCCTGTTGTCATGTTCTTTGTTTAATGACTCAAGCAACGGGACGGTGAAGCTGTCCCTTTTACCATACCTAGAGGACCTCAATGAATGTGGGACCTTGAGTTGGGGTAGTGCTGTGTTGGCATGGTTGTATCGCAACCTGTGCAAAGCAGCAGTAATGGACGGCGAAGCAATGTGTGGGTGTGTGTATTTGTTACAGTTGTGGGCGTATACCAGAATCCGGGAATTAGCTCCCAGAATTGTTCCGGAAGAAGAAGAAGAAGAAGGCGCCGGTAGACCTAGACTCCCATTTGGTGCCAAGTAAGTAGTATGTTATACGTGCATATTATTGATTATATTAAAACATATTATTTTTGCTAATTATTGTGTTTAATAATTATATTTAAAAGGTGGCGTGTACCACACAATTTTAAGGAGACGACCAGACACTCGTTGCGCGCAATCCGTTCTCAACTATCCAATCTTCACGAGGATTCGGTAAGAGTTAAGTTACATTAAATTACTGCTGAATTCCGTACAATGCGTTAATAATTAATTATTTTTTTGCACCAGTTTGTTTGGCGTCCATATGAAGAAGAAATGGGTTCTTTGGCGGATTATTGTCTAGAAGGGCATGATTCCTGGTGTTGTGAATGTTATATCTTGTGGATGCATGTGGTGGAATACCACACACCATCTCGGGTCCTTAGACAGTACGGGGTCTGCCAATGGAAACCTCAAAATCCCCCCCCCCCCCCCCCCCCCCCCCCCCCTTAGCCATGAAGAGCACCTTACCCTGCATAAATTGAAGCGTACCGGGCAAACGAATACAAACTGGAGAAGCAAACATGAAACCTATGTATCCTCCTGGGATAATCGCAGATTTAATAGAGTGGTGGGGCAACGGATATTGGCAGGGTTTCCTTCCGTGTTTCCAGATTACATGAGTTGGTATCTGGAACACACGGTTGGATTTGTGACCAACCCGGCGAATGACCCGGTACCACAAACCGGGTTCCGAGATGATGGGTCAATCACCCAACTAATGGTTTGTATATCACTTTAATAAATTTACACAATAGTATATAATGCAAAAATATTATTTTAATGTTCGTTATTTTAATATTAATGCAGATGGAAGGCTATGCAGAGATGTATAGTCAAGCGGCTCGGTTTATGCCAAACGCTCCTGAATAATTCGGAGCGATACAAAACACTGCCACCACAGTGTTGACTTCAATTCTCGAAGGAGATCGTTTGAATTATCCTTCGCGTCTACAAGATCACCCGGTCGGTTTCCAGGCTGACAGAAGCCGACCTAATAGGGTGTCAGGGCGTATAAACCGTAGACATGGTCGGGTGGACCAGGCAGGGCCTTCTTCAGCAACTCAAGACCCTCCCAGGAATGATGACCAGCCTATGGAGGATGATCTATAATTTCTAAAATATGTTTAGCTGATAAAAATTTGTATGTCCCACTTGAGGACATTCAAGTTGACGAATCCATGCATTTCACAGAGAAACCTGTGGAAATTATGGATCGTGAAGTCAAGACTCTTAAGCGCAGTCGTATTACTATAGTCAAGGTTCGTTGGGAGTCTAAACGTGACCCATAATTTACTTGGGAACGTGAGGATCAAATGATGATGAAGTATCCTCATATTTTTCCAGAATCCTCCACTTGAAGTAATTTCGAGACGAAATTTCAGGGGAGACTGTAACATTTGCATGTTTCATAGACTTTCATGTATTTGCATTTTGAATCCTTGTACGTTAATCGTTTTTGAATTCTAATAAAACGTCGAATTTCATTGAATTGTTATATCTTGATTTAATTGTATTTTGTTATCAATCATAAACGTACAATGGATCATAACTTAATCATGTCGTGACAATGAATCTTATCATGTTAAATCTTACTGTGAATCGTATACAAATATAAAAGAAATTATGTTAATAATAGAGTTTTAAAAACTTTATAAATTAAACTTTTTTTTTTAAAGTTCTTAGTTTAAAAAAGAATTGTTACTGCTCGTTTTTCTGGCGAAGCTCCGGTGAGATTATTTTCTTGATTATTATTGCATGTTAATGCTACCTTTAGACTCCTATACGTTTCTCCAACCGATACCTTCAAATTCCAACCTTTAATTCATGGTTTTAATGCGTTTATTATGGATTTTAATTCGGTTTTATTAAGGTAACGACCAGATTAATAAAATCCAATCATTAGGCCGTTAATCATGAGCATTATATAAACTGATTATGCCAAATCGTTTCTGCACCCTTTACACATTACAAACCCACAAAAATCCGCGCTTAAACATGTTTGGAAAGCTTTCAATTTCGTGATTTTTGTTCGGCTCTTGAAGCTTCTTTTTCGATCTTTATACGCATTGTAAGTCCGAAATTTTTGTGTCGTTTAATTCTATTATCAGTCAACTTTGAAATCCCTTTGGTTACGGGTTCTATAGTTTGCAAATCAAGGATCCTAAGAATCCAGGGTTGGGCTTGTAGTATGAGGAAGAAGATGAAGTTGAGTTTAAAAAATAATATTATTTTGAATCAAAATTTCCAACAACTAGCCTTATAGTGTAGTGGAGTTAATGTTGGGTTGCAACCCTTAGGAACCAGGTTTGAGGTCTTGGAGCCACGGTTCTGGAAGGAATTTTTTAAAATCTTATTTTCTTTTATTTATTCTTTATTTATTGTACATTAATCTTATAATATTTATAGAAAATTCATTTTTGCTCCAAAATTTATAAAAATTTAGGTGTAACATCTTGACACCCTAAAGAAAATTATCACATTTTTATTTTCTGAAAAATAAATTATTTCGTATGTTTATTGATTTAAATTTTTTTAATCATAATTAAATGATTAAAAATTCGTTTTTAATGATTTTAATCTCAAAATTTCAGGGAAATTATTTCTAAGTATGAGAAACTGAAATAAAATTTATTTTCTCAGAAAATTGTTATTTTTACTGTTTTTACCATTTTTAATCATTAAAATGCTATTTAATTTTATTAAATATGTTTTAAATACAAATAAATTGAGAAAAATTATGGAAAAATTATTTTCACTATTTTACATCAGAAAATAATAATTTTTCATAAAAATAGTATTTTTAGACCATATCTTGTATTTCTAGCTTATTTATATTTAATTAGTTATAATAAATTATTTAATTAAATATAAATTATAAAATCTGTTTTATTGAATATATTTTTTTATATAAAACCTAAATATTCCTAAGTGTGGAAAACATAAGTGTTTATATTTTCTTAGTCACATATTTGATCTTAAATCATGATATATTTTATTCAAAATTATTATTAAATTCGAGTTATTATAAAACTTTATCTTCCCTACATAAGGCTAGCAAACTTTAATGCCTTAGATTTTGGAATTCCCAAGCCTTTTGTGATGAACTTTGTTGGATTTACCACTTAGCAAAACTGTGAGTATATCTAACCTCTTTTAACTGTTTTACTCTTTTGGGGTGAATCATGTACCATTATTATTAAACTTATGTATATTATTTATAACGCGATGTGCTTTATGAAATGCTTATGTGAATTGTATGAACGCTTGTCAAATCATTAACCATTGTGCGACGAACATAACAATGATTTATATCCTTTGATTGACTTATGTGAACGTATTGAGTCCTTGGTCATTGTTATGATTCTTTTTATGATCGATATTTAAACGCTTGTGGAACGCTTTTAGGCTTGATCTTGACCCTTTTTACATATTGCAAATATCATAGCACATAAATTGTGAAATACTTTTTGAATGAAATAGATATGCTCACCAATACATTATATGTATTGACAAAATTATTTTGTACATGTTTCAAGTGAAGTTTGATCATTGCTTGCTACTCACGCTTAGGTTTTGGACCTAGTGCTTAAAAATTTTTGAACAATTTATGTTTTGATTGTTTTGAGACAATTGTATTTGGTTTTGAATAAATGGAGAATGTTGGTTATTTATATTTACACTTTAGTCCATGAGCTATTAAACAATCGTCATTACGTGACACCTCGATGATTCCGCCATCGGTTGGAGTGTTACAGAGCCCGAGCCCAAGGCCCTCGAGCGTTGGCGTTGACGTTGTTGTAGAATCGAGTCGTTTGTGGCGTCTTTGTAGCATACAACCAACATCATCTCTTCATCTGGGTCCAGCGAGTCATCTTTGTGTGTGTGTGTGTTTGTTTATACGGTGGTGGTAAATGTGAGTTTTTTACCCCACGGTTTGTTGTGTTTATATACAAAAAAAAAAAAATTGGAACGAACGGTTCAAAGTAATTCAATATTACTGACCGTTTGGTGGAACGGTTTCAAAGTTATATTCAATTCGATTGATGCTTTCCAAATTAAACTTACTGATTCGTGATGCGACAGCTGTAAGTAATTAATATTACCTTTAAACTATGTGATATTAAAAAAAAGTTTAGTAAAATTAAAAAAAAAATAAAAGAATTAGTAGAGTGATGCTTTAAAAAAGTGTTTCACTAAATTAAATCAGTAAAGTAATACGACAATATAGAATTTATTAAAATTAGTGAAAGAAAAATATAGCTCCCCCGAGTATATGATGAATCAATAATTGTATCGACCCCCTGAAGTAAGCAGACAAAATGGAAGGACTCTCCACCCTCTTCCTACCTTCTTCTTCTTCTACATCCCTTCTTCATCTTCATCCTATTCCTTTAACCAATCAAACACACCCCACTGTCATTCTCAATTCTTTCCCTCAAATCCACTCTCTATCTCAATCTCAACCACCCACTACCAAAACCCACCCTAAACGACGACGTTTCGAAGATAAACACTTATTCCCATCATCCCTTCCCATCCACACCAAAAACCCAACCGCCATTTACAAAGACATTCAAAGATTCGCTAAACAAGACAAACTCAACGAAGTTCTCACTATATTAGATTACTTAGACAAGCGTGGCATTCCTGTAAATACCACTACGTTTTCAGAACTTATTGCTTCAGTAGTTCGATTGAAATCCTTACCCATTGCCAAAATAATTCACACCCATATCCGAATCAACGGACTCCAAAACAATGAATTTTTGAAAACTAAACTGGTTAATATGTACCTTTCGTGTCGGTCTACTGAAGACGCACACCAACTGTTTGATGAAATGCCCAAGTCAAGTGTTTATCCTTGGAACGCGTTGCTTAGAGGCAATGTCATCATGGGTGGGAACAAGTATCTAGAAACGGTTAAGACGTTTTCCATAATGCGGGAACTAGGCGTGGAATTGAATGTTTATACGTTTTCTTGTTTGATTAAGAGTTTGGGTGGCGCTTCGGCGCTTTATCAAGGTTTGAAGACGCACGGGTTGTTGGTGAAGTATGGGTTTGTGGATGATTCGATTATCAGTACTTGTTTGATTGATATGTATTTTAAATGTGGGAAGGCGAAGCTTGCTTGTCGAGTGTTTGAAGAGGTTGGTGAGGATAGGAGAGACGTGGTGTTGTGGGGAGCGATGATTGCTGGTTTTGGGCATAATCGGCTGCAGATTGAAGCGCTTGAGTATTTAAGGTGGATGGTGAAAGATAACGTGTCGCCGAATTCAGTTATATTAACGACGATACTTCCGGTGATTAGTGATGTTCAGTGTAGACGACTTGGTCAGGAGGTTCATGCTTATGTGATTAAGACGAAAGAGTACTCAAAACAGTTGTTTATTCAGTCGGGTTTGATTGATATGTATTGCAAATGTGGCGATATGGGGTCGGGAAGAAAGGTTTTTTATGGGTCAGCGGAAAGGAATGCGATATCCTGGACTGCGCTTATGTCTGGATATGCTGCAAATGGTAGGTTTGAACAGGCTTTAAGAACCATTGTTTGGATGCAACAGGAACGGTTTAAACCTGATATTGTCACGATTAACACTGTGATTCCAGTTTGTGAAAAGCTTAAAGCTTTGAAGCATGGTAAGGAAATCCATTGTTTTGCTGTGAAGAATGGTTTTACTGAGCAAGCGTCTATAACTACGTCATTGATGATGATGTATGCAAAGTGTGGTTGTCTTGGTTATTCTGTTAAATTGTTTAATAATCTAGACCGTAAAAACGTGATCTCGTGGACGGCTATGATCGAATCGCATGTTGAAAACAGGTGTTTCGATGAAGCAATTGGTGTTTTCCGGTCAATGGTGGTGTCGAAACACCGCCCGGATTCAGTAACGACTTCAAGAATGTTGAGTGTTTGTGGTGAGATCAAGGCTTTGAAGCTAGGTAAGGAGATTCACGCGCAGGTTTTGAAGAAAGATTTGGGTTCAATTCCGTTTGTTTGTTCGGAAATCATGAGGTTTTACGGGTCATGTGGTGACATCGGCAATGCGATGAAGACTTTTGGAATGATTCCGGTGAAGGGTTCGATGACGTGGACCGCGATTATCGAGGCGTATGGATGTAATTGTCGCTACCCGGGAGGCGGTTGATCTATTCAATGAGATGATTAGACGCGGGTTCTCTCCGAATCAGTTTACCTTTAAGGCGATATTGCGTGTTTGTGAGCAGGCTGGATTTGTAGATGAAGGTTGTAAAATGTTTGATTTGATGACAAAAAGATATAAAGTGGAAGCGACCCAAGAACATTATTCGAGTATGGTTAGACTGTTAGGTAGCTCTGGCCGGACACAAGAAGCTGAAAGCTTCAGCCAATTGATGTCATGTTCATAGTGTTTTGTATGGATATTGTGTTATTTGATTGTTTTGTAATTTAATACTGTTAGTTGATACTTGTAATGAAAAAGAAAGGCAGGCAGGCAATCTATCTAATTCACCAACCAACAAGCTAACTCAAGTTACGAACCAAGCCAGACTCATACTATTATGAGCTTGTGTCAGGTTGATGGACGTGGCACATGACTCTACTTGCTGAACAGCTCCAGGTCGAAATAGATAATGTTTACACGAAAAAGTCGAGACCTAACAACAGAAGTAAACCTGAAGTGTTGCGGAATGGAAATTGTATTTGTAGGTTCACAATAACACAATTAATTTGACACGTTTGAAACTTTAAAATTCTAAATTTACTATAGCATTCACTCTTAAGATAATAAATAGCAGTCTAATTGATTCTAAAAAAAACTGATGTTATTTGAATGTTTTCTTTCAATCTATTTTTTTTATTAAAATATACTTTGGCGATATTAACACCTAGCATTTTTCATCATATCCATTTAATATGTTATGAATAATAATAATAATAATAATAATAATAAATATATATATCAAGAATCAAGAAATGGTAATAGTTAAGCAGTACTGCACATACATCGTCGCCCATGTATCATAGTTATACACTGCAGCTAAACAGCTGAAAAGAGAGAGATACATATTTGTATTGCTGACTCCCAAAAGTCAAATACCAAAGAATTGCTCCAATGAAGAGGAACTGAAAACATTAGAAGCAATCCGCTCGGTTTCCGTCGGTGAAATGTGAAGCTGACATCTGATGAACCTCTGCAATGAATGAATACAGAAAATGCATGTGACATTTGGAATTCAACCCTTATATTTCTCTTAAGTTTCTAAAAAACTAGAATTTTCACCCTTAAATCATGTATAATTGGGAATGAAATGTAGTGGTTTTACTTCTAAAAGTCAATGGGACAAACTTTAATGCCCATAAAAATGTCTCATTTTAAGAGAAAAAACTAATTTATTCCTAAATTCATAAAAGAACTAACTTACCGCCAATTGAGAATTAATTTCGCGATTGGAATCTATATGCCAATCTGGTTCCAGTTGACGAACAAAAGAAGTCCGTCCAATATCTGTGCTACAAAACAGTACCTGCAATGAAATTTATCATAACAAAATGATTATTTTAACGCGATTTCACAAATTTTTATTTTCTGAACAAGGGTAGATTGGACTTTATATAATCATATAATGGTACTACTGTATGACCTTATCTTTGACCAAGCCACCAGACGTGAAAATCCCAGCATTTTCCAATGCTGTTAAAACTCTCTTCTGCAAAACACAATTAGGTCACATACGGAATACATGATTAATAATAATCTGCATTATATATCAAAGAAGATGCTGCAATAGGAACTTCTTTATGTAACTGGTGTATGATAGATGTATCACATTTGACCCACTTAACAACAAATTTGTCGATTTGGGTTATGTTTTAACTTTTAAATATAACGGTCAAATGTGTTAAGTTAAAATTTTAACTTAAGAGGGGCAAATGGGTTGAGTGAGTCAAATAAGCTGAAATGTTATATTCAATTAATTAATCTCTTTTTTTTTTTCTTTTGTAATGAGATCATTTTTAAATGATATTTAACACATATAAATATAGTTCTCTCTTTCTAAATAGCGTTAGCGGTGCACCCAACCCGTTTTGACATTCACTATAGAGTAGCAGTTCCAAGTTCCATTATGCCACCCTTAGCGTATGGAGAAAATTATATACAGGGTAAAAGCTTAAACATACTTCACTTTCATCATCCAGAACAGTTTCCATGAGATAAAGATCACATAATTTGGTCATCTCCAGTAGAAGGTCCAAAACAGAGGATTTAACAGTTGCTTGATTCTACCAGACACAAAAATAAGGTTGATGATGATAATCTTCAAAATGAAAAATCAATGTAAGAAATAATCACAACCTGAAGCTCCTCTGGAGTACTTTCCTCGAGTATAATTCCAAGCAACCGGCAAGTTACCTTCACCAAAAAATTAAAAACTTTATGCGACCACCAACCCCTTACAAAAGGTTTCCAACAAGAGGTAAAATGTGACTTTACTTCATTTGGTAATCTTTTTTTAAGGTTTCTAATCAATATTATTTCTTGATATAACCACAAACAAAGATATTATAATAGAAGAGGGTTAACTATCTTATATTAATAACAGCATACTACATCTTAAAACCAAACTTCTTCAAGTTTATACAAAATTAAAACCAGATGATATTTCACCATATGCATCTGACTTATTATACCTTTTAGAAATTACATTCAGGGAATAATTAATCTAAACAAGCAATTAGTAACAACTGAGGAATATTGTTACTTAAAACCAATAAGATATGTCCACGCCCTGTACTCTAAAGATTTGCACCATACTAAATTGAATATTTTGATGATGATAATGCTTTATGTTTTGCAACATGAAGTGTAATTAACAAAAAGAAATTTGTCTTCTATAAGAAAGATCAAACGCATCATAATATAGGTTTGAAACTTTGAATAAGAATCATGTAATCAGGTATGCATGCATTACTGTAGAATCATACAAAAAATTCAAGGGATGCACTAGAATAACAAATTTTTATTTTTAAAATCCTATCAATAAAATAAATACAATATACCTTCCTTCCATCAGTTAACCTTTGTCTGACAATTTGTCCCAAAGTTGGCTGCAAAAAAAGTAGAATGTTTAGTAACACGAACCAATTTAAATGAAAATTTGTAAAATATTTCCATTAACCTTTACATGCTGTAACGACTCATTGATAACAGTGGGTGCTGAGGCTTCAATTCCAGAAGGTAAATGACTTGCATTTGGTTGACTATTATTAACTCCAGAATTACGTGGTGTGGGAGTTTGAACTTTATGTTGTCTTCTTTGAGGACCACTAGGTGCCCACAACAGTCTACATGTAAAAATTACAGCAGCAACAAGAACCCCCAAACTCCACACAGATGGTAAATCCTGTAACCCATTTTATAGCTTTAGTACGAACTCCAAAAAATAGAATATGTTGGCTACAAAATATTCTTGATAAACTGATCAGTTGGCACAAATGGGTTGGTTGGGGCGAACTGAATAATGGGTCAAATATGTGGAGTATGGTTGGATTGCTAGTTGAACCCAAATACCAAAATGAGTGAGTTGGGTTGTGTTGATTGTAGAATAAGGACGGGTGAAGTGATTCTTAGAGAACTGGCTTCATGGGTTGCATGCCCAACTAGTCGACAGTTAGGTTGGGTTGACTAGTTGGACCCAAACACCTTCCATTTATCGGTAAAAGTAATCTTAACTAAAGTACAGATATAACATATAAGCAAATAAACTATTTTAATATAGTAACATCATAAACACATCAGATGATACTTCATAATAAGTCTTCTTTTGTCTTTAGTTATTTTGTTGATAAAATCTTTAGATTTATATACTTTCACAATACAAAGAATTGCAGAAAAAAATCACAAAATTCTCTTTAAGATTCAGCTTTTGCTATTCCTTGTTTAAAGCAATATATATATAATATACTTGTAGTAGCATTATTTCAGTTTGATAATCAATAATCCAACCTACACCTAAATATATATATATTTCTTGACCAGAAGAAAAAATATATAACTGACAGCCTGATACTTAAAAATGCATCGTTTATCACATGATGACAAAACTAATGTCATGCGTATGCGACAAGAACTGAACCAGGTGGGTAACATGGAAAGAGAGGTCCAATGTACGCAGGGTGTTGAGGGGGTGGTGTTTCGTTTTAGCACGTAAGACAGTGAGTACATAAAATCAGATAATATGATAACACATAGGATTACGAGTGCATTGGTAAAGTTGTAACGAACAAAATAAATAAGGCATGAAATTTATCATGATACACAAGAAATATATACATTACTTGAATACTTATTGTGTTCCATATTTACGCAATGTGATTCAAGAAACTAGTATATCTTAAATTTGATAGTGGCATGCGATAGCAAAAGAACTACACTAGCATGACAAAGAGACACAATCTTACAAGCTAAAGTAAATGATTAGACATCACAAAACAACACCAAGGCTCTCCTACATGGTAGTGCACATGTAGTTTATTACCTAAGACGATTGATGTTGCCACTCATAGGATAAATGATTATTACTGTTAGGTATCGGATAAGCAGAAGCGAAACAAACACACACAAGCAGAAGAAAACAAAGAAGACAAGAATATAACCTGGTTCAGTCAAGGTGACCTACGTACGTCCACAGGTTGCAACTAGGGTTTTCTTTTATTAGGTGCTATAAAAGTACAATTACAACAAGTGTATATATAAAGCAAGATTAGGGTTAACTGCTTAATCATCAAGTTAGCTAAGTTGGCCTAATAACATAATTAGGGCCGGCTACCAAAGCCTACGAACCCAGCAATTACAATGATTAAACATTTAAAGTGTTGGGACTCTAGAATTTTAGGTCATTTCTTTCGATATTTGTCTGCTATATGATGCCAACAGACAGAGGATATTCAAGAAGATGATGACATTGACCCCAACCATAATGATATTAACATACAGACATGCAGAATAATGAAATTGAATCAAGGACATAGTTTGAGCTAACAAACCCTAGTTGTTGCCCTAATCAAAGAGCATAACCTATTTAAATGCAATTGTGTAGACAAATGAAACATTAATTAAATAAAATAATAGGCGAACAGAAAACACCGAATTGAAATAGAGCAATAATGGAAACCTGGGTGTTTAATAATTGGGATATTTTAGCCCCAATCCTCTTGATGAGCTGCGAAAAGTCGTCCTTCAAGTAATCATCCATTGTTTTATTTTATGAATAACAGCAATTGGGTTGCTTATCTTCTTGGAGAGCTGATCCTCAATAAAAAGAAGAAGAATTAAGCAATTATTCAAACGTCAATCCGTCCGTCTCTGTATTTTATTTATTATTATTATTATTCGAGAGAGAGAGAGAGAGAGAGAGAGAGAGAGAGAGAGATCTTGGCGTAGAAGAAGGGGTGGATGGGTGTGTTTATCAAAGGCGTTGAATTCGTATCTATGTCTTTTTCTTTCAGCGAAACAGGTCTATTCTTTCAATTTTCACGTCACATTTCACCAAAAGAATATCCTTCATCTCAAACTAGCACTCTCTTCCCGAGTTAACGGGAAAAGATTGGGAAAAGAATTGAAAGAAAGGAAAGGAAAAGAAAGGATAAATATCATCTACTTTCGTTTCCTTCCAAATTGAAAGGAAAACTAAACTTAAAGATTTTGTCTAGTTTTCCTTCTATTTCCTTTCTTTTCCCTCATTAAATGAAACTTGAGAACACATTGAAAAAACACGAATCCCGGATTACCGTATAGACGCTAATCCTAGTAGTGGTTCTACTGTATTTTATAAAGAGGTGTGTTTATAAAAGACGTGTGGGTCTAAAGACAAGACCAAGGAGTTTAAGAGACTACTGATTAGAAGAGCCGAGCCTCTAAAGGTTAGTATAATAAACAAGGGGTTGAAAAAGATACGAGTGAGTTCGTAATCTTTTTGAATGAAAGTCTTGGTGAGTATCGGATGCCAACAAAAGGAGAAGGAGCTCCTCCTTTTGTAGTACCTCGACGTCACACTTTCTCAGCCCATCCTCTACCCTTGATGGGGCTTGGCCCAAGTAGAGGTGTCTCTAAGTTTCCGGCTCAAGTCCCTAAGCCCAATGGTGCAAATGGGTTTTGGTAAAAGGAGAAAGTAAAGTGCAAGGGGGATGTTACCGTCCTGACGATAGTACGCGTGGCGTCCGCCTATTGGTAGACCGAGGGCGGTGGGTAATCATCCTATTTCTTGAAACTCGAGACAAGTTGAGAAAGCCTTGTGTCAGAGAGATATCTTGGCTGGGAGGCTGCCACGTCATCGTCTTTTCTGCGTGTCAGACTGGGAGCAGTCTTTGATTGGTCGAGAACTCTGGCGGGTAGCCTGTTGCGTCAGGAACAGTTGTCTAGGGCAAGGGTGTGTGCCCCAAGGCTGCCTGAAAGACATCTTCCAGTCGTGCTGACGGAGCTTCATCTAGCTTGTTTGAGAAGCTTTGAAGCGTACTGGACCCGCCGACGTAAAATGGGCGGGTAAGCTTATGTCGGGCGTCGGTTGGACGCCAGGTGTATCGCCGACGTAAAACGGGCGGGTGAGTCTGCGTCTGGCGTCCGTCGAACGCCAAGTATATCACCGACGTAAAACAGGCGGATGGACGCTAGACGATCCGCTGACGTAAAACGAGCGGATGGACGCTAGACAATGCATGTTTTAGTTGGGCGATGATATGGTATTTATGATGTTTTGATTTAATTTTTATCATATTTTTATTTTCTGGAAAATACATTATTTTCATAATTTTCTTGATTTAATTTGTTTTAATCATAATTAATTGATTAAAAATTCATTTTAATTGATTTTAACCTCAAATTTTCTAGAGAATTATTTCTATGAATAATAAACTGTAACAAAATTTAATTTTTCTGAAAATGGTTATTTTTGTTATTTTTTACTATGTTTTATCATTAAAACACTATTTAAACTCATTAAATATGTTTTAAATACAAATAAATTGAGAGAAATTATGGAAATATTATTTACACTATTTCAGCTCTGAAAATAATTATTTTTCATAAAAATATCATTTTTTTGATCATATCTCGTATTATTTATTTTATTTATATTTAATTAGATATAATAAATTGTTTAGTTAAATATAAATCATAAAACCTATTTTGTGGATATTTTTCTATAAAATAGAAAATGTTCCTAAGTGTGGGAGACATAAGTGTTTTAGTCACATATTTAATTCTAAATCGTGATATATTTATTTCAAAACTATTGTTCAAGTTACTATTAAAAACTTCATCTTCCTTACACAAGTCTAGCAAACCCTAATGCCTTAGATTTTGAATGCCTTAGACTTTTAAGTCATTTTCCTCATTAGTATTCTATTATATATAGGTTGAGTTCTTCGGAATTCTTAATCCTTTACGACGAACTTTCTTGGAATTTACACTTAGCGAAACTGTGAGTATATTTTTCCCCTTTTTTACTATTTACTCTTTTGGGGTGACTCATGTGACACCCCGGGAAAATCCCACATCGGCCGTGGCCAGGAGAGATCCTTGGTTCATAAGTAATGTCTTGCCTCTTAAATCACCAACGCGTTTTGGGGCTTAATATTAGTGGATGAGAGGAGAACTCCACAGTTAAGCGTGCTCAGGTGGGAGCAGTTTCAGGATGGGTGACCTCCTGGGAAGTCTCTACTGGGGCACCCAAAAACAAATCCGTGAGCTCTGGGAGGGCAAAGCGGACAATATTGGTGGTGAGAGGGGCGGGGTGTTACAGATGGTATCAGAGCCACTCCTATGCCGTTCGGGATGGTGGGTACATACCTCATCAGGGACGATGAGACTCTAACAGGGGGTGAATGTGACACCCCGGGAAAATCCCACATCGGCCGTGGCCAGGAGAGATCCTTGGTTCATAAGTAATGTCTTGCCTCTTAAATCACCAACGCGTTTTGGGGCTTAATGTTAGTGGATGAGAGGAGAACTCCACAGTTAAGCGTGCTCAGGTGGGAGCAGTTTCAGGATAGGTGACCTCCTGGGAAGTCTCTACTGGGGCACCCAAAAACAAATCCGTGAGCTCTGGGAGGGCAAAGCGGACAATATTGGTGGTGAGAGGGGCGGGGTGTTACAACTCATGTACCACTATCATTAAACTTATGTAAACTCTTTATAACGCAATGTGCTCTTTGATATATTTTGTGTGAATTGTATGAACGATTTATCAAAGTCATTAACCTTTGGGCAGCACCTAACAATGAGTAGTACTACGAATTATATCCCTTGGTTGACTTACGTGAACGAGTTAAGTCCTTGGTCATTGTTATGGTTTTTCTTGAACGATGTGTGAACGATTATTGAACGATGTGAGGCTTGATTTTGACCCTTTTACATATTACAATTATCATGGCACATAAATTGCAAATTAGTGTTTGAACGAAATGGCTATACTCACCAATGCATTATATGTGTTGCAAATTATTTTGTACATGTTTCAGGTGAAGTTTGATCTAGTGCTTAAATAAAAGATTGAACATTTATTTATCTATGTTTGAGATTTCCTTTAAGACTTTTGTATTTCCTTTTGGATAATGAAAGTTGTTTGCTATTAATATTTACAATTTTGTTTCCTTTTAATTTTTAAACAGGGCTCCAAAATGCAAGCTATTGTATGTAGTAGATATATGAAGAAACATGAAATTTTTTTACGTGAAAATGAAACTTACTATATCTATAATTCCTAATTAGCTGAAAACAAATCTACTAAACATTTTGATAAAAAAGACATTCTTTCATTTACTTTTGAAACAAATATTACGAAGTGTAGCAGGTTTGAAGGAAGTCAGTATGGTTTTAATTTTTCTTCTTTTGAGTCAATTAAGAGTAGCAACCTGTCTCAAGAACAAAGAATTGGTTTGTTTAATCACACTTAATATTTTATATTACTCTTTAACTTTTCTGATAATGTATTTGTATAAATTAATAATTTTTTTTAGATTTAATTGGCTATGTTGAAGAATGGAGTCCACCAGAACCGACAGAAACAAAAGCTGGTTTGAAAAACAAGATGAGTCTTATTTTGATTGATTTAGAGTATGTGTTTCATCTTTACAAATCATCTTTTATTGTTTGATAATGATTTCTGCTATCTTTGGTTATATTATACGATCATTGTTATACAATAGATAGTTTCCTTTTAACCAACATTTTGTTTATATGTAGAGGGATCAAAATCCCTGTTCTTTGTGGGATGAGTATAGTGAGCAAATGTTTGGATACATCAAGCAGAATGAAGATGAAGTCCATGTTGTCCTCATTGTTCAATTTGGTAGCTTTAACAATTATAAAGCTTTGTCATATATTAAGTTTTTTTTTAATACACTTTATATATTTTTACTTTTCAACTTAATTTTACATGTTACGTATTTTTTATCTTTAAAGGCAATGTGAGCGTTCAAAATGGATTCTATATCAATCAACTCTTTATTAATGAAGACATTGAGGATATTCGGGCTTTTAAGAAAAGGTAATATACTTATGTTCTTATTTGCGTTATGTATGTATTTTCATTTTTTTAAAATATATATAAATGTTTTATTTCTTTTTATTTACAGTTATATTGAAAACTTTATCTCTATTGAATCATCTTCTGTTCAACGATCGCTGGGATCGTCTGGTAGCATGAATTTGGCTGATGAATTTTTGAACAAAACACCTTTCAGCAGTATTCGTGATCTTCCGTTGATAACAGAGGTACATCAATGTCGACTTATAATACTCTAATATGAATGTTTACATTCCATTTAAAAATTCCATTTAAAAAGTTATCGCATATCTATTTTAATGTATACACTATTAATTAGTTTGTTTGCAATTTTTTTTTATTAAATGTTGACATTAATATTCTTTTCTTTTGCAGGTTAACAAACAAGTCATTGTTGTTGGTACAGTGAAGGGTGTGGATGCTAAGGACGATTGGTATTACCTAGGTTGCGAGGCATGTAACCACAAGGTTGAGCCAACTTTGAGTTTACCTGATGATGAAGATGCAAAAGATGTTAATTCATTTAAACAAGGCTTGGTTTGCACCAACAATGACTGTCCCAAGCAAATTGTATCTGTTGATCCAGTGTAAGAATTATGTTTCATATACATAACTTAAAATTTTACGATATTATTTAGTAAATAATGTTTTGTTATTTACTTGCTTTAGGTTTAGAATTCCAATAAGGGTGCAGAATTGTACTGGAATAACATCGCTTACATTGTTCGATCGAGAAGTAAAAATTGTTGAGCATGTCAGCAATGCAGATGCTAGAAATCTCCAAACAGGTAATTTATTTTTTTCCAGCCTTAAACAATATATTTTATTATACTTCATGTTACTTATATCATTTTTATCTAGGTTTCTGTCGAAGACAAAAAAAACTCCTACTGAGTTTGATGCATTTGAAGAGAAAAAGTTTGCTTTTAAGATTAAAATTGGACAATTCAATATTGATAAGCATCTTGATGGTTATGGTATACGCAAACTTACAAATTATTCTTCAATAGTTTCTTCTCTTGAAGAAAGGTTCCCTGACATTCAGGTTATTATTATCATTGAAATATTCCTTTATTATTACTCTTATGAATCATTATTACATGTTTATTATTGTTCTTATTAATGTTATTTGTTTATAGTATAAACATTTCCTTTGAAGTATTACATGTTTATTTTTTTCAGCTCGATCAACCTGTCTTTGAAAACATCGATATAGGTGAATCTTCAACACAGAATGCAATCTCTCTGAAGGTTGTTCTTTGACTTATTTAATCATATATTCAAATTTAATTTTTAATGTAGTTTATTCTAACAATTTTGACATTTCATTTAATATTGTAGGATTCTGTTGGAGATAACACTACTCCAGAGTCATCTTGTAGAGTTAGTGTTATACGTGATGAAGAGGAAGTGAAGCGTAGCCTGAACAAAGTGTATGAGCTTGACGATGATGCAACTGAATCTACAACTAAAGTTCCTAAGACTGATAAGAAAAGCTACGCTAACAAATCACCTGAGATCCCCCTTTTGGTTCCTAAGGTTGAGAAATAGGAACAATGATCCATTTGTTTAAACATTTGTTAATTTTCAGTATTTTTATTTAATGTTTGTGACAATTTCGTTTCGTTTATGCTTCGTTTGGTTTTTTGGACAAATTTCATCTAAATAAGTTGTTTGTTTGCATTTTATGTTTGTTTTTGTTACTTTCTTAAAAAAATTTAATGATGTAAAATATTAATAAACCAAATGAATATATTACCATAAAATAAGCAAGTTGTTATAATTAGTATCAATTATACATATTTATACTAATTACAATAACAATTTTGAAATTTAAAAATTTCGAATTACATAAAATTCGGAAATTTTTAATTCGATTTAGTATAAATTTATAAAATTCAAATTTTATTATGTCTAAAATTTTAAATTCGATTGACTATAAAATTTTCAAATTCAAATTATTAGTATTCCTTAAAATAAGCAAGTTGTTATAATTATTGGGCATTTAAACATATTTATACTAATTACAATCAAAATTTTGAAATTTTAAATTTTCGAATTACCAAAAATTCGAATTTTTTAAATTCTATTTAGTCAAACATTTTCAAATTCAAATTTTTAGTTTTCCATAATAATGGTAATTCATTAAACATATTAATTATCAGTTTTAATTATACATTTAATGAAATGATCTATATAAACCACAACAACAAAAATTACATGCACCATCTGATTTAAAACTTTGATCAAACAAAGTTTCACAACAATCAACTCTTCAAGATAATTATACTTTGCTGTTTTATGCTCGCTCGATTGTTCTTTTGTACAACCTAAATGTATGTCAATCTTTTCTTTCATTAGTGTATTTTTTTCTTAATAATTGAACATTGTGATTCTTTGTATTTTTTCTTGAATCCATATTTCTCTATAATACTTGACTATTGCTATGTTAGTTTCATTTATAATCGATGCTTACTTTATTATTATGTATACTTCTAAGTGGATTTATGTTGTGTTAAATTGTTATGAAACATTTTATGTAGACCTTGCCTCCTTTTAGGTTAAATGGGACGTAAAAGGCTTTCTAACACTTCAAATGGTAATTTTTTGGTTATATCTACAATATGTTCCTATTTATATTACTTGTGTTTAGTCATTTAGCTTATGCGTTTTTTTAAGGTCATGACAAAGGACACACCGTTATCTAATATCTCTAACGGTAAACGAATTTCATATATTTTACATCTTTATTTATATTCTAATGGTATTATGCAAGTAATTTATTTTTCTTCACAATTCTCTCGAATGAAGAAAAAAATAAGAATGCGGTCGAGTGTCGCAAATTTAGAAAATTACAACTAGATGCCAAGAGATGCAAGGTCAATAATCCTAAAAATGATGGAATAGAAAATGTACCACCAAGTGGAGTATTTAACCGCGACTCCATTGAATCTTCACACCATTATATTCATCAAAGATCCATCGTCCAAACTACTTTCAATGTGTCTACACCCGGAAAATTTTTATTATAACACTTATTATTTTTATATATTTGGATAGAGTTTCAAGTTCCAATGCCTATTAATAATTAACCTACATTTTAATTTATTTTCATATTTTGTAAAGGTCAAGTGGAACAAAATCCTTTATCTAATATCTCAAACGGTATTCTTATATACTTTGCTGATATATTTTATGTTATTATAAATTACTAATTTGCTTATTTACTTTAGTATAAAAACTAATATTATTTGATACTTTGTTTCTACGATTGAAGTCAAAAGTAACATTGCAAGGGAGTGTCGAAAATTTCGAAAATTGCAAATGGATGCTAAGAGACGGAATATTAAACAATCTGAAAATACAAATATGTCAACATCCACTAATAATGTATTTTCGCTGGATATATCTGACAATAGCTCAACCTTCAACAATCCATTTAATGCATCGTTTTCCAGTAATAACAATTTTTGCCATTTAATATTTTTTAATACTTTATTAATTTCATAAATGTTTATTATAACGCTAACTTATTTTTTTATTTATTCATAAACAGGTTCAACATAACGTACTCCTTTGTCCAATATTACAAACGGTAATATAGTTCTATGTTACTTACGTTTGTATTTATATTATTATTATAGTTTATAACTAAATCTGCATTTACTTGCGAAACTTTTTTATTTTTATCAATAGTTTCAGTGCCTGATCTCAAAAGACACGATTCTATCGAGTGTAGAAGCTTTATAAAGGCACAACTTGATGCAAAAAGACGTAAAATCAATTCCGTTAAAGGAGGTCCAACAACATCTGGTACCACTTTCTTTGTATCGATTAATTATATAAATTTGTTACTCTTATTAATATTAAATTTTAAATGTTAATATTATATTCAGGTAAAGGTACTAATTTTAATAGAGTTTCACATGAATCATCTTCTGTTCAAACAGCAACCATGAATACATCAACTCATATTTCTGTCGTAACACCTTCTACAAGTTTAAGTAACCGACGTTGCATCTCTCATGTCCGCATGGTTAGTTTGTCAGACGAAGATGATATGATTCCTCAAACCATTGCAGATTTTCAATATAAGGGTGTCTCTAAAGGTAAATCTTAAATTTACCAAAACAATTACATTTTTTTTTGGTTTTTTAATCTAACTTAATATTATTTGAATTTATTATATTCACGAGATTATTTGGATCATGGTGATCAAACGGTTGTATGTGAAATGTGTAACGCCAAATTGTGGAGAATGGAAGTTGGTAGAGGACTAAAAGTTGGTGGAAGAACAACTTACATGCTATGGTGTGCCTATGGAAAAGTACAACTTCTAGATTTCAAAGACACCTCTCTAGATTATCAGAATCTTTTCAAGAACATAGACTCGCGAAGCAAATATTTCTTAAAGCACATTCGGCGTTTCAATTCTATGTTCTGTTTTACTTCAATGGGAGGCAAGGTTGACTCAAATATTAATAAAGAAAAGGCTCCGTTCATATACAGAATAAGTGGTAAAAATTGTCATGCCCTTGGTGGACTTCTTCCTAAAGATGGATCGCAACCAAAATTTTCTCAGTTGTATATATATGACCCTGAAAACGAAGTCTCCAACAGGAAAAAGGTTTTCAGGTAATATTCTACAGTTTGTTAATATTAACCTCTACTTATACTTTATTTTTTAATCAGTTTATATAAATCTTAATTATTTTCAATTTGTATTTATTTACTACAGTAAGGAAAAAGGAGAGTCTAAGCATATTGCTGAAGAACTTGATGTTGAAATCATTCAGTACCTGAAGTCGATGTTAGACTCAAATAATCAACTTGTGAAAAGCTATAGGAGTGTACGTGATCGATTTCATGAAAATCCTGAAGTTAGCCTTAAATTACGTCTTATTGGGAGGAGAAGTAAAGATGGCCGAACATACAACTTACCCACTTCATCTGAAATCTCTGCCCTTATATTGTCAGACAATGATGATCAGCTTGACAATCGAGATATTGTTGTGGAATCAAGAGCAGAGGGTCTTAAGCGTATAAGTGAACTTCATCCAAAATATTATCCATTGCTTATTCCCTTTGGAGAGGATTGTTATAGGGTTGATATACCACATAGGGAAGAAAGAAAATCTAAAAAGAAAGTAGATTCAAAGTGTTCAATGAGAGAGTATTTTTCCTATCATATTCAGGACAGAGTTGGTAAGTTCTCATTGATTTTGAATGCAAGGCGCCTTCTTCAACAGTTTTTGGTTGACGTTTATACTATGATAGAGAGTGAGCGGTTATTTTATGTACGTCATCAACAACAAAAACTTAGGTGTGACTCTTACCAATCTTCAAACCTTGCATCAAAATGGACCTACAGATTTGGCAACGGTAGGTACACCTATAATATTACCCTCTTCTTTTACTGGTGGTGCACGTTACATGAGGGAAAATTATCTTGATGCAATGGCTATTTGTAAAAAGCATGGATACCCTGATTTTTTCATCACGATCACATGTAATCCCAAATGGCCTGAAATTAGAAGGTTTCTTAAGGATAAGAAAACAAATCTGAAAGACAGACCAGGCATTTTAGCCAGATTATTCAAAGTTAAGCTAGACTCAATAATGAAAGATTTACGTGAAAAAGCAATATTGGGGAAGACTTCAGCAGGTAAAATCCATTACAAAAAAAAAATTCTATATATATTTATACATTAAGATCGTGATAAACTAATAAACTTAGTCAATATATTTTTTCTTTTAACTACGAAAAGGTTTTAATTTATTACATTTATATCTAAATTTTATTACTATTTATTTTTGCAGCTGTGCATACTATAGAGTTCCAAAAAAGTGGTCTTCCACACACTCATGTCTGTCTATTTCTTAAAGATGATAGTAAGCTTCCCACGATTGAGCATGTTGGTCGTTTCGTTTATGTTGAAATCCCCGATAAGAATGTAGATCTTGAGTTGTTTAGTCTTGTGAGTGACTTTATGATTCATGGGCCATGTGGACGTGAATATCCCAACTGCCCTTGCATGATTGATGGTAAGTGCTCCAAGAAATTTCCAAAGAAGTTTACATCTGCGTCAACTTTAGATTCAAATGGATATCATGTTTATAAAAGAAGAGAGTCAGGAGTATTTGTTTGTGACATCCGGGAACCAAGCATACATTTTTCTAGCTAGCTTTACTGTTTACTTGCTGAATTTCGCGACGAAATTCTTTTCAACTTGGGGATGATGTGATATCCCGCAAATCCAGGTTCCTAAATTAACTAAACTCTAGTTACTTGCACTGAGATTCCTTGCATCTTACTTGACTAGAGTTAACTAGATAAGTTACACGTGCACACACTAGCTATATATGAATCTATAAGTTATCATAGATTGACAAACATATGATTAAACCTATGAAAGTTTATAAATATTAATCTATGTGTGTACATGAATCTCTTATACTTCTAAATGTGCTTGTATATATATATATATGTATACACACAATACATACACTAGGCTTGATAAGAAAAACTATATTTTGTTAAATACCTTCTAGAAGCTAACACACATACATACATACATATATAAACACACGCATACATACACTCCCACACACTTGGAAGTTTCCTTTTGTCTTTAGTAGCCACCCTATTGAGAAACAAACATTCCTACTCTATTAATTAGTGGTCTATATAGTACATGGAGAAATTCTTGGATCTATGAAAGGTCACTATCCAAGCATGCTTAATACCTAAGCTAGATTAGCTAGACAACTCTTCCATACTCTTTAAAATTTTCGGCCATAGATCCCTAGCACCCAAGAAGCTTCCAAACTAGCAACTAGACCCTATGATCCATCAACATCCAAACAAGTGAGACAAAACATGGCATTGAACTATTACTATCCTAGTCTAGAATGTACTTGGTCGATTAGGAAGCAACAACTCACACAACTTGACTTCCAACTCATTCTCCTAAGTGATGTAATCCATCTAGAAGCATAGTGAGGTCATGAATTTCACCAAAATGGAGAAACCTATGCTAGACCAAGCCTATAACATTACGTACATTTCCTTTCCTTGTTGAAAATGACATGTGAGCATGCATGTAGGCATGCGACTAGAAGCAAAGAAGGAAACAAGACAAACCTAGAGCTATATCCTCCTAGCTAACTACCTTCCACATATATCCATACCTAGAAATCGCTCAACATAAAGGAAAGGGACATTACAAGAAACATGATAAGAAAAATCCTCTTACACTAACAACTAAGCCTATGCACAACCTTTAGACATCCTATGCTATTGCTAGACCCATGTTGCTTCTTTCCTTGACAAAAAAATCGGCCACTCATGGACACTCCTTCACAAGTCACTATCCATGACAACTAGGAGAAACTTAGACCCTTACACCTTTTCACAAACATTCCAAAGTTCTTACACATATCTTGCACATGCCACTTTGCCAAAAATAGAAGATCCTTGGTGGATATGAATCGGCCAAGAGCTCCAAGACAACAACAATGCATTAGCTAACTTATTTCACTAATTTAGTATGATGTACTAAGCATTGAACACAAGAAAAGAGGTATAGAACTTGCCATCTAATGCACTATATAAATGGTATCACCCTCCACTTCATTTCTTGCACCACACCTCTCAATATCATCCTCTAACTCCCTCTCTAAACACCCCTCGGCCGAAGACCACCTTTTGGGTGGATTATCGAGCACTAGGAGCTCCAAGTCTACAAGTTTATCCCCTTCCTACTATCTAGTATTAAGGTAAGTTCTAATCGCTTGTTTTCTTAAAGTTCCATCGGCCCTTATTGTGAACCTGAATCTAGACTTTTGATCATAGGGATCGGCCCTCAACTAGTGTTCATAAGTTGATTATTATGCACTTAGTAATCAAGATCCTATTATGCGCATATTGTTTCACTTATATAATCAATTATGTTATCTAGTGATAAAATAATTGGTTACACATTACACATGGATTCATGAAACATTTTTAGATCAAACTTCTTATACATGAAACATGATCTACACAACTTGATGTGGTTCACAAAAGTGGGTGCCGAACTTGTGTGATAAACAAGAACATAGTTTAATATGTCTTAATACTCATAGGGAGATCTTTGTCGGAACAATAGTTACTTTCTCTGCTTTGCTAGATATCTCGTACAAACACCAGGTGAGTTTCACTACTCTTTTTCTCAAAAGCATATGTCTCGGAAGGAGACAACTTTCTAAACTTTTTCATAGTCCGGTTTGGGACTACTTTTACACATCCCGGGTTTGGGGTGCTATGATTCATTAGGTGAATCTGCTTTCACTAATTCATGCTTTATGTCCTTGATGAACTAAACCAACTCTATCATTGAAGTCTTTCTAAATACCGAATGAATTGCCAGGTGGGCAAGCGGGTTACTAGTTGATAGCGCTATTAGGTCTCACAAACCTCACATCATGCTGGAGAGCATGGGTGTGAACTATAACTCAACATATTATCATTGTTGATAGACAATGATGCAAGGTACTTTTCTCACTATTGTGGGATCTCGTTGTTTAGCAGTTCGGTATTATCGGTTTTAGTTATCATGAGTGGGCTAGCTACCCCTGGCATGTGAATTAGCATTTACTCGTCAAAACATGGTCTGGAGGACCTACGTATTTACTTAACTATGTGAACTCACCAACTTTATGTTGACACACGATTATTATACCTTTTTGCAGGACACTAGTTCAAAGCACGAGTAGAGCATGCATCATATAGCATCATGGGGATATGAATAACTTATCTATTTTTGAATGTTTAATTATCTATTACGATTTCGAACACGCTGTTTTACGCAGATTATTTGGATAACTATTATCTTTAAATTTTCACTTCCGCAACTATTGAAACGATTATCTATGAAACTTGTTTTACAAAAACGAACTAAATGGTTTGGGCATTTAGAGTCGTTCATGTGACTTATGGCTATGGGATCCTGGTATGTCACTCGCCTCGCGGTATAAACCCCGCAGCGGAAATTTGAGGGTGTGACATTGTTAAAAAAGGAAGTGCTCAGTTAGACAACAGACATGTGGTTTCTTATAACCCAAGACCGTTGAAGCGTTACCAAGCTCATATTAATGTTGAATGGTGTAACCAAGCTGCTTCTATTAAGTATTTATTCAAATACATTAATAAAGGACCTGATAGGGCTAAAGTTGCTTTTGTAGAAGATGATGGAGAAGGTCAAGAAGTTTTGCAAAAAGATGAAATCAAAAAACATTATGATTGTAGGTTCCTTTCAGCATGTGAAGCTTCATGGAGGATATTCAAAAATGAGGTGAATTACAGATACCCTCCAGTGATTAGGCTTCCTTTTCATCTACCCGGTGAGCAAACTGTTGTATACGGTCCAGAAGATCAACTTCAAAACGTACTAAACAAACCATCAGTGTCTTCTACAATGTTTCTACAGTGGATGGAACTAAACCAAAATGAAGCTGTGGCACGTGAACTTAGTTACATTGAAATCCCAAGAAAATTTGTTTGGAAAAATCTCACGAAAAAAATGGGATTTTCGAAAAACAGGTAAGGCAATTGGTCGTGTTCACATGGTTAATCCATCAATGGGCGAGGCTTATTTCTTGATAATTCTTCTTAATATGGTAAAAGGCCCTAAATCTTTTGCGGAAATAAGAACGGTGAATGGAGAAACTTTTCCAACATTTCGAGATGCATGTTACGCTCTTGGCCTCTTAGACGATGACAAGGAATATATAGAAGCTATTGAGGAAGCTCATTATACAAGTTCAGGATACGTTCTTCGTAATTTGTTTGCAATGATGTTGTTGTCTAACACCTTATCTAGGCCTGAGCATGTTTGGGACAAGTCTTGGAAGTACTTGTCAGATGGTATTATGCGTAGACACGAAGACATATTCCAAATTGAAGGTAAAAACTCTATGTTTAAGAATTTTATTTATATTTATTTATTTACGTCTTTTTTTGTGTTAAATTATTAATTAAACAGTTTCACAATTTCAGGTTTGTCTCTTCCCGATGATCAAATCAAGAACCTTACATTGCTTGAAATTGAGAAACAGTTGCTTCGGAATAACTCGAGCCTACGTAGGTTTCCTTCTATGACTTATCCTAATAATGATTCGATAGCATCTACAAATAACCGTTTGATACTTGATGAGCTTAATTATCCAGTAAGTACGCTGGCTGAGGAATTTTATAGCAATGTACGTTCTTTAACAGATGAACAACGTTTAGTTTTTGATGAAATAATTCATGCGGTTGATTGTAACAAAGGCAGGCTATTCTTTGTTTATGGGTTTGGAGGTACAGGAAAAACCTTTTTGTGGAAAACATTGTCTTCTGCCATCAGATCTAAAGGACAAATTGTTTTAAACGTTGCATCCAGTGGCATTGCTTCTCTGTTGTTATCGGTGGAAGGACAACGCATTCTAGGTTCCGTATACCTTTAAATGTTACTGAAGAATCAATGTGCGGTATAAAGGCGAATAGTGATGATGCTGATTTATTGAAGCAAACTAAGCTAATTATTTGGGATGAAGCTCCAATGATTCACAAACATGCTTTTGAAGCACTTGATCGCACTATGAAAGACGTCTTGAAATCAAGGTCTTCAGTTAATTCTGAGCTGCCTTTCGGAGGTAAGGTTATGGTTTTGGGTGGTGATTTTAGACAAATCCTTCCTGTTATTCCCAATGGGAGTAAAAGAGATATTATAAATGCCTCAATCACTTCGTCTCATATTTGGAATAGTTGCAAAGTCCTTACATTAACCAAAAACATGAGGTTAACATTGGGTAACAACACATCCGAATCCTAAGAAATAAAGGCATTTGCAAACTGGCTTCTTGAATTAGGTGAGGGTAAAGTTGGTGATTCAGGTGATGATAATGAGGTAGATGTGGACATTCCAGATGATCTTTTTATTAAGTATTCATCAGATCCGATTTCTAGCTTAATTGGCTTCGTCTACCCTTCATTTCTTCAACTTTACAAAGATAGGGTTGAGTTATTCTACAAAGGCTACAAAAAATGAGAAGGGTGAGAAGGATACAAAAAACACAATAGATCATCAAATATGACACAATGAGCCACAAAATATAACACAACGCCAAAAAATATAACACAATGCTGAAGAAAAAAGACACAATGAATTGAAAAAATGACACAACGATGAAAATAAGAAAAAGACACAATGGTACATAAAAGACACAATGATATAACGCATATTCTAAAAACTACAAGCTAAAACCCCAAAAAAACGAAGACCTAAAAACTAACGACGTAGGGTTCGATAAGACGATTCCAATGCCGCTTGAATGAGTTCAATCGGAGTCTATTTGATACCCTTCCTACAACTTCCTATTTTTCTTTCACTGTGTATTTGATCCTAACCCTATAAAGATAAAGATTACTTTGGAGAACGAGCAATACTTGTACCTACAAACGAAGTAGTACATGAAATTAATGAAAGGTTGCTTGCATTGTTTCCTGGAAATGAAGTCGAGTATTTGAGCTCTGATAATATATGGCAGACTGAGAACGCTAATAACCGTTCACAAGCAGATTTATATTCTCCTGATGTGCTTAATGGCTTAAAAATTTCTGGATTGCCTAATCATCGCTTAGCACTAAAGATCGGTGTTCCTGTTATGTTGTTGAGAAACATAGATCAACAAAATGGCTTGTGCAACGACACGAGAGTAAGAATCACCAAACTTGCAAAGCATGTTATTGAAGTTGAAATCATATCAGGTGGAAACATTGGTACAAAAACTCTTATTCCTAAAATAAATATGATACCATCTGATAACAAGATTCCGGTCAAGTTCCAAAGGCAACAATTCTCAATAAGTGTATGTTTCGCTATGACCATCAATAAAAGCCAAGGACATTCTCTATCGAAGGTTGGATTGTATTTAAGAGACCCTGTATTCTCACATGGCCAACTTTATGTCGCACTGTCAAGAGTTAAAAGCAGGGCAGGAGTAAAATTACTTATACTTGATGGTGATGGGAATGTCAAGACTAAAACTAAAAAGGTGGTGTATAAGAAAATATTTAGTAATATTTGAATAAAATGTGTATTGCATGCTTTTAAAGATGAATAAAATATTTCTACTATATTTTTTTACGTCTTACCGCTTAAAATATTTGTAACTTGGTGAACCGCGTGTTAACGCGGGCAAACGTCTAGTATCTATCTATATATATAAAAGAAAACGTATATGCTGACGTGGCGTGCAATGGAGGCCTCAACCTCCCCTTGAGAGCGCCACGTGGCTTAATATTTGAGAGTTTTTGATGTTTTTGAGTATTTTCGTTTTTTAACTAAAAAAAGGAAAACCTTAAAACCCTAAAATTTTCTCTGCCTCTTCTCATTCTCATTATCACACTCTCGCCGCTCATCCCTTCTCCCTGAATTCCTCTTCATCATCTTCTTACCATGATCAGTTAATCACCAAAACAAACCCTTCTCCAAGAATCTAAATAATGTTGTGAAATTCCAGTTTGTTTCAACTTCTCCAAGAATCGACAAAACCCAACTCAATCGTTCACTTAATTGACAAACAACAGAGCATCGAATTAGCCTCCGGTGTCTTTGAAATAATCCGATTACGACAGTCCGGTAACGTCGTCGTTGTCCTCGCACGTATCGGCGGCGACATCCAGTGGCCGTTAGCCAAAGACGAAGCCGCCGTTAAACTTGACGGCTTATAAACCTCCGATCCAATCTTATAGATATTTATGTGTTTTTTTATATATTTTTTTTAACAAATATGATGTTTTTGGTTGCAAGTTTAATAAATAGCATGTTCTTTTATATGTAGTTTATGGTTGTAGGTTTAATAAATAGAGTATTATCCATTTGTGAGATTGTGAATGTTTAGGCTACGGAGTACAGTCATTGGATTTGAGTTTGCTTATGCAACACGTATTATGGTAAGGTGTTTTTTTTTTTTTTTTTTTTTTTGCAATTTAATTTATAAAAAAATGCATAATTTTTTTATAGTTTTATAATATATATAGGGGTAGGTTCACGTACAAACAGCTTTTCGGTACGAACTGTACGAATTGAAGGAAAAACACGCGGGCCGTTTATAACTAGAGTAATTATATAATTACTCTAGCTCTAGTTATATAACTAGAGTAATTATATAATTACTCTAGTTATAAACGGTCCGCATGTTTTTTCCTTCAATTCGTACGGTTCGTACGAAAAAGCTGTTTGTATTTGATCGTTTGTCTTATAATATAATATTATTATTAATTTTATTTGATTATATTGTTATTGGAGATTACATGATCTATTGATTGATGGGTTATCTTTATTTGTGTACTCTGATACTTGATGATATGTTTAGTTCTTAATATATTGATGGGTCTATCTTTAATTTGTTATGATTTTGTTTAGATAAAGATTTACGATTTGAAACCCATATGAAATATTCACTGGTTATTGAAAAATTAGGGTCATTGATAGTACTAAAGTGTAGAACTTTGGTTAGAAAACCTAGATGCAACTCTTGCTACCATGTGTTGATTAATCTTAGTTCTGTATTAAACAAATTCCCTTTGTGCTAATTCTTTGAAAAGTATTATTAAGGTTAGCATATTGTGTATGTTAAGCAACTGATTTGAAATAAATCACTATATTATCTTTTGCTGAGAATTGGCTTTAGTTCTCGCGGAAGTTTTTTTAGAAGGATTTAGCGATAGAGTTAGAATGGTTAAAAAATAAATTGCTAAATTATCGTTTAGAACAAATTCTCCCCATTCCCTGTTGCTTGCAGCCCTTATCCCCTGTTCAAGAGACTATCGTCTCCTCCCTTTAGCCTCATTACAACCCAATTTGAGTCATAGCTATTTCAGCGGCAACTAGCATGTGTCGAATCAACACAGCCATGAATTAGGCGAAATTAGTTGCGGGTTCCACAGTTACCTGAACTTAGATCTCTTTTATTTCTTTTGTGAGTTGTCAACCTAATCAATCGGCCTGGAAAGAGCTATGTGAATTTCCACTTCAAATTTTCATCGTTGTTGCTTGGTTTTAATTTACATTGGCTTTGAAGATAATGAGATGGAACGTCAAGTCTCCAATTTCAAAGGTACTATAGCTTCATCTTGGCTATAAATTTATTTTTGGGATTTACTTTTTCTTGTGATTTATGCATGGTTGAGGATTATAAGAAAATAGATAGAATTGAAGCGCGGTTGAAAAATGTGTTGAAAGGAGATAATGATATTAGAAGTGCGAAAACTTTGGTTTTAATCGCGGTTACTCACACAGAAAGAAGGCTTCATCAAATGATGTTTGCTGATCGCGATTATGATTGAACTCCAATTATGAAAACTTATGGTCGATGCTCTCCATTAGTATCGGTTCAAAACTGTTCGGACGGTTGCTGATCCGTATGACTGAGTTTACGTTTGGTATGTTTTCTTCTTTTATTATTTTTTATTAAGTCATATTAAATTTTTCAACCCCGGGACCTTCCCGGGGTAATCAGCTAGTATATAATATAGATATAGATACGATAAGGAGATGGAAAAATAATGATGGGTGACTAGGTAGCCATGTGACACGTGGACAGTAGAATCATGAAATGACATGGCAGTTGGTGACATGGCATTAAAAGTACCGGCCCTTTTACTCACTCTTCACAAATCGCAACCACTGATTCCATCAGAGTGGCATTAATCGTAAATAAGTGATATTAACAACCCACACGTGACCTTGACACGTCATCCTATATTTAAGCAAAGAAATACGTTCTGTTACACCCGTTAGCTGAAAACCTTAACATCCTCGAAAACTGGCTACTTCGTGAAATTGCCATGGAAATTAGTGTCCGACGTGGATATTATTTTCATGCTGACGTAAACCATATTTTGTTATTACAATTCAATCCTTTTTGATTAAATAATTTTCATGTTTAAATCATGTAACGCTGATTTTTTCAACTAATTTGATCGGATCAAAACAAAAACAAAACAAAGGTTTTGATATTCATTTAATAATAAATAATATGGAGGCGTTGTGTGATCTTTGCAAGGCAGTGAGGGCAGTGGTGTATTGCAACTCTGATGCTGCAAGATTATGCTTCCAATGTGACAATGCCGTGCACTCTGCGAATTCATTATCGCGTAGGTACCCACGTTCTTTGTTATGTGATAAGTGTAATTACTAGCCTGCGGTTGTCCGTCATGTTTTTGGATAATATGTTTCTGTGTGAAAGTTGTGATTTGATTGAGAATGGATGCTCATCGGGGAAAGACCATGTTGAGGAGCTGAGTTTTTATACCGGGTGTCCTTCAAGTGAGGAGTTTTTCAAGATTTTGTCTCCAGTTTGTGGTGAGGATCAGATCATGAATCCTCGGTTTGGTTCGGTTAATAGTTTGAATGTTGATCAGGATCTTGTTGGTGATCAAAATAACGATCAGCGAATTGGGATTGTGGCTTCGAGACTCAATGAATTAGCGTCTTGTATGAAGTATGAGTCTTGGATCACTAATCCGCCGTCATTGTTTTCACCACATATGGCTAACTTAACACCTTGTGAAAAGGATTCAAACCCTTTCTTCCCTGATGGATCAAACCTGACTAAGGTATCGTATTTGTCGACTGTTTCGTTAATTTGTTTGTTTAAAGATCATGGGATTGGTTTTAATTTGTTTTTGCAAATGTAGGATGGCTCAAATGTGAACAATCTTGGAGTTAACAATGGTGAAGGTTTATCTAACAATGTTGCGCCGAATTTTAATGGAGGTTTTGAGATGTTTCCTCCGGCTCAATCTAAACGCCCATCCTAGGATGGAAGTCTTGACTGTCTCGTGATGGAGAAAAACTTATCTGTTACCGAATCAAACTGTCATGCAGAAAACACAATTGAGGTTTGTTTTCTACTTTGCCTTTTATCTCATCATCATCATCATCATCATACTCAGTTAATCCCACCTATAGCAAAGCTAAGGTAGGGTCTGAGGAGGGTATATGTAGACAGCCTTACCTCTACCCCTAAGAATAGAGAGGCTGCTTCCATTGAGACCCCCGGCTCGATGTGGTTTGGTATCAAGCCTTGGACATAAGGCACAAAACACTTAGCAATCGGGACAAACCCGATCGGTGCATGTACCCCTTTGTCTTTTGGCTATCAACGCCACCACATGATGCATGATTAACCGTCCGTCGTTTTTATGGTGGACCGTGACATGACCCATATATTTATTTGAATAAGAAACATCAACCTAAATTGTGTTGTGTTTTGGGTCGACCGATTTAATGTTCATCTGTTAATATTGATGGATCAGAGTTTACAAGGACTATTGAATAATCAAGACTCTCTAATGTTTTTATTAAGTTATAAAGTGAAAAGTAATGAACTTCACCACAGATTACAATGGCTTATATAGCCCAAAGATCAAACGGTAACAAGCATGAAAATAGAACAACCTACAACGATTACTTATTCAAAAACAATAACTACAATACTGAAAAATAGATAACAACTTTGAGAGTCTTGACTTGATCTTCCATATTCTCCGGATAGCATGCATGCAATCATGCATACGTAATATTTGGATTAGTTTCAATACCCTCCCTTAATCCAAACTCCTTAACTCCAATTACATGCCTGAAATATGCAAACTTCTCTTTGGTAACAACTTTGGTGAGAACATCTGCATATTGATCATTTGTACTATAAAATTCCAACTTAACTTGATCTTGACTGACCATATCTCTTATAAAATGATGCTTCAACTCAATGTGCTTGGTCTTCACATTTAAAACTGGATTGACAGACAAATCTATGGCTGATTTGTTGTCACAGAAAATGCATGTAGCTTGACTTTGAGACACATTCCAATCTGCCAATAATCTTCTTAACCAGATGGCTTGACAAGTAGCTCCTGTGGCTGATATGTATTCAGCCTCAGTACTTGAGAGAGCTACTGTGGTTTGTTTCTTTGATGTCCAGGAGACAGCCCCATTGCTCAGAAGAAACACATTTGCTGAGACACTTCTTCTATCATCTACACTACCAACCCAATCACTATCATAATAACCAATTAACTGATCATTGCTGCCTTTTTCATACCATAAACCAAGATGAGCTGATCCTGCAATGTACCGTAGCACTTTCTTTGCTGCTCCTAAGTGAATCTTAGAAGGAGACTGCATGAATCTTGATAGGACCCCTACAGCATAAGACAAATCAGGTCTGGTATGGGTCAAATAAATTAACCCACCTACCAGACTCCTGTAATCAGTTGCATTTACCTTTATTTCACCATCATCCAATATGTACTTGTCTTGAACATTCATTGGTGCTACTTCAGGCCTGCAGTCTTTCATTCTGAACTTTGTGAGCAGGTTTAGAGCATATCTTTCTTGATTGACGAAAATAACCTCAGAAGTTTGTTTAACTTCCAATCCCAGAAAATATTGCAGGAGACCCATGTCAGTCATTTCAAACTTAGCTTTCATTACATCTTTAAACTCCTGAATCAATCTTTTGCAAGAACTGGTACAAATAATATCATCAACATAGAGACAAATATAGATGACATCATTCTTACCAGTTAGTTTAACATATAGAGTTGGTTCATTCAGACTTCTTTTGAAACCATGCTCTTGAAAATACCCATCTATCTTGGAGTACCATGCTCTTGGGGCCTGTTTGAGTCCATACAGGGCCTTCTTTAGTTTATAAACTTTGTCTTCTTTGCCTTTTACTTCATACCCTTCAGGTTGTTCCACATAAATGTCTTCTTGAAGATCACCATTTAGGAAGGCTGATTTGACATCTAGTTGATGCACAAACCAACCTTGATAAGCAGCCACAGCTAGTACAACTCTTATAGTTTCAAATCTTGGCACAGGTGCAAAAGTTTCTTCATAGTCTATACCTTTCTTTTGTGAGTACCCTTTTGCCACAAGTCTTGCCTTGTGCTTCAATAGACCTCCATCTGATCTGAACTTGGTCTTGAATAGCCATTTAAGACCAACAACATTTTTCCCTTTTGGAAGATTGACAAGCTGCCATGTTTCATTTCTTTCAATAGATGATATCTCTTCCTCCATGGCCTTTATCCATTCTTGTTTCTTTGATGCCTCGTGATAAAACATGGGATCTGCAACACTTAGAGCAAAATGTAAGTTCAAATAGTCATTATGTGGATATTCACAACTTGTGTATTGGCATACAGATCTTCCACAGTCCTCATTCTGAGGGGAGCATATGAACTGTTAGAACTAGACCCTTGATCAGCTGCACTTGACTGTTGATTAGCAATTGGAGTTGAAGGATCCAGACTTTCATTTGCATTTGAGGGTAAAGATCCTGAGCTTTCAGGAGCATCAGCAGCAGGTTCATTGTCTTCAATGGGAAATGGGTCAATATACAGTCTATCATATGCTTCTGGTTTAGACTTGTAATTTGATTCCCAGTCCCATGAAGCACTTTCAATAATGGTTACTTCATCCCTGGGTCTTGATTCAAATTTCTTAAGATTAGGATTGTACAATCTGTAACCTGTTCCCTGCATTGCATAACCAATAAACACCATTTTATCTGACCTGTTGTCCAGCTTCCTCCTTCCCTGGACATAAGTGTTACCATAACCAATACATCCAAAGGTTCTCATAAATGAGACATCTGGCTTCTCACTGTACCATAATTCATAAGGAGTTTTGTCTTCTACAGCTGTTGTTGGTGATCTGTTGAGGGCATAAATGGCAGTGGCCACACCTTCTGCCCACAAGAAATTTGGTAGTTGCTTATCTTTTAGCATGCTTCTAGTCATTCCCATGACTGTTCTATTCTTCCTCTCCACAACACCATTGTGCTGAGATGTGTGTGGAGGGGATAACTCTCTTCTTATGCCAGCATGATCACAGAAATCATTGAACTCTTTTGAGCAGAATTCTCCTCCTCTATCAGATCTTAAAACTTTAATTTCCTGCTCACTTTGCTTTTCAACCAAGGCTTTAAATATTTTAAACTTATTGAAAGCCTCAGATTTGTTTGTGAGAAAATATACCCAACACATTCTAGAGTAGTCATCAATAAGCAAGAAATAATAAAGACTTTTACCAAGACTTGGTACCTGCATAGGTCCACATAGGTCCATGTGAATGAGTTCAAGCTTCTTTGATGCTCTCCATGAATGTGAGTTGAATGATTGTCTGGTCTGCTTCCCAAGTACGCACCCTTCACAGATTTCTGCACCTCTAATTCTTGGGATACCTTTGGCCATGTGCTTATCATGAAGACTTTTAAGACTGTTGAAATTGAGGTGACCATATCTTTGATGCCATAGTTGGGCTACTGACTTGTTGTCACTAGACTTAGCAGTTTTTGCAGCATCTAGTAAGAACGTTGTTGGTAGACACCATTACTTCCATGACATATGTCCCATTAATCTTAATAGAACATTTACCATCAGCAAAAAGCAATGAATACCCCTTCTTCATAAGCTGCCCAACACTGAGTAGATTGTACTCAAGTGAGGGAGCATAATACACATTATCAAGTAACTTGTACTGAGAAGTACCAGTGTTGATCTTCACAGATCCTTTTCCTTCAACACTAAGAGTTTTCTTATTGCCTAATTGAACTTCAAGTTTAAAACTTTCATTCAATGAGACAAAGCTGCTTTTGGTGCCTGTCATATGATTTGAGCAGCCAGAATCAATAAACCAGAGATTATTAGATTCACTTACTTGAGTGATCATGGCCATGAACAAATGTGGTTCTTCACTAAGGTCATCTTTTTCAGTAACTTCTCCAGCCATATTAGCATGAGCATCTTCTGTATTGTACCAACAATCCTTAGACATGTGGCCAAACTTTTTACACACATAGCATTGAGGGACTTTGCTTCTGTCTAGATTTCTGCCTCTTCCACGTCCCCTATAGTTGCTTCTTCCTCTTCCTCTACCAAATGAGGATCTGTTTTCTTGCATCACTTGAAGTGCATGTTCTTCAATCTTTTCTGGTTTTTCTTGCAGCCTACTATTGAGCCTCTCTTCTTGTGATTAAAGAGATCCCATTAGTTTCACAGGTGATAGTTGAGAGAGATCAAATGATACTTCAATTGAAGGTACCACAAAATCAAATTTTGGAGATAGACTCCTCAGTATTTTCTCAACTATTGCCTGATCTGTGACAGTTTCACCATAGGATCTCTTTTGGCTAACACTAGCCATTACTCTTGAGAAATAATCACCCACAAGTTCACTTTCCTTCATGACCAGGTTCTCAAACTCCCTTCGGAGGACTTGTAACTTGACTGCCTTGACTTGGGTATCTCCTTGATACTCCATCTTCAAAATTTCCCAACTATCCTTTGCAGACTCAGCTGAGACTATCCTGGAAAAAAGATGATCATGAACAGCCTGCTGAATGAGAGCCATTGCATGTGCATCCTTTTTCTTTAGATTCCTCAGCCTTGTTGCATCTTGTTCAGCCAGGTTCACTCCACTTTCCACCAGATCCCATAAGTCTCTGGACTTAAGGATGGTCTTCATTCTGATACTCCAATGATCATACCCTTCGCCCTTGAATACAGGGATCGGGGTTGGTGCTGTGGGCAGATTGCTTGTATGATCGGCCATTGGATATGAAAACAAGAGAGCACATGGTTTTTACGATCAATAAAACAGTGCTCTGATACCACTGATGGATCAGAGTTTACAAGGACTATTAAATAATCAAGACTCTCTAATATTTTTATTAAGTGATAAAGTGAAAAGTAATGAACTTCACTACAGATTACAATGGCTTATATAGCCCAAAGATCAAACGGTAACAAGCATGAAAATAGAACAACCTACAACGATTACTTATTCAAAAACAATAACTGAAATACTGAAAAATAGATAACAACTTTGAGAGTCTTGACTTGATCTTCCATATCTCCGGATAGCATGCATGCAATCATGCATACGTAATATTTGGATTAGTTTCAATAGATATAAGTAATACCTCGTGACTTAGTAACAACTTAAACAACTAACTAATAAATACCTCAGATGAACCTTTATTTTTTGTAGTTGGTGTTTTTAAGTGTTTTTTTTCTTCTTATTTTTCATTCCGAATTAATAAACTTGCGATTGTATGTCTAGCTCAAGTTGTATATTATATTTATATATGAATTGTATTTACCAACCCAAAACCTGATCATTTATTGGGTTCTCTATCCAGAAGCGGGTGCTTGTCTGTTATCCTTATATAATTTGCTCTTTTTATTGAAAGGAAAAGATTTGTAAATTATACAACTACAATGCAGAGACAAACAAACTAATAGATAATATAGTTGACTTGTAAATATAGAGATAGTTATTATCATTAATATTGTATTTAACCACTTCCCTAATATATGGGAATGTGACTTGTATATATTGTCATGATTATTGGAATAATATTCAAGGGTTTGAACCAATATCTTCTACATGGTATCAAGCCAAAAACCTAATTCTTCTTCCTAAAATCCCTCCTGCGGCCGTAACACATCTCCAACTTTTATCAAAATTTTTTCGGCCGTAACATATCCTCCACACCATGTCTTCAATTCACCCGCTGTTACCGTTACCAACATTAAAAACTTCATCCCTCTTATTCTTGATCGCCAAACCGAGCACTACAACACATGGGATGAACTCTTCATCATACACTGTAAAGCGTATGATGTTTACGAGCACCTCCTACCGCGTGTACCACCTACTACTGTCTCGGCTGACAAACAGGCCGAAGCCTCTTCCACACCTCTTTTTCGAGAATCTTGGGAGCGTATAGATGCCATAGTCCTGCAATGGATTTACGGTACTGTCACCTAAGATCTCGTTCATACTATCATGGTTTCTAACACCACCGCCTATGATGCCTGGATTCGCCTTAAAAACCTATTCCTAGATAACCAAGCCTCTAGAACCATTTCCCTACAAAACAAATTTTTTAATACCCGCCTTGACCGTTTCTCTGACATGTCTTCCTACTGCCAACATATGAAACTCCTATATGACCAACTCATTAGCCTAGGAGCCAACGTCACAGAAAACCAACTAGTCATGCAAATCCTCACCGGCCTAACCGACCAATATGAAACCATCAAACTAATCCTACAACAAACCAAACCTTTACCTGATTTTTACAACACCCGCTCACAATTATGCCAAGTAGAGGATCAGAAAATCTCCCAAACTTCCCAAGCGGCTCAATCCGCGGGAACTGCCCTCAACGCACTCACCTCCAACTCCTCTCAAACCCACACCGAATCCCAAAACACCACCCAATCTGATCCTCGAGGGAGCACCCATGGCCGTGGCCACGGTCGTGGACGTGGGGCCTACGGACGAGGTCGCTACCAACAAAATGTTTGGCAGCAACCATCGCATCCATGGCAGCCCCCTCCTTGGGCCGGCAACCAACAAAACCCCACACCATACACCCCATCTAACACACTGTCCTACTCCCCGTGGCCCAATTGGAACTACCCTCCCTGCCCATTTTCCTCAAGCCCACTCCCTTACTACCCAAACAATTACCCGGCCCAACCCCAACCTTCGGCCAAAACAACAAACAACTCCCAACCAAATTCATCCAACAATCAGGCCTAACAACCCAATCAAGGCAGTCCAGCATGCATCCTAGGCCCGAAACCAAACACGTCCGAGTCAGCCCAGTCATACGCGGCATCTTATTCTCCTACGGACATAGCTCAAGCACTCTACAACTTGGCGATTCACAACAATGACTCCTCTTGGACCATGGACACCGAGGCAACAGGTACAATGTCTCCTCAATTTGATAAGTTCCCCTCTATTTTTAATTCTAGCATTATTCGCAACATCATTGTTGGGAATGGTAAAACCATTCCGGTTTTAGGCCAAGGCAACATTACCTTACCACCACCATTTAAACTTAATAATGTCCTTTTTGCCCCTAACCTTGTCAAAATATCTTTGTGCGTCGTTTTACAACTGATAACCAATTGTCTGTTGAATTTGACCCATATGGTTTTACTGTGAAGGACCTCCAGACCAAGAAACCTATCCTACGGTGCAATAGCTCTGGGGATCTCTACACTCTCAGCCCGTCCAACATCACCAACCTCACAACTGCTTCCACTTATGCAACTATCTCTCAAGACATTTGGCATCAACGGCTCGGTCACCCAGGCCCAGCTATTTTGAATAAATTAAAAACTTCAAGTTCTATTTCTTGTAGTTCTTTAAATAATAAAACTTGTAGTGCTTGCATTTTTGGTAAACATACCCGACTTCCTTTTGTTACTTCTAATACAAGTACTCGTATGCCATTTGATCTTGTTCATAGTGATGTTTGGACCTCCCCTATTATGTCTAACGGGGGTCATCGATATTATGTGTTATTTTTAGATGACTTCACCAATTTTTTATGGACATACCCTCTTGCCCATAAATCTGAGGTCTTTGCCATGTTCACCAAATTTAACAATTTTTTCCACACACAATTCAACACCAAAATAAAACAACTACAATGTGATAATGGTCTTGAATATGCCAATAACCAATTTTTTAACTTTTGTAACTCACATGGCATGCACTTCCGTTTTTCTTGCCCCCACACCTCCTCCCAAAATGGCAAAGCCGAACGTAAAATTAGAACCATCAACAACCTCATGCGTACCATTTTAGCCCAGTCGTCCATGCCCACAACCTACTGGGCCCATGCCCTTGATACCGCCACCTACCTTCTTAACATCATCACAAGTAAAGTACACCATTTCCAAATACCAACACAACGCCTTTACAACTGCATGCCCACCTATGACCACCTTCGTGTGTTCGGGTGTATATTGTAACACCCCAACCGATGGCGGAAACATCGAGGTGTCACATAGTGATGATTGTTCAATAGCTCATGGTACTAAATGGAAGTTGAATATTACTAAACAATTTACAATTTGTCATACAATTTAATAATTACATCTACTTGATTTACATAAACTAGATCCAAAGCTCCTATGTGATCCAAGACTTGTACAACTTCCAAAAGCACGTAAAAACCTGAAACATGTTGAGTTGGAAAGATGGGGGGTCAACTATAAATAGTTGGTGAGAATACATAGGTTTTGCATATAATTGAAAACAATATGTTGTATAGCAATCATGATTGAAGTATAATAATGAGTAGCGATAGAATATGAGTCCGACATGTAACAATGCGTCTTTTGTACAATCAAACCTTGTGTCGACTGAGACCTAACTCGCAAGTTAGTAAAAGTGTAACTGTTATCGATCATCCCTGAATTTATGCAGGGGGGTGGGTTTGTCAGACCTATAGCGCTATAATCTAAACAGGCGGCTTGATCAATGTTAATGGTTGTACTGTGTCTTTTTGTTACAGTCAAATGATAGAATGAGTAAATGATAGTGTAATTGGATCACAAGTTTCAATAATGTAAGAATGAGTAAATGATAGTGTATAAAATGTTTAAACATGTTTCACCCCAAAATGTAAAACAGAAAAAGGGGCTATGTAAACTCACCTTGATCGTGATGATTCGCTCACAAGAAAAGAATGAGAATCTAAGAAGTATGCTTGAACCTAAGTAAATTAAGAATGATAATTTAGTGTCTATTAATATTATTTTATAGATATAGTATTTAGGCAAAATGTATTGACTTCTTATTCCAATTTATATATAGAATGTTGTAACAATGATTCTTAATTAAAGATATAGTGTATTTTTTTTTAAGAAACTAGTCACTAGATATTAAGTCTACGTAGTGAAATTTTTTGATGGAAAATTTTATTGGAAGATGATTACTAGTTTATGATATTAATAATACATTTTAATTATGAGTTAACAATTTATTCATATAAATCAAATTAGTTTACGATAGGTAGTGTTTTATATTAGGTGTGTACTTTAAAAGAAAAACTTACAAATAAATAAATAACAACATTCATACTAAATTTTGGGTTAGTTAAACCATAAAGCTGAAAGTATTTAAATTTTGAATTTAGTGTGTGGGCTCAAAGCAAAATAGATTAGGTAAAAAAAAGTTTCACCCAACACTAAGTGTAAAACACCAAAAGAAAGCAATATATGTATTCATCTTCATTATTGAAAAACTTCTGTTATAAGCCATTCACAACAATAAATATTGATATCATGGCACTAATGTTTTCGTATGTGTACGGACGGTAAACAAGAGTCAAGCATTCACGACTTTACCTTGGTTCATGACGACCCGTCGTTTATAGACTTCTCAATGTTTGACCTCCATTTCAACAATCTACGTTGAGGCCTTTCGACGCACATAGAATAGACAGAGAGCAGTGGTCAGAAGATGTGTACGGTGCAACGACCGTAGGGATCGAAAGGGTGTGATTGGTGTTGTTATTTTTATTTTTGAAGCGGAGATGGAAGGGTGGTAGGTGTTCGATGATTGTGATGGATGGCGGAGTAGTTGAAGGTGATCCATTGCGGTTTGGTGGGTTCGAGATCACGCAGAATGGTTTACTTTATAGCTTTAAGGTGTCGGTTTCGGTTTATGGAAGGTCTCGGTCGTGAAAATGGAAAGGGTTGACGTTGGGACGCGTATTACGTGATTGTGTGGTTAGAGGGTTGATTTGGAATGTTTTTGGTGTCGATTATAAGCGCCATGACAAACGAAATGGGTGCCGGATTTCTTGCCAGGAAATCCGGTGGTTTAGTAATGGTGCCGCGACAAATGATGAAGATGATGAGTTTACTCATTTAGTAATTATTGTATATATTAATGTTATTTCTAGAATAGTCAATGTTCAACCAAAATGCATATTTACCTTATTTCACTTCTCTCGCACAGGTAACCAGATGTTTCTCTCGCAGAAATCCTATGCATTGAATATTGTCAGTCGTGCAGGTATGGACTCATGCAACCCGGTTGCAACCCCAGTTGACACCAAACCCAAGTTAAGTACCGAATCAGGCGTACCTTTTGAAAATCCATCTCTGTATCGCAGTCTAGCTGGTGCTCTGCAATACCTGACTTTTACTAGGCCTGACATTACCTATGCGGTGCAACAAATTTGCATACATATGCACAGTCCTAAGATTGATCATTGGAACGCCCTGAAGCGCATAATTCGGTATATTCAAGGCACTTCTGCATTCGGACTTACACTTTCTGCCTGCACCGATGTTTCTCTTCGAGCCTACACTGATGCCGATTGGGCTGGATGCCCAGATACTCGTCGCTCTACGTCAGGTTATTGTGTCTACATGGGTCCTAATGTTCTATCATGGTCGTCTAAACGACAAACCACTATTTCTCGGTCAAGTGCCGAAGCTGAATACCGAGCTGTTGCAAATGTTGTTGCTGAAGTTTGCTGGCTTCGCAATCTCCTGTTAGAATTACGTCGCCCTCTGTCCAAGGCCACTTTAATATACTGTGACAACATCAGTGCCATCTATCTCTCACAGAATCCAGTGCAGCACCAACGAACGAAACATATTGAATTGGATATTCATTTTGTTCGAGAACACGTTCAACGTGGTACCATTCGAGTTCTGCATACTCCTACACGTCTTCAGATCGTAGACATCTTCACCAAGGGTCTACCTCGCATACTTTTTGATGACTTCCGCTCCAGTCTCAACATTCGCCCTCCTCTTGCTTCGACTGCGGGGTGTAATAGATAATAATAGATAATATAGTTGACTTGTAAATATAGAGATAGTTATTATCAGGGCCGGCCCTGAGGGGGTGCGGGGAGGACTTCCGGCCCGGGCCCAATTTCTAAAGGGGCACTTTGAGCGGCGACGAGTATAGAGTGTATATTTTTTCTGTAAGTATTTTCTTTTTGTTTTCAACCAAAAAAAAGATCTCATCTTAAACATCATTGGTTATAAACGCAAGAAGGTGAAGAGTTCAGTAGATAAGGAAAAAAATGAGTCATACATGAAAAACTATATTTGAAGGATACGAAAAAATTAAAAAAAAAAAAAAAAGTTGAAGCGTGTTACTTGAGATTTGTATTGTGGTACAGTAATTGTGCAGCCTTTGAAGTAAATTTTAATATATAGTAGTACTACAAAACAGTAATTGTCTCACGCTTATGCACATGATTCAAGTAAAATTCATTTCATTAAAAAACTTTTGAAGTCTAGACATAAATAATGGCCCTTCAGATTATTATGGAATTTTAAGAAATGATGGTTATTTTATGAGCCAACTAGCCAAACATATTAATTTTTATAATTATTACGACACTTTCAGTTCTATATCTGGTTCGACCGGTCCGACTAGGGAACTGGTAAGGACACCGGTTCAACGTCCGCTTCGGTTATGAAAACATTGCTTAAAAGACCTTAGACTAAGGGGCACATATTTTTCGGCTCGGCCCGAGCACCCGAATTTCTAGGGCCGGCCCTGGTTATTATCATTAATATTGTATTTAGCCACTTCCCTAATATATGGGAATGTGACTTGTATATATTGTCATGATAATTGGAATAATATTCAAGGGTTTGAACCAATATCTTCTACACAAACACTAGTTGCGACGATCTGATTCTCATTGTATAATATTAAACTATCTGTTGTGATGCTTTCTTTGTTAGGCAACATCACAAGATTGCACCACTTTTCCAACCTCACAAGTGGCGGCATCAGCTAATGTGATGCATGGTCTGAATGGTGGGATGCTTTTGAATCCAAATGCAATGAGCCTGGGCTTCCCTAATGGGCATGTTCACTCAAACATGTCGCTTTCGCTATCCGGAGAGAGCGCTGCTGCTGCTGCTGACTTTCAAGATTGTGGATTATCACCAATGTTTCTAACTGCCACTAGTGAATCACCTTGAGAGCCTAACTTTGAAACCAGTCCACAAGCAAGAGATAAAGCGAAGATGAGATACAAAGAGAAAAAGAAAACGCGAACGTACGTATGTGCTTCTAAATCTTCATTAGAGATGGCAAAATGAGTTAAACATGTCATTTTGTACGGGTTAAAACTATTTCAATATATATAATCAACGTCAATATGAAAAAATATTATGTTATTTCAATAATAATTGAACAAAATGATTTAGGAGAATACGCATTTGGAATGCTTTATCGATGATATTCGACGACTTTTACTTGTTGACTATTTAGCAAATTTCTAATTGGGATAATTGCACAAATAAACATTTGACCAAAGTAATTTGCAAAAATAAACATAGGATGCATCTAAAACAACAGGGACGGGACACTTTTTGCGTCTACTAATCAGACGATTACACGTGTAAAGCCTTCAAACGCCTTAATTTTTAAGGTCTCTGCGTCTAATCTTTAGACGCGAAAAAGGATTGCGTCTAAAGAAGAGACTCTTAAATTAAGAGTCTAAAAAGGTTTAGACTCTTTAATTTAAGAGTCTGTTCTTTAAACACAATCTTTTTTCGCGTCTAAAGATTAGACGTAGAGACCTTAAAAATTAGACGCAATCCTTTTTCGCGCCTGAAGGCTTTACACGTGTCTCGTCCCTGTTGTTTAGACGCAAAGAGTGTCTCGTCTCTGTTGTTTAGACGCATACTATATTTATTTTTGCAAATGACTTTGGTCAAATGTGTGCAATTATCCCTTTCTAATTTTTACTCATTAGACCCTTTAGAGATATCTATTTTTGATTAAAAAAAAAACGACTACATTTTTTTATTATTGAGGGCCTAGCTATATTTTATTCAATTTACAGTTTGATTAAAATGTGTAGGTTTGGTAAACATATAAGATATGCTTCTCGTAAAGCTAGAGCAGATACTAGAAAGCGTGTAAAAGGTCGATTTGTCAAGGCTGGTGAAGAGTATGACTATGACCCTAGCTCTTGTCACAACAGATGTGTGACTTCTTAAGGTATCAACTTGTTATTTACTCCCCTTTTTTTCTGCATTAGCTAACTCATAATCTTGGGGTGTTTGGATGTGCATTTTTCATGCCCATCATCTACCTATTGTTGTATTTATTTAGGTCTGTAAAGAACACGAGCGTTTAGTGAAACTTTTGGCGAGAAGTTCATAATGTTCGTTTAGTTAATTGAACATGGACATGAACACGTCGTGTCCGTTCATTTACGTTCAGTTATTTATGTTTGTTTACATATAAATTTATTAGTTATTAGTAATACTGATTGGCCCATCATGTATCAACCCGTTCAAATTTTAGATCCATGACTTGGGTGTATGAACAAACGAACAAACAAGAACACATTCATTAATCTTGTTTATGTCTGTTCATTTATGTTCGTTTATATTACTAAAGAACAACATACTCGAACACAAACACGTTCATATTCTTAACCAACAAACATGAACAAAAAAATTTGTTTGCTTAAGTGTTTGTGTCCGTTCATTTGTTAGGTTAAATGAACGAATACAAACAAGCTTCAGTTGTGTTTGTCCGGTTCATATACAAGCCTAATTATATCATCAAAATCCCAAAATAAAGGAGATTGTGTTTTGATGCAATCATGTTGTTCGACATTGTAATAGTCATAAATCACACAGCTTGTGTTGTTCAATGTTTCGTCCAAAGAAAGAATACTAAAAAGAAAGATTATTGTAGTTTTAGGTTCTGAAGATCAAACTTTGCTGATGATGGACCAATTCATATCATGAAGTTGTTTTTTGATAAGTGAAAGCATTTATGATTTGGACTTCCTAGTAAAGGTATGTGCACATATATCCGTGATCTGAGTTCATCAAGGATGCGATCGCTATTATTGTTTTGATTTTCACAGATCCAGAAACTAACTACATGGTTTTCAAATTTGCAGGATATGAAGGAGAGGATATGAATTCATTACGACAATTTTTTTTAATAATAATCATTTTTTACTTCATTAAAACAAAATACGGAAGTTACATCATAATAGCTGGTAGACGGGCAACAAGATGCGCCGCCACCCCTTTTTGAATTGCAAACCCTAGTCTACTAAAGACAAAACCTTGCCCCCTGGGGATGAAACATTGCTGTGGACAACCCGTTGGACCCTGGTCAAGAAACGAATAGCTTCTGGCGCCAGGGAGCCAAAGGTGTCGAAAGCCAGAGGGATAAAGACATGTTGGTTATCTGCACAAGCTTTAGCATGTTTATCTACTTTCTTTGATTCCGCCTTTCTTGATGCTTGCCCAACTACGAACCCTGTTTCCCGTAACCCAACCAGCGGAGATACCCCGGTGAGGTCCACACATGCATGTCTCCCTCTCTCCCAACCAAAGACAAGCAGGTCTGCTGGTCGCAGGGTGGATCTCCCTTCCGTGGGGTCTGTGAGGAAGTTTACAGGAGCCTCCTTTTTGGCAGAGATCCCAGCTCTTCTCAAGATATCCCACAAAACATCCCTCACCCAGTCATGCCGATATTTGAAACCAGGGAGCTCCTTGCAATGAATTGCATGCTCCCCGTATTTATCCATGCAGGTTTTACGGCAGATGGGGCATGTTTCATCTTCCGGGTACATAGGGATCATCAATCGGTACTTGAGTATAGCTCTGTACTCTACTGCAGACATGCATTGACCCAAACCCTCAATCGGGATAACGGTCAAAAAATCCTGAGCATGAGGGCCCTTTAGGCATTCAATCACTGCCTTCTGGCGAGTGGACAACTCAAAAACTTCTCCCAGGCTCTGAGCAGTTTTGCTAAAAAGAGCATTCGCCAAAGTTTTTTGTGGCTTTGGGGGGGCGGTGTCCTTGTTAGAAAAACCGCCAATATCAAAATCCGGGAGATAGACATTTAAGCGTTCGAGCGCCTGTTGATAGTCTGGGTCTAGTCCAATGACCCCACTGTTTCGGAGGATATGATCCTGAAGTTTCCAAGACTGAGCTCTGGACGCCACAAAGGCATACACCCCAACATCTCGAGCTGAAAGGAGGCCCAAACCACCTAAACGCATCGGCAAGGAAGCCAAGCGCCACTGGAGGTCCCCGAAGAAGGGGCCGCCACACACAACTATATCTTCAATAGCTTCGCGGAGACCATCATCGAAAAGGGATACCGCATCCATCATGAAGTGGGGTTGGCAAGTTCGTAACCCAAAAAGTAACTTAGCGACCCCCATGCATGACCTGAGCAGCAGGAGTTCACTCTGGGGATCTCTAAGGCGGGGCAGTAGTTTCATGAGGGCAACCGCACTCGTAGCCCGCCGCCCTGCCAACTCCCCGATGAAGGCAGGATCTCGGCTAACAGCCCCACCAAGGAGCTTAACCCCGTTCTTAGGTCTACCAATCTCTGTCGGGAAAAGCCCTTCCTGGCTTTTCAACCCGTCACACGTCGGCCAAAAGACCTCTGTTTTCTTAATATTGAGATGAAGCCCCAAAGATGGCCCATGCACGTTGATAATGTCTAAAGCCTTAGCAACCGCAGCTGCGTTGCCTATAATCGTCCCATCATCCAAATACCAAGCATGGAACGGGAGATTACAGTTTTCCTGAACCCGCATGATGAGAGGATGTAAGGCAAGAGCAAAGAGAAGGGGCCCCAAAGGATCTCCTTGCTGCACTCCGGTGGTAGCCCCAATACAATCATTACCCACGTACAGCCTAGCAGGCTGGGCGTAAAGGAACTGGACCCACGGATAGATAGACGGGCATCGCTGGTGAACCTCTTGAAGAAAGGCTGTGCGGTCGACCATGTTGAAGGCATTGGAAAAGTCAACTGTAAGCAGAGCCAAGGACCCATCCACATGAAAAGAATTTAGGAACCGGTTGGCACTGTGAAGCACCGCCTCTGCCCCATTTGGTACGCCTACTCCAAATTGAAAATCCCCTAGGTACTGGGCCATGTCTTTCCGAACCTTCTTCATTGCCACCTTAGAAACCAACCTCCGCCAAATGCCCCCCACAGCAATAGGTCGAATTTCATTATCGGGCTTCAATAAGGGGGTGAGGGGGGCCGAGGCAACAAACTCAGCAAGTGCCTTAGGGCAGGCCCCCCCAAGCCATAAGTTGACAACTTCAGTAATGGCCGCGAGCAAGCCCGAGGAAGTCACCGAGCCTTCACCACCCATAGCATCCAACAGGTGTTGGGCCCGTATCCCATCCCTACCGCAAGACGTCCCTTTAGGGAAATATCGGATACATTTGAGCACACAATCCCCATCTACAGATAGAGCGGGTTGGGCGATAGGGTTAGACGGAAAAGATGGAGGCGGCACCACTGGGTGTTTATCAATGAGGGCTTGCATGGTCAATTCACATAGAGGGGCAACCCCACTGGAGCACAGAACCTTAACCGCAGCCGTGAAATGCCCATCCCTGACTTTTCGAAGACATTGCTTTATATTCGGTTCCGTTTCATTGTCCTCTTCCCTTCTGACTTCTCCTCTAGATACCACCACATCCCCCACGCTATCCAAAAGGGAAGAGACCAAGACCGCAAACCCAGACCCATCTTTCCATACTGCAAGCGCTTGCATTATGCTACTACACAGTAGAGATTTCCTGCTCCCAGATCTTCGCTCTTGCCTGGAGGACGGTCTGACCACCCTCAGGGTTAACCGCGGGAGCAATAGCAATTGGACCCAATTTTCAACCGAGCCTGGCGACGCCACCACTTTACGCAAGGCACTTGTTAACACTTGAGCAAACGTCAGACGACAACTGGGGGGAATGCTTTTAACAGTTTGAATAGGGAGGGAAAAAACACGTTCGAGGAGGGCAACATCCCCAACCATCCCGGTTTGGTGACGTGGGTTTGCGTCGTCTAACGCTTGACATGGTTTCTGTATCCCAACAATGAAATCTTCGACATCTTCCGAGACCATGGCGAACGATACGACCTCATCGTCATGCTTACATCCCTTACTGAGAGCATGTATCCCCATGCACCTCCCACATAACCATTTACCTCCTGCCCTGAGAGCTTCCCCAACGTCCACGAAAAGGTCCTGATCCTTCGAGACAGCCTCCTTCATAGATAACCTTCGGTTTTCTGTCTTGAGATGAGTGCTTTGCATGTGTTCAATAAGGCGGAAAAATCCGCCAAACCCCGGTTTACCATCTTTACAGTCGTGAAAATGTTTAAAGGGGCATGCCCTTAAACCGCTAACAAAGTCATGCGCAGAACCTCCTGACTTGACATTCCGGGCCTTCCTGGCAGGAGCCATGTACGAATGCTAACTACCGAACTCGAGATGAGTTGGGGGCAAAGGAACCAGTGGGCAAAAACCCTTGACAAGACAACGAGGGTAGTGAAGAAACAACGAGTATATGTTTAGTGAGAGGATAGAAGGGAGTGGTATATGGTATGACAACTCGTGTTCGCAGCAGGGTATAATCCTCGGCTCACAACGATAGTGAATCTAGGGTTATGCACACAAACGATAAGCAAGTAAAATATAATGGACAAGAATGTAAGTGGTTCGATCTAGTAAGATCTACGTCCACTGGAAAAGGTGACTTTTATTGATAAATAACGTGAATGATGATACAAGTGGAGATACAAGTGTATTCGTTCTTATTGGCTGGTTTTCAACGTGGAGAGAAAGGAGGTCGAGCCCTCCTTTTATAGGAGATGCATGGGCCTCGGCTTTTGGAGCCCATCTCTCCTTTACTGGGCCGGGCCGGGGGACCGGGCCGGTTAGTTGGCAGGCCCACCTAGTTGGATCCTAACTCTTGGTTAGATAAAGTGGTCCAAGTTGGGGAGGGCCTCTTCTGATTGGACCACGTGTCATCCCGTGGTTGGCCGGTTGGGAGGTTCATTGTCCTCCACACACGTGGCGAGTTGCGAGCGGTGTGCAGGGGTGTCAGCTGTCAGACGACTGACCACTCGTTAGCTGACATCTGACGGGGGGAGGCAAGTTGGTGTCCAAGGGGGATGTCTTTAGGTGTTGTCAACTGGTGCCCCTGCGCCTTTGGCGCTGTGGTAGTCCTGGAAGTGATTATTCCCGCGGGTGTTAGAACTTTCAGCGGAGGTATTTTTGAATGGCGGGTAGGGTGCGCCTGAAAGTGGTACCCTACCCCTTCAAGTCCCCCAAGTCCAGGGTGTCTCCTGTTCTTGCTTAGAGGGCTGGTGGGGCGCTGGACTAAAATGTGTCCTTTGTGCTCGCTTTTGTTGTTGTAGCAGTGTGGGAACTGTTTTTGTTTAGAGCAAATGAGTGCGCGTTGCGACTCTTGTGTCATGTGAAAAGATATTGGCGTCCCATTATCTTTGCACATGGCTCTTTTATAAAACGGTTCTTTTAGGGTGTTTAAAAAGTAAAATTCGGCGGAGAACGTCTTTTGAATTTTACGTCAACCCATCGCCAAGTGATGACGTGGCAGTCAGGGTGTTAAAAAGTAAAATCCGGCGGAGAACGTCTTTTGAATTTTACGTCAACCCATCGCCAAGTGATGACGTGGCAGTCAGGGTGTTAAAAAGTAAAATCCGGCGGAGGACGTCTTTTGGATTTTACGTCAACCCATCGCCAAGTGATGACGTGGCAGTAACCCAGCGCCGGATGATGACGTGGCAGTAAGCCAGCGCCAGATGATGACGTGGCAGTAAGCCAGCGCCAGATAATGACGTGGCATTAAGCCAGCGCCAGATGATGACGTGGCATTAAGCCAGCGCCAGATGATGACGTGGCAGTAAGCCAGCGCCAGATGATGACGTGGCAGTAAGCCAGCGCCAGATGATGACGTGGCATTAAGCCAGTGCCAGATGATGACGTGGCAGTAAGCCAGCGCCAGATGATGACGTGGCAGTAAGCCAGCGCCAGATGATGACGTGGCATTAAGCCAGTGCCAGATGATGACGTGGCAGTCATAATGATCTGGTGTTAATTGGTGTGCTAAATACGTTACCCTTGAATTTAAAGTTTTGAATTTTGAAGGGTCTCCTTGTATTTAGGAAACGTGCATGGGAAGATGAGACGTTTTGGTGGACGTGTCAGAGTGCAGAAAGGATGTCTGCACAGTTGTCTGTCACGTCAGCACGTGGGTGGGAAGTTTATCCATCGTGTGTCAGGCGAGTGGCCGTAGACGCGCGCGAGTGGTGCAGCCTGTCAGTCAGACTGCTGATGTTGGGCAGTTGAGGAGTCCTTTTGGGCAGACGCGTGTCCTCTCGTGCTGACGAGTAACTGCTCATCCAGCTGTGATGCCACGTGTAGCGTCCAGATGTGCCCTTCTCTGGCAAGATGAAGGGTCGTCTGCCAGCTGTTTCAGGTCGCATTAAATGCGATGGGTATAAATACCCGAGGAGGTTTTTCAAATTCCTTCTCATCTTTCTTTCTTCACACATTTGTCTTCTCCATTTCCTTCATCTTCTCCGGTGAACCTTCAAATTTTCCGGTGATCCTAAAAAAAGTTTTTTCTTTCTTTTTCTTACCTCATCACCATCATGTCTGAGAGTTCTGACGTTGGTGGTAACCCTGCCAAGGCCACCGAGAAGTCCAAGAAACTCATTCACAACACCACCTGTAAGTGGGGTGAAAGAAGCTTTGCCAAGTTTGTCCAGGCTATGGAGTTCGATCCCTCGTGGGAGGTGGAGTTGCCATCGAACAAAGGTACTGCTTTGGCTCCTCCCCCTGGGAAGATGACTTTGTACGGAGCTCATCTTGCCCTGTGTGGGTTTCGGCTACCTGCCACCAAGTTCCAGGTGGATACATTGGTGAAATATGGAGTCCATGTTACCCAGGTGAGCGGGTTTGGAATGCTTCGTCTGGTGCACTTCGAAGCCTGCTGCCGAGCCTTGGATATTGAACCGTTGTTTGAACGGTTCAATGTCTTCTATGTGTTGAATATGGAGGGTTCCTGGTTCAACTTCGTTCCCCGTTCTCAGGTGTCTCCCTGTGGGACGACAGCTCCCAAGTCCCTTCATGACTGGAAGGAGAAGTTCTTCTATGTCAAGAGGGGAGTGATTCCGGTGGACATGCCATGGAAAGTGATTGCTGAGCGGCAGAAGGTGGGAGACCATCCTGTGATGGAGGGTTTCGAGGACCAGGAGTGGTTCCAAGAACTTGTGGCCCGTGCTTCCCCGTTTGATACGGGTATGTGTTCTGAAGCCATGTTGGCTCTGTTGGGCATGAGTAGGGTTCAGATTGTCGAAGGGAAGGAGCCCGTGATTACCGTCCCTGGTAAGGCTCTTTCATTTTCATTTTGCTGAAGTCCCTCTTCTGTTATTATTTTATTATTATTTTTTGTATCTGATGAAGTGTTGTTTGTTTTCAGGAATGTCGAAGTTCCAGGCGTTCTTGCTGAGGGATAAGGCCCCGCTGGAGTGGAGAGATCCTCCGGAGGGTAGGTTGTCCGTGATTGACGAGATGGTGAACAGGTTCTACTTTCCCTACCTGGAGTTCAAGCCTACTGTCCTCCTTTTTTCACGTGAGCATCCTGTAAACCCTGATCCTTTAACTTCTATTCCGCATACTGGGATAGACCCTTGTTTTGTTGTTTCCTCTGATGAGGAATCGACAGGGTCTTCTGTGGAGACGGTGGCCCCCCCACCTCCGCGCGGGCGTAAGAAGAGTGTGCCGCGCTTTCATAGGCATAAGGTGTTATCCAAACCTAAGTCTGCGCCTTTGAGTGCAGGTGGTGAAGGGCCTCTGTTTGGGCAGCGCGAGCGGCGCGCTGAGTCTTCTTCCTCCGCTCCTGAAGATGCTGCTGAGGTTAGTCCGCAGAAGAAGAAGCGGAAGATTGGAAAGGTTGGTGCGAAGTCTGGGACTTCGAAGTCCGGCGGGGCTGGGCCCGCGCCGTTTTCTTTGGAGATAAGTCCTCCGCCTGAGCGTCGACCGTTGATTCAGAAGACGCTGAAGAAGGTTACTAGTAAGTGTTCCGCCTTTGGTTTTCTCTTATTTATTGTGTTGATTTATTTTTACCAAGTGTTCTGTTTTCTTGTAGTTGTCTCTCCGCGGGCTTCTGGTTCTGCCCCCGAGCCAAGTGAAACAGAGGCTGTTAAGGAGAGGCGAGAGGAGGAAGCAGCGAAGGCCCGCGCGGAGAAAGAGGCAGCGGAGGCCGAGCAACGGGCCAAGGAAGCTGCCGCCAAGGAGGAGGAGGAGAGGGTAGTGGCGGAGAAACTGCGTCTGGAGGCGGTGGCTAAAAAAGCTGAGGAAGAGAGGTTGGCAGCTGAAAAGCTGCGTGTGGAGAAGGAGAAAACTGAAGCCGAAGTAAGGGCCAAGGAGGCGGCCGCCAAGGCTAGGACGGAGGAGGAGGCCGCCAAGCTTGCCAGTGTTCAAGCTTTTTCTGGTGGTTCCCCTGGGGGGGTTGGGGGTGGAACTGTTGGGGGGAGGTCCAGTGTGGACCGGACGGACCCGGGTTACTTCGCGGGCGACGTGATTTGGCGTCCGCACTGGAGTATCCGGGAGAACTCCCGTTTTGCCAACCCTCTAACGGCTGAGGAGTTTATTTCTGAAGTTGTTCCTCCCAAGGAAAGGGAGTATCAAGATAGCCTGCCCCGGTCGCAGTTGATTACCGATATCTGTGTCGGGCAGGCGCTCCAAGTCGCCGCTATTGAATCTTTAAAGCGGCGTGATCAGGAGTATGCCCGGGATGTCGCGGAGTTCAATGCTCGGCGGGCTAGCCAGGCGCAGAGGGAAGAGAAAATGAGATCGGAGGTAGATAGGTACCGTGATAGGGCCTATAAAGCTGAGGACCGAGTGAAGGAGCTGGAGAAGGAGCATGCGTTGGCGCATCAGCGGTGGGTCGATGCATGCCAGGTGACCAACCAGGAGACTATGAAGTTGAAAGATCAGATCCAGACCTTAAAGAATGAGAATGCGAAACTTCGGGACACCGCGGAGAGCCATGCCAAGGTTTTGGCTGATAAGGACTCCGTGGTGGCGGGTCTTAGGTCTGATCTTCGCAATAAAGATGATGAGCTTGTTGGTGCCTCTTCTCAGCTTTCTGAGTTGGCAGGTGAGAAGGCAGCGTGGGTGAAGGAGAAAGCGGCATTGATGGAGGAGCGGGCCTCGTTGGAGGAGTCCTTGACCGTGTCGCAAACGGAGGCCGAAAATGCCAAGTCTCTCTTGGATGAGGCCACCGTTGCGCAGGAGAAGGCTCAGGAGTCCATCCGCTGGGTGATGACCGAGGGTATCGCTGGTGTAAGTATTTTTCGCTCCTTTCTACTGTCCTTAAGTGTATTTTCTTTCTAACACTTGTTTTTATGCAGATTTTCAAGCGGTTCTGGAACGAGCCCAATCTTGGTGATCAGGTTGCTGCTATCGCTGCTGCTGCGCGCGCTGCTGGAGAGGCGGAGGGATTCGACAGCGGGTTTTACCATGCGTTGAACGGTGGTCGTATTACTGATGGTGCGCATGATGGTAAACCCCGCGAGAAGGAGTATGAAGCCGAACTTCTTAAGTTCGAGCAGATCGAGTTCCCTATCTTGAAGACGGTTGCAGAGTGCAACCAGTATGCCGACCCAGCTGGCGCCCTCCGTTACTTTATAGAAGAATCCGACCGTTTGGGTGCGGAGGCGCAGCAGAAGGGGAAGCAACCAGCAGGTGGTGGTGAAGGTATGTCCGGCGGTGGTCCAGAGGGTGAAGATGAACAGCTGGTGGACTTTGAAGTGTCCGGGGAGGAGTAGGCTGTTTAGTATGTTTTTCCGTTTTTTTGTAAAGCTTGAGGCAGCTTGAACGCCTCCTTTTGTGATGGAAATATATGTACTTTTTTTTTTTTTGTGTTTTAACTTTGTGTGAATTTTGGATTGATTGTTTAGTCCGGCGATAGTTATGCGTGGTACCTATGCCTTGAAGACCCAATTCCAGTAGTACACAATGTAAGTTAAAAGATAGAAATTTCTTAGGATTCCCAAAAAGGGGGGCTTAGGCATGTGTAGCCCAAACGTTTACAAGGATTACATATAACAGAAACGTAATTGTGCCGCATTCCAGGAGCGCGGGACGGGCGTGCCATCAAGTTTTTCTAGCGCGTAGGCGCCTTTGCCCAAAATTTCTTGTATTTTGTAGGGGCCTTCCCATGTTGGGGCGAGTTTTCCTTGCTTTTCTGTGTTCGAGGCGCTATTGTTTCGGAGGACGTAGTCTCCGATGTTGAAGTTATGCAGTTTAACTTTGTGATTGTAATAGCGCTCCAATTGATTTTTGTATCGGGCTTCTTTGATGGCGGCAAGCTCCCGCCGATCTTCGAGTAAATCAAGGTTTAATCGTAGCTCTTTGTCATTTTGGCCTTTTTCCGCCATGAGTACTCTTGCGGAGGGGCATCCTATTTCTGCGGGAATGACGGCTTCGGAGCCATAGGTTAGGCTGAATGGGGTTTCGCCATTGCTAGTTTTGGCCAGTATGCGATTTGCCCATAAGACATGCGGGAGTTCGTCCACCCATCCTGTTCGCTTGGTGCCCAGGCGCTTTTTGATGCCTTCGATGATGCTTCGGTTTGCTCTTTCGACTTGGCCGTTTCCCTGGGGATGCGCTACTGAGGTGAAGATTTGTTGGACTCCCATTTGCGCCAACCATTGTTGTAAAAGTTGGTCAGTGAATTGGGTTCCATTATCGCTTATGATTTGGTATGGCAGGCCGAATCTGCAGATGATAAATTCCCATATGAATTTCTTGGTGTGTGCGCCGTCGATTTTTGCTAGTGGCTTTGCCTCGATCCATTTTGTGAAATAGTCGATTGCCACTATTAAGAATTTGACGTTTCCTGGCGCTGTGGGGAATGGGCCAACGAGGTCGATTGCCCATTTCTGAAATGGCCATGCTGCTGTGACGGGGATTAGGTCATTTTTTGGACGCAGCGTGTTAGGCGCGTGGCGTTGACAGGAATCGCATTTGCGCAGTTCTGCTACTGCGTCTGGGTGCATACCCGGCCAATAATAGCCTGCGTTCATTAGCTTAGCCACTACCATTCTGGGTCCTGCGTGTAGTCCGCAGGTACCTTCGTGGATGTCCTTGATGAGGAATGAGGCGTCCTCTTTGTCGACACATCGTAGTAGTGGACCTAAGTATGATCGTCGGTAAAGGATTCCATCCGTTAATTGATAGTGCAGGGCTTTGTGCTGAAGTTTCCGTGCTTCCGCCTTGTTGTCGGGTATTGTTCCGGATGTGAAGTACGCTTTCAGTGGCGCCATCCAAGAGGTGTTACCTGTTTGGATGACGTTAACCTGCCTTGTTGGGACGGATGGACTTTCTTGTAGTTCAACCCGGACGTTTTTGGCCATGTGGTCAAAGACTGTGGAGGCCATTTTGCTTAGTGCGTCGGCGGGTTTGTTGTCGCTTCGGTTGATGTGAAGGACTGCGCAGGAAATAAATTTGCGCATGAGTGTCTTGGCGTGTTGTAGATATAGGGCCATTGTGGCGTCTTTTGCGTCATACGTGCCATTGATGTGGCCTGCTACTAGTAGTGAGTCGACATGCGCTTCTACGTGAGAAGCTCCCATTTGATGTGCGATGCGTAGTCCTGCTAGTAGCGCTTCGTATTCTGCCTCATTGTTTGTTGCGGCAAAATCTAATCTGATGGCGTATGTGTACTCTTTTTTGTTTGGGCTGATCAGCCGCAAACCTGCACCTGCGCCGTCTGAGTTGGACGCTCCGTCGGTATAAAGTTTCCATCTTTCATTTTCCGGCGTTGGTTGCGCGGGGTCCTGCTCGGCTAAGCATTCGGCGATTTTGTCCGTTGGTATTTCGGTTGCGAAGTCAGCGAGGACCTGTCCTTTAACTGCGGGTCTGGGCTTGTAGTTGATGGTGTGTTCCCCTAGTTCGATTGCCCATTTTGCTAGACGTCCTGACGTTTCCGGCTTGCGTAGGACGTCGCTGATTCTGTAGTCTGTTAGGACGTTTATTGGGTGGCCATGGAAATAGCGGCGTAGTCTGCGTGAAGCGTGAATGAGAGCTAGTACTAATTTTTCCATGGTGGAGTACCTGGTCTCTGCGTCTAACAAGGCTCTACTAATGTAGTAGATGGGTGTTTGTACAGTTTTTCGATCTACCAAAAGTACCGCGCCGATTGCCCGCTCTGTTACAGAGAGGTATAAGGTTAGCGGTTCTTTGGGTAGTGGTGCTGTGAGAGTAGGTAAATTCATAAGACATTCTTTCATTTCTTTAAAAGCTTTTTCCGCCTCAGGGGTCCAGCGGAAATTACTTTTCTTAAGACAATTTTTGAGAGTGTCTACGAATGGAAAAGACTTAGAAGCGTAATTTGAAAGGAAGCGGTTAAGGGCGACTAGGCGTCCCATTAGCGTTTGTACTTCCTTGATGCTTGTTGGTGAAGGCATTCTTTCAATGGCTAGGACTTTGTCTGGATTCGCGCGGAAACCGTCGCGCGTGACAACAACGCCTAGGAATTTTCCTTCTTCCATCCCGAAGGAACATTTGCTGGGGTTGAGCTTCATGCGCACCTTTCGCAGTTGATTGAATGTCTTCTGGATGTCTTCCAGCATGTTAACTTCGTCTTTGCTTTTGATGACGAGGTCATCAACGTATACTTCCAAGCGTACTCCTATCTCATGGACGAAAGCGCTGTCCATGAGACGTTGGTATGTGGCTCCCGCGTTTTTCAGTCCGAAAGGCATTTTGGTGTAGCAGAAGATGCCCGTGTCTGTGCGGAAGACCGTTTTATCTTCATCTTCCTTCGCCATTTGGATCTGGTGGTAGCCTTTGTAGGCGTCGAGGAAGCATTTGAAGCGGAATGGTGCTAGGGAGTCCACTTTTAAGTCGATTTCTGGAAGAGGGTAGCAATCCTTTGGGCAAGCTTTGTTTAGGTCTTTGTAGTCGACGCACATGCGCCATCCGCCTGTAGCTTTACCTACCATGACCGGGTTGGCGACCCATGTTTGGTAGCGTATTGGGCGGATGATGTCGGCGTTCAGTAGTTCGTTGACCTGTTCGTTCATCGCCTTTGTTTTCTCCGGTCCCATTTTGCGCATCTTTTGGGCCACTGGTTCCACTGATCTGTACGTGTTGAGTTTGTGTTCCGCGATGTTTCTTGGAACACCGATCATGTCAGATGGTTGCCAGGCAAATATGTCTATGTTCTTTACTAGCAGTTGCTTAAGGTGCGCCCGTATGGTGTTGGAGATTTCATGGCCGATGATGACCGTTTGGTCCGGGAATTTAGGGTTAAGAACCCAGTTTTCCGGTTCCGATCGGGTTTGTGTTTTTTGTGGTTTTGCCATGTCGATCGCGTGGCACTGTTTGTTGCCACGGATTACTGCTACGCCGGTTCGGGTTGGGAAACCCACCATTTGGTGCGGGGTGGAGGCATTGGCGTTGAACTTTGCCAAGCCTTCCCTCCCTAGTAGGACATCATGGCGAGAGGTCGCTGGTAGTACCATGAAGTCACAGATTTCTGTGCGTTCGTGGGTACCATCTGTTAAGGTAACCGGGAAGGTGATAATGCCGCGTGGCATGATGACTTCATCAATGAAGCCTGAGATTGGTGCGTTGACTGGAACGAGGCGGGCTTTGTCGTCCTCGTCCAATTGTTGAAAACACTGATCATATATGATGTCAGTGCTGCTTCCGCCGTCTAGGAACATTGATTGTGTTCGATAATGTCCTACGACGCCGGTGACGATTAATGGCGCGGTGGCGGAGGGTCCTCCTCGTACTTTGGGGAGGAGGACATCCACCTCTTTCCAAGAGTCGTCAGTCTCTCGTGGGCGCTTTCCTTTGTTCTGGTGCTTGCCCGTGGCGGAGATCATGTTACAGTGATGGTGCGGGGTATGTCTGATGTAGCTTGTTTGCAGATTCCGGATTTGTTTCTTTCCGGGCTCTTCGTGTCTGTCGTCGTAGTTGTTGCGCCCGCCCTTGTTGACGTTTTTGACGAGGTGACCGAGCTGGCCTGTTTTTAGTGCCGCCTCTATTTCTAGCTTTAAGCTGTAGCAGTTGTCCGTTAGGTGGCCATAATCGTTATGGTATTCACAGTATTTGGTATGGTCGACATTCTTTCTTTTGCCCAATATCTTGGGTTCTTTGAAAGTGACCTGCTCTGTTTTGAGCACCTGCGACGGAGTTTTTGTGAGCGGCGTCCAGTCGGTGTTCTTTTTAGCTGGGGCCTTGTGGTCCCTTGATTGTTTGTTTGTGATCGTTTGACGGGCGTCATTGGCGGATGAGTATTTGCCTTCGTCCGTTGGTCCTGAAATGCGCGACCAAACGGATTGCTTGCCTTTGTTTCTGTTGGAGCTGTTGGTTTGATTGTATCCGCGCTGTTGTTTGATGGAGCGCTCTGAGGATGCGTATATTTTTGAAGCTTTAATGACTTCTTCCCAGGAATCAGGGACCCCTGTTTTCCCGGATAGGGTTTTCATCAGATCCTCGCTGCGCACACCGTGAATAAAGCCTGCGCGGGTCAGTTCTTCTCCGCAGCCGATTTGAAGTGCTTCCTTGTTGTAGCGCACGATATAGTCATCGATGGATTCGTTGTCTGTGCGCTGGCATAGGAGGATGTGGGCCTTGTCTTTTTTGTGCCGCATGAGGTGGGAGAAGTGATCTTTGAACTTCTGGATGAGGTCATCGAAGTCTAAAATGCCTCCTATGGGGAGGTTATCAAACCAAACTCTGGCTGCGCCTGTTAGGGTTTGTGCAAATAGGTGACACCAAACCTGTACAGGCCAAAGGACTGTGGTTCCGGCGCACTCGAAATCATGTAGATGATCGGTGGGGTCTCGCAGGCCATCGTATCTACCGATGCTGCTTGGGAGTTTTGCTTGTTTTTCTATTGGTGCGGTGGCTATTCGTTGACAAAATTTAGAGCTTAAAGCGAACGACTTAGGCCTGTATGGTCTGTTTAAGTCGTCGTCTTCTTTCTGGTGTGATGTCGCCGAGTGGGTTTTTGTCAGCTTCCGCTTTTTGGCTCTTGAGGCTGTGGCGTCTGAATCGCTGGTGGGCTGGTATCCGTCGGATTCTGACGCGGAGTCTACTAGGTCTAGGTCACGCGTGTTCTTGCTGCGACCTGCGACGTGAGACTTTGGTCTTGTAGCCTGCTTTTCCTTCCCCTTTCGGCTGTGTTTTGCGGAAGGGGAAGCCTTACTCTTGGACTTGCTGGTTTGGATTTTTGCCAGCATGTTTTGATAGATCTTGGTGTTTTTGAGTTGCTTTCGGAAGAGCCACTCGTCAGGGTCCATTGGTGTGTTGGGTGCGTCAGAATCAGATGATTCTGAAGCCGTGACTGCGCGGGGCGGGGTTCGTTCCCTGACGGTTGCTGCCTGTGTGCCCTTGTCCGGAGTTTGGAGTGGTGCCGCTCTGTCGGTCTGAATGACTACAGAGGGGGTTGCTCCCTTGGTTCCGCCGGAGGGTAGATCAGCCATTGTGTGAGTAAAGGATGTGGTTTTGAAAGCTTTGTTGGTCTTTCAGCCGGTACGGATGGCGCCAATGAAGAAACAACGAGTATATGTTTAGTGAGAGGATAGAAGGGAGTGGTATATGGTATGACAACTCGTGTTCGCAGCAGGGTATAATCCTCGGCTCACAACGATAGTGAATCTAGGGTTATGCACACAAACGATAAGCAAGTAAAATATAATGGACAAGAATGTAAGTGGTTCGATCTAGTAAGATCTACGTCCACTGGAAAAGGTGACTTTTATTGATAAATAACGTGAATGATGATACAAGTGGAGATACAAGTGTATTCGTTCTTATTGGCTGGTTTTCAACGTGGAGAGAAAGGAGGTCGAGCCCTCCTTTTATAGGAGATGCATGGGCCTCGGCTTTTGGAGCCCATCTCTCCTTTACTGGGCCGGGCCGGGGGACCGGGCCGGTTAGTTGGCAGGCCCACCTAGTTGGATCCTAACTCTTGGTTAGATAAAGTGGTCCAAGTTGGGGAGGGCCTCTTCTGATTGGACCACGTGTCATCCCGTGGTTGGCCGGTTGGGAGGTTCATTGTCCTCCACACACGTGGCGAGTTGCGAGCGGTGTGCAGGGGTGTCAGCTGTCAGACGACTGACCACTCGTTAGCTGACATCTGACGGGGGGAGGCAAGTTGGTGTCCAAGGGGGATGTCTTTAGGTGTTGTCAACTGGTGCCCCTGCGCCTTTGGCGCTGTGGTAGTCCTGGAAGTGATTATTCCCGCGGGTGTTAGAACTTTCAGCGGAGGTATTTTTGAATGGCGGGTAGGGTGCGCCTGAAAGTGGTACCCTACCCCTTCAGGTAGCAACCACAGGTTGCCCACCCTCTAAGCGAACCCCCACATAACTCCTTACCCCATTATTATTATTATTATTATTATTATTAAAAAACTATAAGTAATATACTATTATTACTATATTATAATAATTGTGGAAAACTTATTATATAACTATAGTTATTATTATTATTATTATTATTATTATTATTATTATTATTATTATTATTATTATTATTATTATTATAACTATAGTTATTATAACTATAGTTATTATAACTAGTTACAACTTCTCAAAAACCGACTGATGAATGGCTTGGATAGCTGAGGCGGTCATGGAGGTGATTGCTTTGACTACCATTTGCAGGATATGAAGGAGAGGATATGAATTCATTACGACAATTTTTTTTTTTTTTTTGAAGACAAACATCTTAATATCTGAGGCGGTCATGGAGGTGATTGCTTTGACTACCATTCTACTCTAAATTTGATTTTACAAAACATTATATGTTTTGAGGCAAATAATGTTCAGAGTGATTGAGTTGTACTTGATACTTTAGATACATAGTTTCATTTCAATTCTTTTTAATATTAAATAAGAAACATTCTTTTCTTATGTAAGGGTAATTTTGTAATTTATTACTATTTAATGACTAGGGCTGCAAATGAACTGAACTTTCAGCGAACAGTTTATGAACCGTTCGGCGGGAAGTTCGTTTGTATTCATTCGTTTAATAGATGAACGAACACAAACAAAAAAAATTGTTCGTTTAGTTAAACGAACGAACATGAACAAAAAATCTCGTTCGGTAAGTGTTCATGAACTGTTCGTGAACACATAATTTCCTTAGCAAACGAACACGAACAAGGCCTTGTTTGTGTTCGTTCGGTTCATTTGCAGCGCTAATAATGACATGATACCCAAACTTTGTGAAGAGGAAAGCTATTCGAATATAAATTTCCTCGCTCCAAGGTTGCAAGGTTCTTGATAAAAGGGTACTGCCATAGTGCCATTTTCGAAAGACTTCCTACCATCGAATTCAAGGGTAATTTAATAAACTCACTTTGAATACATGAAACCAAAGGGTATTTTAGCAATTTACACCCGGATTCTTGTTTTGCACTTTGTTTCTCTAACAAAAAAGGTTGTGTGTGTACAGTGTATTCAAAAGTAGCAAAATATAGGTAAGAAATCCTCAACTACAAACTATATTTCATATTTAATCTTTCTCATCATCAATAGAAACCTAGAAACACCAAGTAAACAATAATTCTAAATAATCAAATATATTAAAATTTAAAAAGTTAAAAGAACATGAAAGGTCTTGTTATGTAATTCTTGGTGCATCCATCATTTAGCTCTAGTATGAGATTGCACAGAAAGTCGAACCTCAACGAGATACTATAAACCGATGTGTGGGCCTTGAGCAAGTGGTGCATAACAAGGATCGGATGTGCCTACGAGCCAGAAAATTGGCGCTATGAACGTATTTATCGCATTTGCGACACAAAAACGCGTCATCGGCTTGGCAATAAAGTGATGCATTTGAGTTACATAGTTCACAACTTGTGGTGGGGTTATGAGGTGAGACCATCACATGTTGTTTAGTGCCTTTGCACATGTTGTTTGATGGTTTCTTGAAAGTTGGAAAGGTTTTAGAGGATGAAGAGAGAGGATGAGCCCAAATTTATATGAGGAAAGTTAGGTAGTTTAGTGGTTAGAAATTTCAAGTTTAGGGGTTGGTCCACTATAAAGTTGGATGTATGTTTTAAATGGTTTTTATTATCAAGTTGGTATGAATATGGTGATAAGTACTACTAAAAATAATATTTCTTCTAACATAACCATTAATTTTTATTTTTTTAAGATAAGAAATGTTTGATCAAAAGAGAAACATAGAAACAAAACGTGATTCTAATGGAAAACCAATTTGAACCACATAAATTCTTTTTTCTTTAATTTAATCAACCAAAATGTACAAAATTTAAATAGATTAACAATATGAAATTTTGATTTCCATATATTTATATACAACAAACTAGGTTATATCATGGATATATGCCAGGAGCTTCCTGGGATAGACAAATCAAATATGAAGTTACAAAATGTGTGTTATAATGTAGCATAGAAATTAATGTATTATAATATGATAAATCAACAATTTTAAACATGTCAATAAGAATGAAAATGTATATTAAAGAGAAAATGTATGTTTGAATGAGGAGCAGAGGCAGAAGCAATCATTGCAGGGCGTGATTGAGGCGGTGGTCTTGAAGATGTAGTTTTTTAGAAACGACTGGTTTTCATATTCTGCTCTGGATTAAAATAGAACTCTCATTTACAGTTTCATTTAGTGTAATAAATTCATTAGAAACTTCTTTATCACACGGTTTATAATATTTTTTTTGTTTTTATTTATTATTATGTTAGAAAATTTAATATAGGTTGGATCAATAAAATACTAAATGTTTTTTAATAAGCGGAAATATAACAACAATTAGTTAATAAAATAAATATTAAATAAATAAGAGATAAACATGAAATTATGGTTTAATAATGTTATTTTATATGAGAGACAATTGAATTAATCCTAAGATTTTTATTTATTATATAATAAAATAATAATAAAGATAAAGATTATAAATTAATAAATATTGAGTTAGTTGGGTTATTTATAACCTGAATTTTTTCACTAAGTGGCACGTGCCATCACCCGAGTCGCTTTATTATATAGAGAGAGTATAGTCGTATAAGTTTTTTCAGAAAAAAAAAAAAAAAAAAAAAAAAAGAGGGGATCATACCGGCTATGGACAAACTCAATTCTCCGTATCAATTGTACCTAAACAGTATACACCCTGATTGTTACAATTTATAACAGTATATATACCAATTACTTCACCTTGTTATAGCATTTTATTTTGAGATGAATATCCATACAATGTTATTAGTGGTTTTAGTGACCCACGAGCCACGATACCATGAACTACCCATTCAATCTTTTTTGGTCACTTTAGGTTTAAACAGTTATATTATTGATACGAATTTCAATAACTAGCACATTCAATTCAATAAAACAATTTTTTTAGGTTTGAACACTCGATAGTCAATTCCCTAGTAAGTCAAATCAAATGTCTTCCTTCATGAGTCATGGCCTTGTAAGATAATTTGTTACTAGTGAATGTGACACTTGTGGACTTCCGTGTCTTATTTGTGTTGTTGCTTTAATAGTACTATCTTCATAGTTGTTACATTATTGGTTTGTATGCTTTAAATCTCTATAACTAACATGTGTGTTGTTATCTTGTTTTTTAAGTGAAAGCACTTATGAATGAAAGGGCATTTTTCTCTTCGACACATAGGATAGAAGAAATGTGACAAGTAACATTGTTGGTATGTGTAATTATATTTGAAGAAATATGTAACATGTTGCATATATATCCAATATCAAGGAAATAGAAATTGTTAATACATACATGATCACACATTATAAAAGCAATCTTTACTTTGAAGAATGGAATTAATAAATCCTTAGTTTCCATTTTTAAAAAAAAAAAAAAAAAATATAAACATGTAATGCAAACTTTAAATAAAACGCTCCTTATGTTGAAGACTCAGCATAGATCAAGTCCAAATACCAAAAGATCACAACTTAAAGAGAAGTCAAGGCTATGCAAATAAAATATCGGTCTGAATGTGTGGTTAACTCAAGGTAAACTTACATATAAGTTTGGTTAGGTAGGAGAAGTCTTGTCATCTTATGGAAACGTTCGCCAGCTCTTATCCCATCTATTAGGCAATCCACAAAATTTACCTTCACATTAATCACAAGAAAAGTCAAGTCCAAAATCAAGTCTAAAATCAAGGCAATAGTCAAGTTAATTGTAATTAATTGTCTCCTCTAGTCTTGTAACGTATATATAGATGTTGTAAGTGCAATGGAAAGCATACAGAGTTTTTCCCTAATCTAATTTGAATTCAAGAATTATCACATTTTTATGGTATCATCCTGAGATCCCTGCCCTTCTTCTTTCTTTTTCGATTGCCTCTTTTACTCCCTTTCCTACTCGTTCTTTTTTCCTCCCCTACCCCACCGCATTCATGGCCACTTCATTTGATCTATCAACCAAAACCAATCGGCCCTCATCCTTTTGTGGTCGAGGCCTATTAAATTCCTCACAGGGCCATGGAAATCATTACACCAAACGCGTCCCTCATTGTCAACTTTGTCGCAAAGAAGGTCACTATGCTAGTGCTTATCCTACTCTATCATTTTATGCTCAAAAAGCCGCCACGCTAGATAGTAGATACAAATCTAGCCCATGCCCTCCATGCTCAATGCAACATTGCATCCAAAATTCCGGCTTGGACAGCCGATTCAAGTGCAACCACACATATGATTAAAAATACTCATGGTCTAAATGATTCAAAACCACACAAGGGTAATATGTGTGTTACCTTTGGCAATGGTTAAACATTGCCCGTTACTCACACCGGTACCACATCTCTAACAAACTCTCTTTCTTTACAAAATGTTATTGTCGTTCCTAATCTCACACAGAATCTACTATCCATTAGTAGACTCACAAATGATTCTCCCGTAGATGTTTTATTTTCTAACAATTATTTTCATATTCAAAACCGAAAAACGGGGGAAGTTCTTGCTAGAGGCATTTGCGAAAATGGTTTCTATGTTCTTACCCAAAGTCACAAGTCTCTTCTTGCTGCTCTTTCCGCTTCACATCTTCGTGCTTGTGACACCCGGCATGTTCGGCTTAAACATTTTGGTAAAACATAAGTCTACCTTAGCGAAAAACATTTATAAACAGACTTAACTGGGTTAGTTGAGTCGGGTCATGATAGGATTGTCCAGGGTTCAATGATCTGGAGGATCATTGGGAGTCGTTTTGGGAAAACACTAGTACCGGGTCTCGTTGTGGTGAAATTACATGAATTGAATCAAGTAGGATACGTAGGTTGATACATACGTGTGATACAATATGCAAATACGTGCTTCAAAGGTGTAAACATGATTGTATATGCTAAACATATGTTAGGATTGCATGTTCATGTGTTAGAATGTGCTAAAACGCGTTTAAACGACAAAACTGGAAAATCTGGAAAACAAGGGTACAGGTTCGACCTGAAGGGGGGTCGAACCAGGAATGGGATTTTGGCAAAAAGCTCATTCAACCCATGGTAGGGGTCGAAGGTGGCTTAAGTATAAATACCACACTTTGTCATTTTCATCATTTTACAAACCCTAGTCGCCTCTAAACACTCTCTATCGATTTTAATCACCGAGGAAGGAGTTTTTGCTCTTATTTTTCATAATCTAACCTACAAACAACATCTAATCAAGAATCCAAGGTGTGTTCTTAATCCTAAACCCTTTTTAAAGTATTTTGATTTGTTTTCATCTAACCCTAAATGTCCAGATCTGTTCTAAGGGTGTTTCTATGATTAAATACCTTTTAAACATCTTTCTAAACCTAAACCTTATCATTAAGCATGGGTTTTTCATATCAATAAACATATGTTAATGATGTGTTATGTGATATTATGTGTTGTTTAATGATTTGCTGCTGTACTAATGATAGAAACATGATCTAGAGCTGCTATTGATGTTGGTTCATGATTGTTTAAGGTTACAATTAGATGGATGATGATATAATGTCTAATTTGGGAATTTTGATAAATCTAGGGCTTGTTGCATGTTAGTATTATTGATAAAACTATTGGGGGGGTTTTCATACACACATTGAACTAAGCATTTTGAGATGATTATGAAAGGATTTCGAAAAGTTTCCAAATTAGGTAAAGATTTCATGCATGATGTGACATTTCCATAATTTTGCCATTTTGGGTAAGTGTTAAAACGAACTGGTTTGGGGAAAAATTGGTAGGGTTTTGTAGGAATATGTTAATCATGTTTAACTGCAGTGTTTCATGATGTTTCGTGATGTTTTCAGATAGTTTTGATGCAATTTGATGCGTTTTGAGAGACTTGGAACTACAGGGGTCGAACCTGGCCTTCCTTCGAACCCACGTGGGGTCAAAGGTGGAAGTCAGGGGTCGAACCTGCAAGGCTGGGGTCGAATGTGGCACAGTTAGGTCGAACGAACTTGATCTAGGGCGAATTAACACATGTTAAGGTCGAAGGAACATGTGTTAAGGTCGAAGGAACTTGTATTAGGTTGTATGAACTTATATGAGGGTCGAAGGAGCCTCATAGGGGTTGAACCAAGGGTTCTTGGGGTCGAAGGAGCCTCTAAAAACATTGATTCGACCCTACCTATTCGTGTGTGCGATTTTTGATGCAAACTAAGTGTTTTATGCTTGAATCTTATGTGTAATCTATGTATGCTTGATTAGTTTATGTAATGGGTCACCAACGGGATATCGGGTCAGTCTAGTGTGTCGGTTGAACAGTCAAACACGTTTTAAAACATACTTGGTCACGATCTGGACAATCGAGGACTAGATAACCTTATGGTTATTAGTCGAAACACTTATGTGAACATTTTGATAGATCTTCGGTAGTTGGGATTATCAAGAGCTTGGCTTTTCTTATTTTATTGAAGAACACAACTTAAGGTGAGTTCACGACCCCACTTTTACTGCTTTTACTTTTGGGGGAGAAAACATGCGCTAAACATATATTTTGGTAACATATGTCATACTATGATCTACTTTTGCGTTGCGATACGATCTTTGAAAGTCCTAGGGGAAACCATGAATGTGCGGGGATGCACAATGGGGGAAATGTGGATAGATCTATTGGGCGTAACAAGCCCCACTCGACGGCTTGGAGGGCCGAGCGGGTGCATATTGTCTCGAACTTGCTAAACATTGCTGAACATTCAGGCCGAACATTTCTAAACAGTCTAGTAATGGTTTTCCAATCGTAGTAGTAACAGAACATACGCCTAGCTAGCGTACTTTGGTAACATTGATGTAGTATTGACAGGTTTTGAACTTGGTAACATTTCGGAACATTTGGTAACACTTGGTAACATTTTGAACAAACCTGTGAACTCACCAGCATTATATGTTGACGTCGTTTTGGCATGTTTTTCTCAGGTCGCTAAGGTAGCAACAGTTGGACTAGGCGCATGAGTCTGCATGACGTCTAGGCTTAGTTTCATGTTTTTGAACTAAATATTTTGAACACGTTGGTACATGGTTTTGTAACTGGTTAAATGCTTCCGCTACGGTTTTATGTTATGAGAACTATGTTTTGAGTTTACGTATTTCATATAGTGTTGTTTATTGTGACCGTTGACTTGGATCCTGGTTTGTCATGCGCCTCGCGGTAAAACTCCGCAAGTGGAAATTTGAGGGTGTGACAGTGCTTCGTTCAATAAATGGCATAGTCGCCTAGGACATGTCTCTTTTGATACTATTACTACATTAAATAAACTTGGTCATGTTTTTGTTACATCTCTATTACCCAAACCGGGTTTATGTCATTCTTGTGAACTATCAAAAGCCAAACATCTACCTTTTGTTGAAAATAATAAACGTGCGCAACAAGTTTTAGACTTAATCCATTGTGATCTTTGGGGACCCGCACCCATTGTCTCAACCGATGGCTACTTATATTATGTAATATTTGTAGACGATTATTCTCTGTTCACATGGTTTTATCCTCTCAAGGCTAAATCTGATTTCTACAATATTCTCACCATATTCTTAAACTTTGTCCAAAACCAATTTTCCACAAATCTCAAAGTTTTTCAAAGTGATGGTGGAACCGAGTTTACAAACCATCGAGTTCAAAATTGTTTTCAAGAGCATGGCATACATCATCGATTATCTTGACCTCACACACCGGAACAAAATGGACGGGCCGAACGGAAACATCGTCACATCACCGAAACCGGATTGGCCATGATGTTTAATGCTCATGCCCCACCAAAGTTGTGGTATGATGCGTTCACTCCCGCTACATACATCATAAACCGTCTCCCCACAAAACTTCTTGACAACAAATCTCCTTTTGAAATTCTTTTTAAACAACCTCCATCTTACTCCAATCTTCGCATTTTTGGATGTCTTGTCTATCCATATCTTCAAGACTATATCAAACACAAACTATTACCACGAAGTGCTCCATGCATTTTTATTGGATATAGTCCGAAATACAAAGGTTTTAGATGTCTCGACCCTTCTGTGGGTCGAATTTACACTACAAGACATGCCAAATTTGACGAAGATTTTTTTCCTTTCACTCTACTTCCGCATCCTCTGACTTTACCCAACTCCCTTTCACAAATTTTGAAGAATCTTTACCCACACCTAAAACAAATAAAATTCCCACCTTCACCAAAAATTTGCAAAACCCATCCACATCTCCACCTTGCACCCATTGTCCAGATTACATTATTCCTTCACCAACCAATAGCCCAACGCCATCCCCACCCAACTCTCCTTTAAGCCCATCTAGCCCATCACCAAGCCCACCCATTTCTACCTCCTTTAATACACCTCATCCGGCCCAAAGTCAAACTCCCTCTTTCACAGCCCAAACTGATTCCTCAACTTCAGCCTACCAATCCGATGTGTCCCACCCTTCCCCCCACCAATTCTCATCAAACCAAACTCCCTCATCCGCTCAATCCTCTCGAGCACCACCTCCACCCTCGCCTATTCCCAATCCAATTCCAAATAATCCTTTAGCCACAAATAATCATCCTATGACAACTCGGTCAAAAGATGGTATTTTCAAACCAAAACATTTCGCCAACTTATCCTAATTTTCCTCCCATCCTCTTCATTATTCTCTTCTCTCTTCTCATGTACCCAAAGTCATTAAAACCGCCTTGAAAGATTCAAAATGGGTTCATGCCATGAAAGATGAACTTAAAGCCCTCCATACAAACCAAACTTGGCATCTCGTTCCTCGTCCAACCTCTACCAACATCATTAGCTCCAAATGGATATATCAAATAAAATACAAAGCCGATGGTTCCATTGATCTCTACAAAGCACGTCTTGTGGCACAAGGTTTTAATCAAGTACCGGGACTGGATTTTTCTCATACCTTTAGTCCCGTTGTCAAGTCTTCCACCATTCGTATCGTTCTTAGTCTTGCTACTATTAATAAATAGAAACTTCGACAACTTGATGTAAGCAATGCTTTTTTAAATGGTAATCTTACCGAAACTATTTTTATGAAACAACCACCGGGATTTGAGGACCCGAAACACCCAACTCATGTGTGCAAACTCAATCGCGCCATTTATGGTTTAAAACAAGCCCCGCGAGCTTGGTTTCAACGATTAAGTTCCTTTCTTCAAACCGTGGGTTTCACATGTAGTCGAGCCGACCCCTCTTTGTTTATCTTTAATCGTGATGGCATTTTAATATATCTTCTAGTTTACGTGGATGACATAATCATTACGGGCAACAATGAAAAATTTATCTCCATATTCACATCACGTCTAAACAAAGAATTCAAAATCAAGGATCTTGGACTTCTGAGTTTCTTCCTTGGCTTAGAAGAAACTCACACAAAGACATGTTTATTCTTAAACCAATCAAAGTATGCCCATGACATTCTATCACGGGCCGGTCTCCTTGATTCCAAGCCTCTAGCCACTCCCCTCACTCCCAAGGATATATTCAACTCCAACGGACAACCTTTTCATGATCCCACTCTTTATCGCTCTCTCGTCGGTGCTCTCCAATACCTCACCATTACCCGTCCTTATCTTTCCTTTGTCGTGAACCAAGCCAGTCAATACCTACAACAACCCACCACCACTCACTTTCAACTTGTCAAAAGAATCCTTTGTTATGTCAAGGGAACTTTATCATATGGTCTAACGTTTGATAGACCACCTAACACTGTTTTATTAGGTTTTTCTGATGCAGATTGGGCACGTTGCATTGACACACGAAGATCTACCTATGGCTATTGCATTTATCTAGGTGGAAATTTGGTATCTTGGAGTGCAAAGAAACAACCGACGGTCTCCCATTCTAGTTGTGAATCGGAATATCGAGCGATGGCGAACATGGCTTCGGAAATTATTTGGGTTACTCATCTACTTCGAGAGCTTCATGCATTACCACCGGGATCCCCAACGCTATTTTGTGACAACAAAAGTGCTCTATTTTTAAGCCAAATCCAATCTCTCACAAAAGAGCTAAACACATAGATCTTGACTACCACTTCGTTCGAGAATTAGTTGTTGCAGGTCGCCTTCACACTCGTTTCATCTCAACAAGTCGCCGACATATTCACGAAGAGTCTTCCAAAGCCACTCTTTGAGAAATTTCGAGCAATGCTTCATCTACATCCTCCACCTCGCATTGACGGGGGATATTAGGCAATCCCACAAAAATTGTCTTCACATTAATCACAAGAAAAGTCAAGTCCAAAGTCAAGTCAATTGTAATTAATTGTAGTCAAGTCAATTGTAATTAATTGTCTCCTATAGTCTTGTAACATCTTTGTATATATATGTGTTGTAAGTGCAATGGAAAGCATACAGAGTTTTTCCCTAATCTAATTTGAATTCAAGAATTATCACATTCTTACCATCCAATAAAATCTTGCTCATGCAAGAAAACACAGTGTGATGCTCAGGAAAGTCTTTTATCCCATCCAATAAAACCTGCCAAGCTTCAAGCAAATTAAAATTGATACAACAAAGGGGGTTATAAATGAAACATGAAGAATTGGTATCAACCAGCGATGTTCAGTATTCTAACTGAACTAAAAATACTCAGAATTCTAAATCGAACTGGGTTCATATTCCATCAAATTTGGTTCTAGGATTTTCAAATCGGGTTAGCAATAAACTCGAATTCATACAAATTTCCAATTCGAATCAAAACTCAAAAGTATCATCTATCATCTATATATAATAAACCAAAGCCATTTATCCTACATGGCATTCAAAGAGGACATCCTCCCCCATTAAGTGTGCCATGTTGCATGCCTATGTAGCATTAAGTGATTTTAGGAAAACAAATAGTTAAAAACAAAACTAGATTTTCCTCCCTTATGTTTCCTCCCATAATTTTTAAACGTTAATATCTTTTATATACGAGATTTTTTAAAGAAAAAAATTACACCAGATTAACAAACGTTTTATTATCTTTCCAACGAGTGCCATAGTGCTATATAAAAATGGAGAAAAAAACGACTATTTTTTGTTTGATGTATTAGGTGTTAGCATTTGATTTATAGATTGTTTTAGGTTAGGTATTGAATATTGATATTAGAGTTATTCATTTTTTAGCCTTTGTGATAGGTGTTAATATTAGAGTTATACATTATTTTAGGTTAGGTATTGAATATTGATATTAGAGTTATGCATTTTTTAAGCCTTTATGATAGGTGTTCATACTAGAGTTATACATTGTTTTATGTTAGATACTAATATTAGTATGTTAGAGTTGTACATTTTTTAGCTTTTAGGATATATGTTAATATTAGAGTTACATTAGAATTATAAATTGTTTTAGGTTAGGTGTTAGTATTGGAGTTGTGCATTATTTTAGGTTAGGTGTTAATATTAGAGTTATACATTTTGTGGGGTTTTGTTCATATAGAAAAAAAACACAAAGTGTTCAGATAATTCATTAATCAAGTATAGGCAAGTCACTAATGTTCAAATCAGTAAATATGAATTCTATTTTTAACATGTGTTAGCATTGGAGTTGTACATTGTTTTAGGTTAGGTATTAAGATTAGACTTATACATTGTTTAAGGTTAGGCGTTAACATTGGAGAGACATTGTTAATCGGTTTTTGTTTAGGTGCTACCCAAAGCTTTCCTGCATGTAACTGTAAAGCGCATCATTCTGTTTCATATATAAATTGATATGTCATAATAGATTTCTCAATCACGGGACGTTCCCATGATATAATCTAGTATCTAATATACTTTTATTATATAGTTTTGATTCGGAAACATGGGCTTCTAATCCATTATTTGGGGTTTTTTTAATAAGTGTCATCAATAATGAATCCAAATAATGCCATGTGTCACAACCAGAATTATTGTCATACATTTATCTTTTAAAATAATTTTAATTTAATTTAATTATTATTTTTAGTTCATGTTGTTTTCTTTAATCTATATCTTCTATATCTATATCTATACAAAATATAATAAAAGAAATTAAATATGAGGCACGTTTCATTCATTGGAGTCCTCTAATATTTTGTTTTCCCAACTCTCTTCTACTTAATTATGGATAAATGTATTTTTAAATAAAGACAATTATTATATCGTTAAGTATTATTTTAAAATCTTAAATATGTTAATTAATATTTTTTATGTTTATCTTTATATTTATATAGTAGGGTCAAGTTATCATACACAGTGTAATAAAAATGAGAAGTGTGAGAAGGATATAAAAAACACAATAGATAACGAAATATGACACAATAAGCCACAACATATAACACAATGTTGAAGAAAAAAAGACACAATAAATCAAAAAATGACATAATAATGAAAATAAGAAAACGACACAATGCTACATAAAACATACAATGATATACTGTAAATTCTAAAAACTACAAGCTAAAAATCCAAAAAAGCGAAAACCTAAAAACTAAGATTGTAGGGTTCGATGAGACGGTTCCAATGCCGCTTGAATGAGTTCAATCGGAGTCTGTTTGATACCCTTCCTACTGTAACACCCCGCCCCTCTCATCACCAATATTGTCCGCTTTGCCCATCCAGAGCTCACGGATTTGCTTTTGGTTGCCCAAGTGGAGACTTCCCAGGAGGTCACCCATCCTGAAATTTCTCCCACCTGAGCACGCTTAACTGTGGAGTTCTCCTCTCATCCACTAACATTAAGCCCCAAAACGCGTTGGTGATTTAAGAGGCAAGACATTACTTATGAACCAAGGATCTCTCCTGGCCACGGCCGATGTGGGATTTTCCTGGGGTGTCACATTCACCCCCTGTTAGAGTCTCATCGTCCCTGATGAGGTGTGCACCCACCATCCCGAACGGCACAGGAGTGGCTCTGATACCATCTGTAACACCCCGCCCCTCTCATCACCAATATTGTCCGCTTTGCCCATCCAGAGCTCACGGATTTGCTTTTGGTTGCCCAAGTGGAGACTTCCCAGGAGGTCACCCATCCTGAAATTTCTCCCACCTGAGCACGCTTAACTGTGGAGTTCTCCTCTCATCCACTAACATTAAGCCCCAAAACGCGTTGGTGATTTAAGAGGCAAGACATTACTTATGAACCAAGGATCTCTCCTGGCCACGGCCGATGTGGGATTTTCCTGGGGTGTCACACCTACGACTTCATATTTTCTTTCACCGTGTATTTGATTATAACCCTTATATAGTATACTAGATTATATCGCGGGATAGACAAATCTAATATAAAGTGACAAAATGTGTCTTACAATGTAGCATAAAAATTAATGTACTATAATATGAGAAAACTAAAATTTTAATCATGTGAATAAGAATAAAAATACATAAAGAGATAATGAATGTGTGGATGAGCCACAGAGCCAGAAGCAACCATTGCACTACTAGAAAAAGGGTTAGTTTTCTACAAAAACTTCCGACAAATTTCCCACAAAATTCATTTGCGACAATTTTACTGCTAATTTCCGACAAAAAGTGGAAACCATGCTTCATCCCTTAACTTTGTGACAAATAAGCTACAAAATAAAATTTTGTCGCAATTTTGACGAAAGTTTAAAGACATTTTTGACAACTTTCCGAAAAAAACATATTTTTTTAATAATTGTTATTTCTATCTTTGTTTATATATAAGTAAATTAATAAATTTTAAAATATAAAATATTATTTTGTCGCAATTTCGTCGCAAACTTAAAGACAATTCCGACAAATTTTTGACAAAAACATGTTTTTTTTAATAAATGTTATTTTTATATGTTTATATAAGTAAAATAATAAATTTTAAAATATAACTTGATAAATTTAAAGAGGTTTCTGACAAATTTTTGACAAAAAAATATTTTTTAATAAACGTTATTCTTTTATATGTTTATATAAGTAACTTAACAAATTTAAAAATATAAAATATTAATTTGGACAAGTAAACTTATTAACATGTTTTTAAGACATTTCTTACAAATTTTCGACAATAACATATTCTTAAGACATTCCTGACAAATTTTCGACAAAAAACATATTTTTAAGACATTTCCAACAAATTTTTGACAAAACATATTTTTAAGATATTTCAGACAAATATTCGGCAAAAACATATATTTAAGATATTTCGTACAATGTTTCGACAAAGATACATATTTTTTAGACATCTCTGACAAAGTTTTGACAAAAAATATTTTTTTAATATGTTTATATAAAAAATTAATAATTTTAAACACATAAAATTTTATTTTATTCAAAAAAGCTTGTTTGGATAGATTTGGCGAACATGGCATGCTCCGGATTTTTTGACTGTTGTGCCCATTGAAGGTATTGGGCAACGGATATAAGCTGTAGAATACCGCGCCATCCTCAAATACCGGCTCATGATACCTCTTTTCCCGCCAGATGAACCATGCCCCATATGCAAAAAAGCTTGTTTGGATAGGTTAGGGATGTTTCATGGGATGTGCTTAGACGCGCTGGAATCTCATCCAAGAAAGAAGCACCTGTTAACTTTCTGACTGATCCGCGAGAGGGGAGATTTACCTTACGTCCTGCGGATATCCTTGTGTTTGGCTGGGCGGGTGAAAAGCATGCATGTGTCGACCTCACTGGGGTTTCCCCGTTGGTGGGGTTGAGAGACAGTGGCTTCGTTTCGGGACAAGCGGTTTTGAGGGCGGAAGCTAGGAAGGTGGCTAAGCACGAGGCAACATGTTTAGAGAATCAGCACGTGTTCCTTCCGTTTGCCTTCGACACATTTGGGTCCTTAGCCCCTGAGGTGGTTCATTTCTTGGAGCGGGTTCAGAGAGTGGTCCACAGCGACTCGCAGAGCCCAAGGAACCAAGAGTTTATTTTTAGTAGAATAGGCTTTGCAATTCAAAAGGGGATAGTGGCGCAGCTTGTTGCTCGCTTACCCATTATCCAGATGTAACTTGATTTTTTTATTGTGGAATGAAAATGTAATATAATTTTATTCGTACTAATGAATAGAGTAAATCAATAAATAACAATATAATGTTTTTATTTATTAAAGTAATATATCCTTCTGAATTGTGTGCATTGTATTCGTGTGTCTTCCGGCTTGACATATAGAGGATAGTATGTGCATGTGTGTATATGTCTATTAGGGTTTGTTTGACTTGTTGTTGCTCGTTCCGATATAATATGACTCACCATTAAGGCTTGTATTGGGTTACATACTAAAGAAAACTTACGCTCTTTGGACTTCTTATCAACAACATGCGCTAAGATTGCATAATAGCATTTCCGCAAGCACTTCTTGGCTTTCATGCAAATAATGATTCGCAAAGGCGTTCCACGCCTTTCCCATTGGATAGAGAGAACTTCACCGTTCACTAGAGGGATTCAAATTAACTTTTCGTCACATACCACGACCGCACGGTTTGATGATAACCAATCCATACCAATAACGACGTCGAAGCTACCCAAGACGACCGGTAGAAGATCAATACTAAACTCATGCCCATAAAGACCCAATTTACAATCTTTTGCTACTTCATTCGTTTTTATAGTTCTACCATTGGCCAATCTATGGAGTAAGGTGATCTAGTTTACTAGTCTTTAAACCAAGAGAGCGTTTAAAATCAATAGACACAAAACTAAAATCGGCTCCGGTATCGAATAGAATAGAAGCATAGTGATTTTTAAGGAGGAACGTACTGGTGACAATATTGGGATCCTGACGTGCTTCACCGGCACGGATAACAAAGGCTCTTCCTTTTCGATTAGACCCAGATTTGTTACTAGAAGAGTTGTGGTTCTTGTTCCCCGAAAACTTTCTTTTACGACCAGACGACTGACCTTCAACCACAATATTCTTAACTTCAGAAACTTTCATCTCAGAATCTTTACCGCCAGTAGCCTTTTTCGACAATGTGCCAATACGTATAGCATCCTCTGTCAGACTGAGAGCAAGATCAATTGCTTCACGCATAGTAGCAGGCTTTGATGAAGCCACCATGCCACGAATTTGAGGGGCCAAACCATAAAGATACCTCTCGATTTTCTTCGATTCAGGAGTGACAAGGCGGGGTACCAAACGAGAAAGATCATGGAACCGGGAGGTATAGGTAGCAACATCTGCCCTGATCATGGAAAGGTTCCAGAATTCAGTTTCCAATTTTTGAATTTCGCTAGCTGGCCAATACTCTCTATTCATTAGTTCCTTCAAATTAGGCCATGAAAGAGCATAGGCTGCTTCATCGCCCATGGATTGTACTTGACTGTTCAACCAAGTTAGTGCGTTGTCCAGAAAAAGGTTTGTAGCATACATGACTTTTTGTTCATCAATACACTTGTTGATACGAATCACAGCTTCAATTTTCTCAAATAGAGGTTTTAGTTTAAACAAATTTTAAAACTAAAGAGTCAAGAGTGTATTTTAAGCTTCATATATTGAATTAACTATGTCTTCAGAGAGCTATGCATATAGAAACCATTTTATTGTTTTTACATAAGCTATTTGATATAAAATAAAAATAAAAAGTTAACAATTATTGTTCTTAGGAAAAAAAAAGTTTTAGGCCATTATTTTTCCTATTTTCTTATTGAGTGGTTCCCATGTCAATTTTTCTAATTGTTGACAGAAGTTGGGTTTGTATGGTTCAGATTTAAAGCAAAATTTTTGTTTCTGCCATATATTCATTTTTTTACTATTTTCTTTAAATGATATTTTCGATTTGCACTCGAATGATTCTTGCCCCAAATGTTTGTTATATTTCCCTGTTAATGAATGTGAAATGTCTATTTTATCCCTTTCTAAAAACAAAAACAATTAAAAAAAATAATATTAATTAAATTTTAAATTTACCTCACCATAACTTTTTTTCTCACCCACCCCACCCTCACCCTCATCTTCTTCCTCACAAAACACCACCAATGAAACTTAAGTAAGGGCTTATGGATATGGTAGATTTGGTAAACATGCAAACGAGAACACCGTTAGGCTTGTCACATAGGAGAGAGGGGGTATCTCTATGACCACCATCCGACGTGGGAATAAGTATGGGTATCTTTAGATAAAGCATAGAGAGAAGTAGTTAGTTCGGAGGTTTACCAATACCCACAAATGAGAGTCAAGTGGACATATTTATACCGTCACTGTAGGCCTTCGGGAGGTATAGACCCATGGGCCTATTTCACCGGAGCTTACCCAGCTCAGAAGGTGTTGGTTTGGCCTAAGAACACATATTCTCTATGGCCCTCATGTTCATATCACTCTAATTGGTTGTTTGTCACAACCTTTGCCACCCCACCTTTAAGGTGTTCATCACAGATGCAAGACGAATGTACAAATGCATGCCCTCTATAAACGCGTTCAATGCCTGCTTTGTTTGCCTTGTTTGTACAAATGCATGCCCTCTATACAACAAATTTAACAAGTAAGAAAAAAAAGACATTATATTTATTTTAACAATTGATTAAAAGCACTTCTTTTCTCTTTTTGATTAAAAAGAGTACAGTCGATTTGAATTGACCTTTTTCAAATAAGTTGGATGAATGACACATGAAAAGAGACAGATGAGATGAATGGTCTCTTTCAAATTGTGTATCATTTGATGTTGTTGAAAGATAGTCCACATGTATGGTTGTGGCTTCATAGTGTTTAACTGGTCTAATGTTTGTTTATTTTTCCTTTCATATTTGGGTATAAGGCTTTAAATGGTCAATCGACATCACTATCACATCATTTCATGCTTTCTTTTAAAGTTAAATTGAAGATTAAAAAAGTCAAGAAATTGTAATTTCTTAAGAACACATAGTTTAAAATTTTGCTTATATTAACAAGTTGCGTTACAAACTTATATAATGTATAGCTTTGCTTTCTTTCTACCACCATAGGTTTCCTAATCCTTTTCATAATTATATTTTTGATCCACCAAAATGCAAACCATTTTATATTGTTATTATGGTGCTACTATTATGGTTAATATATAGTTTTTAAATTATTTTCTAACAAATTACACCGATAGCCCCTGTGATTTTATAAAGTTTTGAAAAAAAATAGTATGAGAATTTATATAGATAGCCTAATTTTTTTACAATTTGTAACACCTTAGGGACTAAAGATGTTACAAATTACAAAAGAATAAACTAAAGGCATTACCAATTGCAAAATGTTTGATTATTTATGTAATTTCTTGGGAGACCTGTGGACTATTTCTAAAATTTTGTAAAACCTAAAGAACTATTCGTAGACTTAGTTGTTTTTTCTTCTCCTCTTATTTATCTATATTTAATAATTTATTAAATTGGGTTAGGGTAGGACTAGCGATCATCCATATCTATATCTATATTTATATCTATATCTATATATATAATAAACCAAATCATTTTTTATGACATGACACTCAAGGAGGCATTCTCCCCCTTGAGTGTGCGATGTGTCATCCTAGGTGTCAAGTGGTATATAAGTTATATAAAAAAAAAAAAAAACATAACAGAAAAACTATCAACTCTCTTCTCCTTCAAACCCTAACCTCCCCATCCAAACCCTTAACAAACCCCAATATTGATAATTAGTTCCCTCCCTAAACATTAACCCTAAAAAACTCCAATATCCAGCAACATTATAAAATTTCTGAATATCATAAAGCATCCTTTGATCGTCATCGGTCAAAAACTCTTTCATCCTCCTGTTGTCTATCTTCTAATCGTGAAGCCCTTTCATCCTCCTTTGTTGTCTGTCTTCTAATCTTGAAGTAGGAACATCTACAATCTTCAACAAATCATCATCGTCACTTTAATCAAAGAATATGCGTTAGGTATTTTCGGATGGTTGTGATTGTCTTTTATTTAAGATCGTTATAGTTTTAGGGTTTTGGTTTAAATATTTGTTTTATTTGAACCGTTCTGTATCTGAATATTTAAGATATGATGTTCTTGATTTAGTTTTTTTTTTTTTGGATTGTGTTTAATTGAATATTGTTATATTTTGAGGTTTGTTCGGTTATTGATTCGGTGATTTATTGTTGCTATTTGATGTTTATTGAAACCGCCACCTCCGCCATCTCTCCGCCGCGCCGCCACCTCCGCCATCAAACATAAGGTACAGTCTCTTATTCAATCTTTGTTGTGTTTCTTTTTATATCGGCGATTTATATTGATATATGGTTTTGATTTAACTTTGCTTATATATGTATGTTTATACCTGTGTGTATATCTGTATGGATATGTATGTGTTAATGTGGAGGATTTATGGATTGCTGAATCATTATGATGAGCTTCCGGTATGATGTTTGCTGTTTTTGCTATTAGTTTATTGTGATGTGTATAGCTTTAGCTGAAAAGTTAAGATCTGATTATGACTTTACTCATACATTAGATGCTAAACTTTTACCACGAGGTGATTCTTCTGTATCAGGACCTATTGTTCGATTATTCAAGCCTTTAGATGAACTCGTGGTAGATTTTGAGGTGTCTTTTTACATAATTTGGCCTACTTTAAATGATATTTGATGACGTGGGTAGCCTAAAGCAAACATAAATATATAACATTACTAAACAAATGCTTAAAGGGTTGAAGCCTACAAGGCTTCGGACAACCAGGAGCATCCTAAGTCAAAAAGATGACTTATCCCGTCATCTTTTTCATCGATCAGGACAGATAAGCTGATGGAGTAACATCAGCCAACAGACCGCAGGTCCATAGCAGCTACTTACCATTTGTGGGATGTCCTTTAGTTGCAAAAAGGCTCAAGGCAAGATGCTTTCTCCTTAGGGAGATCCCCTTTCCCTATAAATCAGAGGCTGATTCCTCAGCTCTGGACACACCATCACAATCACTCTCACTTCACTCTTCTAATTCTTTTGGTCTTGCACGTGGAAGAATATTTCTCTCCACTCGGATCTCTAGAACTTCTATTTCTGGTTTCGAGTACATCTCAAACCAGAACCTTAAAGCATCTAAAACAAGAAAAATAACCTTGAACCTCCTTCTACGTTTGCAACGTAGAAGGACACCACGACCTGCGTTAGGCAAAGTGGAACCTTTGAACCCTTGAACCTCCCTTGTGACTCAGAACTATCGTTAGGCAGTTATTTGTTGTAGCAACAAGTTGGCGTCCACCGTGGGGCTACGCCATTGCCTTTACAAAAATCAGTTGTGTAGCTCCAACTCTCTCCATGTCTGACCCTGAGTCCCAAGAGGAAGTCAACCAGATCTCTCCAAGCACAGATCAGACTTCTCCAGCCAGATCTGTGTCTTTTTCCACTCCAGGAGGCACTCCAGCTAGAACTCAGTCCCCACCTGCACATCATGGGACAACAAGCTTACAGACACCACCTCCTACTCGTTCAGGGGTGTTTTCTCCTCTCCCTGATCTTGCACAGACTCCCCAACGTATAGATCTTACCCCTGAAGGAGTGGAAAGAAACTTCCTGCAGCTTAGATCCCTTTTGAACCAGTACGTCATGAAGGAGAGGGATAAAGGAGTCCGCCTCCGTCTAGACTATGGCGAGGAGGAAGAAGTGTCGCTCTCACCGGGGCCTCCTCCTCCTCCTCTAAATGCCACCTACAGTCATAGACCACGACTCGGAAGCAGTGCCGCTGGCCCCAGCAACACACTCTCCACTTCTCAGCATGAGACAAGGTCCAGCCCCACCGCTTTCCCACTGTTTACCACCCAAGCTGCCACTACTGGCACACCACTTGGGCATGAAATCACCCTGGATCAGCTTCTACAGTCACCAATATCCAGTGTCCCTCCACCGGTAGCCACTTCATGGGATCAAGCCATGGCTTCGCTCCCCATGGCTAGGAACGCTTCCATGAGCATCCCCATGATGACTAGCAACGTGGCCACAACCGAAAACCTCCAAGGTTTTAACCTCATGCCCTATATGATATCACAAGTGATGGCTAACTTCCCTTGGCAGCAGCTCATCAGTCAAGCCATCGCTGCTCAACAGGGGACTCCGGTCGGAATAACCAACAACAGGACAGAACAACCTGTCAACCCACCCTACAAGCCAAACAGCTTATCTTGCTTCTCACCAGAAATAGCAGATTATGACTTTCCTAACAAGCTAAAGATGCCAGCTCATATAAGAACATATGATGGTTCTGATGATCCAGAAGATCACCTTCAGATCTTCTCAGGGGCAGCTCGGATCGAAAAATGGGGCGATCCTGAGTGTTGTTTAATGTTTATGCAAACCCTTGTTGGATCTGCAAGAATCTGGTTCAATGGCTTAAAGGTTGGAAGCATCCGAACCTTTGATGAACTCGGCAAGGGATTCCTTGCCAACTTTTCACAACAGAGAAGATGTGTCAAGGATGCAACCGTCATCTTCCAGATAAAGCAAAAAGATGATGAAAGCCTGAAGAATTTCATTGAGAGGTACAAAAAAGGACTTACCTACGTTGGTGCAGATGAAAAGATGAAGGTTGCAGGGTTCATGAATGCCATCAACTCAAAATACCTCACCAGGGAGTTTAACAAGAGTCTCCCCAAAACCCTTGAAGAGGCTTTGGAAAGAGCCGAAGCCCACATCAGAGGAGAAGAGGCTGTAGACATAAAGGAGCAAAGAAAGAGGGCTTCCAACTGGAGAAGCAACAGCCCTACTCGGAAAAGAGGAAACTATGGTACCTACGACAACAGATCCAGAAGATCTGAGCCTCGAAGGTCGGAAAGCAGGAACCCTCCAAGCAAAGACAGAAACATAAATTTTACAGCCCTCTCCAAAACTCCTCAAGAAATTCTGGCCACGGAAGAAGTCAAACACACCTTTAGACCACCTCATCCCTTGCCTAAAAGTAAAAGAAACGAAAACTCCAACCAGTATTGTGAGTTTCACGAAGAAAAGGGACACCACACCAACGACTGCTTTCAGCTTAAGAAGAGGATCGAAGAAGCAGTTAGATCTGGCGAACTAGCCCACTTGGTTAAAGGTGTCAAAGAAAACATAGCTGATGGCAAGAAGAAAGATGTTGCCATGGTGTTTGTTGAAAGTGAAGCGCCAAGCAAACGACAGAGGTTGGAGGATTGGGAATGTCAAGGCATCTACTTCCCTTGTACCAACGAAGAAAAACATTGTGATCCACTAGTCCTTGAAGCCCTCGTGGGTTCACGTCAAACACAAAAAGCCTACATAGACACCGGAGCTGCTACTGAAATCATGTTTGCAAAATACTTTAACCTTCTAAGCCATGAAGAACGCTCCACGCTCAAGCCAGCCGAAGCTGCCATCAAAGGCATAGCTGACATTCCCATCAAACCCTTGGGCGAGATGGTACTCAATGTAACTTTCTTCGATGGGCAAATGCGAAGAACTGAACCGCTGACGTTCATTGTCTTAGACCTACCATCCAGTTACGATGTCATCATTGGTAGACCCGGTGTAGTAGCTTTCGATATGACCGTTTCCATCAGCCGGAAGAGTGCCAAGTTCCCCACCAAAGAAGGAGTAGGAACCCTCCAACCATCAGCCTCTGTGCTAACGGTTGTTGAAGAACAAAGCAAACTCGGTCTTAGCATCAATCGTAAATACCCTGATCAAAGGATACGGGTAAACGCAGCCCTTCCTAGGGAAATTCTCTCAAAGCTTGAAGCGTTGCTAAAAAACAATGTAGATGTTTTCGCTTGGTGTCCCAGTGACATGACAGGGATCCCACGTGATGTTGCTGAACACGAACTCAAAGTTCCCCAAAACATCAAACCAATAGTACAAAAGAAAAGAAGCCTTGCACCAGAACGAAGCAGAGCAGCTTGCCAGGAGGTTGACAAACTGGTCGAAGCAGGAATCCTCCGAGAGGTCAAATACCAATCCTGGGTTGCAAACCCAGTAATGGTTAAGAAACCTGACGACTCATGGAGGATGTGCATAGACTTCAAAGACCTCAATAAAGCTTGCCCAAAGGATTGCTACCCTTTACCGGAGGTGGATTTGAAAGTTGACTCGTTGACAGGTTACCCTTGAACCTAAAAACAACTTTTAAAGTTATTCAACACCTCCCAAATTTGTTTCTTTTCACATAATGCATGCTTACAAGCTAACCCTTCAACAGGTTTCCCCTTCAAATGCTTTTTGGATGCCTATAAAGGTTATCACCAAATACAAATGAAGGAGGAAGATGAAGAAAAGACTGCTTTCCCTACTGACAAGGGTATCTTTTGTTATAAAAAGATGCCCTTCGGCTTAAAAAATGCAGGTGCCACCTATCAAAGGTTGGTTGACAAAGCCTTTACCGAACAAATTGGTAGGAACATGGAAGCATACGTGGATGATTTGGTTATCAAAAGCAAGACTGAGGATGAAATGCTCAAAGATATACAAGAAACCTTCGACAATCTCAAGAAGATCAACATGAAACTAAATCCCATCAAGTGTTCCTTCGGTTTTGAAGAAGGGAAATTCTTGGGTCATGTTGTAGGAAAACAAAGCATAAAAGCTAACCTAAACAAGGTTCAAGCCATCCTCAAAATGAAGTCACCACAAACCAAGAAAGAAGTGGAAAGCTTGAACGGCAAGCTTGCCGCCTTGAAGCGTTTCGTGTCGAAACTTGCTGAGAAATCCCTTCCTTTCTTCAAGACCCTCAAAGGTTGTGCTGACAAGAAGAACTTCAGGTGGACAGAAGAAGCTGAAGAAGCCTTCAACGCTATGAAACATTACTTGGCTTCCCTTCCCACCATTGCAGCACCTGAAGCAGGGGAAACGATCTCTGTCTATCTTTCAGTCACTGAAGAAGCCTTCAGCGCTGTTCTCACTATCGAAAGAGAAAAAGCCCAGGTACCCGTTTATTTCTTCAGTAAAACCTTAAAGTTAGCAGAGGTCAAGTACCCTCCTTTGGAAAAATTAGCCTTGGCCCTGGTACAAACGGCCAGAAGGCTTCGAAGGTACTTTCAAGCACATCCTATTCAAGTAGTCACTGACCAGCCAATCAAAAATGTGCTTGAAAGGCCTGAAACCTCGGGACGACTAGCCAAGTGGGCTGTTGAGCTAGGTGAACACAAAATCACCTACGTCCCGAGAAAAGCAATAAAAGCACAAATACTTGCTGATTTCATTGCTGAAATTCCAAGGGCAGAAACTGCTGAGGTTAACATGACCATGGACGAACCTCTCGATCCTGAAGCCTGGAAGCTTTACACAGATGGAGCTTCCAGCGTCGAAGGCTCGGGAGCTGGTCTTATATTAATCAGTCCTGAAGGGTTAGAATTCACATATGCCCTTCGTTTGGAATTTCAGACAACAAACAACGAAGCCGAATATGAAGCTCTGATCGCAGGACTCAAGCTTGCAAAAAAGATGATGGTTCACAAGCTTCAAGTGTTCACCGATTCACTACTGGTCTCTAGCCAAGTGAACGATAGCTACATTGCCAAAGAACCCAACATGAAAAAATACAAAGAGAAAGCCAAGGAAATCATGAACACTTTCCAACAATGCAAGATCAAGCAAGTTCCAAGGTCTCACAACAAAAAGGCTGACGCGCTAAGCAAGCTCGCCTCGCTAACCTTTGCTCACCTCACTAAGAAAGTATTGGTTGAGGTAATCAAGCATCCTGCCATATCAGAGTTGGAAGTCCAAGACGTTATCACTGAAAATGAGCCAAACTGGATGACTCCGTTTGTAAGGTTCCTTCAAAAGGGAGAACTACCACAGGACCCTGTTGAAGCTGAAAGGATCCGAAACAAATCGAAGCAGTATACCATACAAGATGAAATGCTTTACAAAAGAGGGTATCTAGCTCCACTGCTCCGATGTGTCGGGCCCGAACAGAGCAAGTACCTGATTAAGGAAGTTCATGAAGGAATCTGCGGAGCCCACTGTGGTCCAAGGTCAGTTGTGGCAAAACTTATGAACCTGGGATATTTCTGGCCCTCCATGCATCGTGATGCATCAGAACAGCTGAAAAGATGTGAAGCCTGCCAACTACACGCCCCAGTCCCCAAAAGTCCCAAGCATGATTTGGTACCTGTCAATTCAGCTTGGCCGTTCTACAAATGGGGAATGGATATTGTTGGACCCTTCCCACCAGCAAATGGAGGGGTTAAATTCTTATTGGTGGCAGTAGATTACTTCACAAAATGGCCAGAAGTGAAGCCCTTAGGGAAGATATCCGGAAAAAAGATAATTGACTTCGTTTGGGAAAACATCATTTGCCGGTATGGCCTACCTGGGGTGCTTGTGACGGACAACGGCAAGCAATTTGCAGAGAAACCATTCAGTGCTTGGTGCAAGGAGTACCGAATAACCCAAGTCTTCAGTTCCGTGGCCTACCCCCAGTCGAACGGTCAAGTCGAAAGAATGAATAGAAGTGTGGTTGAAGGGATCAAGGCTAGACTAGGCAGACAAGGAAGAAACTGGTTGGAAGAATTGCCAAGCGTTCTCTGGGCAATTCGAACCACCGAGAAGACAAGCAACAAGAAAACGCCTTACAGCCTTACCTTTGGATCTGAAACAGTAATACCTGCTGAAATCGGAATCACCACACCAAGAACCTTTCATGTCAATGTCCAGGCAAATGAACAAGAATCACTGCTTAACCTCGATCTCCTGGAAGAAGCAAGGGACTCAGCAGCAATCCGTGAAGCTCAATACAAACAAAAGATGGAGTCCTACTACAACGCCAGAGTTAAGCACGAACGATTCAAGACCGGCGACCTGGTTTTGAGAAACAACGAAGCAAGCAAGAAGGAAAGTCAAGGGAAGCTAGGACCCAAGTGGGAAGGCCCATACACTATCCTAGAATCCCACAAAGGGGGATCCTACAAACTGGCAAGCATGGAACGCAAAAAACTCCCCCGTCACTGGAACGGCAAGAACCTCAAAAGGTTCTTTGTTTAAGTTATAACAAAATGTTGTTCTTTTCCAAATGATGTAATGTTATCCCATCTAATGAATGAAAGGATCATTTGATCCTCTTCTAGAAACTTTGTCTTTCTATCCTAAGTTCAGGTTGAGAACCTTGCAAGAAACTCCATGGTAGAGACCATGTAAGGGGATGAGCTCCCAGGCCATATCGCTCAATAGGTTCGAAGGATAAACGGACCTATATAAGGGGTGAGTTCCTAAATCAATCCTACTCCATGAGATAAAAAAAAAAAAAACACTTTTAAAAATCTCATAGAAAGGTTTGAACAACCTACACCAATCGTTCCTTAAGTTTAAAAAACAAACTTACGAAAATATATCGAAAACACTTGATTAAGTGTTGTATATAGGATAGATGGTGACATGTTTACCTAGACTACCTTAAGGATGAATGACTGCAGCATTCAACCTTTGAAGGTGCTACCGGATAAACATTCCCAAACAGCAAAGACAAACATAAATGACAGCAGAAAAACAACAATCAAACTTAAACACGAGCCACAAAGACTTAACATTCAAAGGCTTTTAACAAAAGCCAACAAGTAGCATAATTGTTCAAAGGGCTACAGCCCATAACTACCAAGGAACCATTGAAGGTTCCAACAAAAGATAAAAAGTACTTAGAAACACAAACACAAAGTTAATTGTTTTTAACAAACCAAGATGCTAAGAAAGCTACGAATGGGAAGTTCAGACATCACCACCAGACTCTGAAGGCTTAGAGGCTTCATCCTCATTCACTACCTTGACCACCTTCGCCTTCTTTGCCTTCTTCCCTTTCTTTGGAACCTTCTCCACAAGTCCAGCTTCAGAAGCTTCAACACTAGCATCCTTGGAAAAAGTTTCAGCCACATCCAACGTCTCTTCACTATCACCAGAATGTGCCCTCTTCCTTGAAACAGATTGAAGCACCTTTGCAGAAACAACTTCGTTTAAACCAGCAGGCTTCAATTCTTTCAGCTCCTTCAAGGGTTTTCCATAGTAGGAAGAGACTTGTGCAACATAGGGATAGCTGGAGTGTTCCATCTTAAGGACAGTCTCCTTAAAAACATCCAAGGAGTCAGGCTGATAAAAGGGAGATTCTTCCAAAACTTGGCCAGACTCATGAGCTTTAAACCCTGCAACAAAACCAGCATGCTTACCATGGGTCAAAAGCTTGGTATAAACCTCCCCAAGGGCAGAGTTGAATTCGGTGGAATGAAGAAGGTAAGTAACGACTTGCTGAAATCCTTCTTCAATCAGCCATTTGTTATCACTTTGGGCAGCAGCAAGGGAAGCCTCCAACCCCTTCTTTTCACTTTCAAAAGCCTTTTTCTCTGCTTCCAAAGCCAATTGATCTGCCTCCACCTTAAGAATAGCAGCTTCATGTCTTGCCATCTCAGCCTCATGCCCTTTCTTCAGTTCATCAATAAGGGAAATCAAAGTAACCTCCTTCTTAGCATACTCCTCCGCATCCTTCTTCATATCAGCAATGGACTGTTTCATCTCCCTCTTCTTCTTGGCAAAGTCACTATACTTACCCATAACCTTCCTAAACCTACTAATCCCCTCTGGAAGCATAGCAGCAAGGTTACAGGTACCCACCATCATCTTTGCCAGCAGAGCATCATCATCCAAACCCTCAAGACAAGCCTTGGCACCAGGAGTAGCAAAGTGTGCAAGAACCTCCTCACAAATAGCCGAAGACTTAAAGTTGTCACTAGACTTCACGTTCCACCCAGGAACATACAGACCTCCCTCATCAAAGCTAGCTGACACTTCTGTTTCTTTCACCACTCCAACCTTCACTTTTTTACCCTTACCTTTCTTCACAACAGCATCCACAGGAACATCATCCATGGTCTGATCTTGCTCATCTTCAGAATCCTCAATATCATCACTAACTGTCACTGCTTCAGAAGGATCAGCAGGTTTAGCAGCCTTCAAAAGCCGCCTGCTTGACCTCCTTGTTGAAGCCTTGGAAGAACTAGCTTTAGCAAAACCCTTCACATTAGGGACAGCAACATAGTTGGTCCCATCATACCTCCCTTTCTGATATTTGGTCAGTGCATCTTCCCCATCTGCTGCTTCAGCATCAGAAAATACAACACCCGAAGCATCATCACCTTTGATAAAGTCAAGAGCCGACATAACTGCAAAAAACAGAACACATAAGGAAAAAACAAAGAAAGCAAAAGAAAGCAAAAGAAATCAACAATAAACAAAATTCATACCCTGACCATCCTTCATCACAACAGGATCTCTACCCGGCTTGTCCCAACGAGTGCTAACACCGGATAATACTAAGAAGGGTTCAGCAAATGGACGAAGCCTTGAAGGACAGGTCCTAAGAGTCGTTAGGAAGGTATCATCTAGTTCAGACTCTGAGGGTTCCCCTTCATTAAGAACGGCCTCAGGATGCCTCCACACAGGCTTAAAAGGGAAAATAGAATCAGACACCCAAAAGAACCTATTCTTCCATTGACCAACCGTCGTAACATGGGAAGAAAGAAGGTTAGTCTCCACTGATGACCCCTCGAAGGTGAACCAGTCACCATTCTTGGCAAGACGAAAAAGTCGCCTGAACATCAATAGAGTAGGATCATACCCTAGGGCTCTACAAAGACATTCAAAGTGTAAAACACGGCCAACACCATGTGGGTGGATCTGACCAAGGGAAACCCTATAATACTCAAGAACATTCAACAAAAATACAGAAAAAGGATAACGAAGGTTTGCAAATTCAAAATGACGACAGTACAAAGCAATGGAACCAGACGGACACTCGGAAATAGAGAGTTTTTTACCAGGAGCCACATGTTTGAATGACAAATCAATATCCCATTCGGCACAAAACGATTCTACCTCTTTCTGAGAAAGAGTTGAAAACGTAACGACCATGTCCTTTTTAGCGCCCATTATGCTCAAAAGGATGATCAGTAAACAAAGCAAGAAGAAGAAAAACTAACCTGCTGTGGTGAAAAATCACGAAACCCTAAGATGGATGAAGTGTTTGAGAGGATGAAGATGAAGAAAAGAAAAAGGTAAAGTAAAAAATGAAGTACAAAAAGGTTTAAAAAAGAAAAATCAAACGGTTATTTAATTCAAAAAACCGTAATAATAATGACATGCAGTAATTAGTCTGAGCAAACTGCCAGATGTCACATCAACAGTCCAATCAACATTGAAACTGCTGAGTAATAACCGCCTAAATCACAGCGAACCCCCAAACCTTTCAAGCAAAGGATAAACTAGGAAAACAGTCAGAAGCTTTCAAGCTACCGCATCAAACCTTCTGACTTGGGGGGCTGATGACGTGGGTAGCCTAAAGCAAACATAAATATATAACATTAGTAAACAAATGCTTAAAGGGTTGAAGCCTACAAGGCTTCGGACAACCAGGAGCATCCTAAGTAAAAAAGATGACTTGTCCCGTCATCTTTTTCATCGATCAGGACAGATAAGCTGATGGAGTAACATCAGCCAACAGACCGCAGGTCCATAGCAGCTACTTACCATTTGTGGGATGTCCTTTAGTTGCAACAAGGCTCAAGGCAACATGCTTTCTCCTTAGGGAGATCCCCTTTCCCTATAAATCAGAGGCTGATTCCTCAGCTCTGGACACACCATCACAATCACTCTCACTTCACTCTTCTAATTCTTTTGGTCTTGCACGTGGAAGAATATTTCTCTCCACTTGGATCTCTAGAACTTCTATTTCTGGTTTCGAGTACATCTCAAACCAGAACCTTAAAGCATCTAAAACAAGAAAAATAACCTTGAACCTCCTTCTACGTTTGCAACGTAGAAGGACACCACGACCTGCGTTAGGCAAAGTGGAACCTTTGAACCCTTGAACCTCCCTTGTGACTCGGAACTATCGTTAGGCAGTTATTTGTTGTAGCAACAATATTCCTAATAAATGTTTCTTTCAAAGAACAGAATTAACATTATTTTTCAGGATTTTAATTTGGATGCCTTAGAGAAGTTTGTTGAGGAGGCAAGTACTCCTACTGTAAGTGTCTTTGATAATGATTCAAAGAATCACCCCTATCTCATCAAATTCTTTGCCAATCCCAATACAAAGGTGAGCAGGATTTAATTGTAGTAAGTTGTATAACAACAGTAGGATGATTTTTTTTTTTTTTTAAAAGTAGTGTTCTATGGAAAAATTCATCTGCATTCTCTTACTTAGTGAAACTTTATAACAAGATATTGTTGAATTGGTAGGCATGCTTTTTGTGAACTTCAGTAGCAAACATTTTGGTGCTTTTGAATCAAAGTACCATGACATTGCCAATGAGCACAAGGGAAAGGGAATAACTTTCTTGATGGGAGACGTTGAGGCTATCCAAGGTGCTTTCCAGGTTAGCGTCTCTTAAACCGTTTTAAATTTGCATTCATACACGATTATTAAGCTTTCACATGATTATACTAATGTTTGACTGAAAACAGTTTTTTGGACTCAAAGACGACATGCACATTTACCACCAGCATGGGCCGACCGTCCAGGTGTATGCATGCTATCTTGCTCATTATGAGTCAACTTTGACAAATCTTACGTATATGTATATAACATTCACACAATACCATTGATAACATGTTATACATCTGTGTTTGTCGCGCTATTAGTTTAGTTGCTTTGAAAGTTAGGGGCTGTTTGGTAGCCTCTTAATGAGGCTCTTAACCATTTAGCGCTGAATGATTCAGCATTCAGTGTGTTTGTTTCAGCTTCTGAGTAGAATGGTTAAGTCTGAATCATTAAGATTTGGGATGTTGCTGAACCATTAAGCACTGAATTATTAAGCACTGAACTAGGCTGAACCTTAATGAGGCTTCTCTACCAACGTGGGACAACAAAACTAACCATTAAGAGGTCCAACATGCTTAACCATTCAGATCTCTTAACCATTCAGTACTTAATCAACCAAACAGCCCCTTAGATATTGTAAAAGTGGAGCTGGAGACCGGCTGCAATTTTTAGAACAAATCTTTCCCAAATGATTCATGGTTATTTGAAACATTTATCTCTGCAGTTATTATGTATGATTTATATGTAACTTAATTTATTATATACAACATTGCCTATAGTACAATCATACACATTAGACCCCCGTAGTGGGGCTTTATTTTTTGAAATTTGCAAAAATAGCGCCCCCAACACCGGAACAGGGGGTGCCAATTTATAAAAAGTGGGTTGGGCTTTATATTTATAACGCCGGTGCTCAAAAACTCAACCAATTAAAACTTGCCATGTGGCAAGTTCAAGTATATCTTTTTTTTAATAATACTAATAATAAACATAATAATAATAATAATTTAAACATAAAATTATATTACATAAAATAATAAAATTTCAAATTTTCCCCCCAAACCGTTTGAAATTCAAAATTCCCCCCCAAACGTTTAAATTTCAAATTTTGAATTTCAAACGGTTTCCCTCCAAACGGTCATATTTCTAACCCTATAAATACAACACCAAATCTGATTTTTCAGTCACACCTCCAATTCCTCATCCTCAAAACAATGAATAACATGGGTGCTGGTTTTCAAGCAGGAGCTGCCGGACCGTCTAATATCCGGCAGTACTCTCGCCGGGTCAGGGGACGGGTCCGCCCCCGGAGACAACCATTCACCTCCTCTACTCTTCCCACTGCTGCACAACCTCCTATTTCTCATCCTCCTCCTCCTCCACAACATTGGTTATATCCCCCTCCTGCTGCTGCTGGACAACCAACCTTTCCTCCTCCTGAAGCCGATGATGACTGGACGGATGAGGAAATGGTCTGGGCCATGGATTATGTCATGGTTGTTAACGAAATGGACCGACTAATGTTGTCGGCCCCCACCCCCCGGACTGCTGCTGCTATCCCCACCCTCACCCCCACCCACACCACCATCCCCCAACACCAGACTACCCCCATCCCCATCCCCCAACACCAGGCTACCCCCACCCCCTACCACGAGACTTCCCCAACTGAGGGGGACTTGGAAGCCCTCAGGGAGATTGAGGAGGAGGAACTCTACTGGAGCCGACCTACCCCTCCTCGTGAGTACTACTACTTCCCCTCGGATGCGAGATCCGATGGACGGGATAGCTCACGTTCCGTCTCACCCGAGTACATCACCCTTCCCGGGGAATGGGACAACTACTCTCCATAGTGGAGAAAATTAGGATTAATAAGTAATTTAGGAATATTAGTTGTAATTTTTTTTAATTAAGTAATTTAGGAAGTGTGTAACTTTTTTTTTAATATTAGTTGTAATTTTTTTTTAATATCAGTTGTGTGTTTTTAATATTTAGTTGTGTGTTTTTTTATTATTTGTAATTTTTTATATTTATTTGTCTTTTATTTTAATTATTTTGAATTAAAAGATTAAAAAAAAATAAAAAAATCAACCAATCACAATCAGGGGCTTTATAAATAAAGCCCCACCACTACATCCCTTTTTCAGTTTCTCTCTCCACGCTGACTCAGCAGCCACATGGACCAATCAGAAAGGAGGGCTTTATAAATAAAGCCCCCCACTACGCATGGTCTTGGTATCTGTTTTTCATATGACATGAGAATGGTACTTCTAAGTTAAAATATAAATAAATTGTTACTTTATAAAATGTCACAAGAAAGATGCATAATCAAAGTTGTCTTATTTATGATAAAAAAAAATAATACTAAATTAACTCACATTTTTAATTCTATTTAACATAAAAAAGGAAAACTTTTGGAAAAAGTGTTCCGACATTTTTATCACGTTATATTAGATTTGTTAATCCGGGACGCTTCCGGGGTATAAGCTAGTTTATCATAATTTATTTAGTTTCTTACACTAACCTGCATTATGCATCTTATTTTTAAAATCGTAATTTATCACTATTGTTTTCACTACTAAAGGTGTAATACCTTATGTTTTATTAAAGTACATGCATTAAGTCGTAGGTTGTTGGGCCTATTGTGTAATTACCGACTCATTCTATGAATGGGTCGGGCCGAATGTTATTAATCGGTTGATATTATTCGTAGGTTGATGGTTTAATTTGGATAAAACAAGTAGATTTGAGTCATCAATTCATTAAGAGCTTGTAATCAATTTTGGGTTATTTTCTGACTAATAAGATTAAGATTATTGAACATAAAGTCTTCGTGTTTTATTACGGATTGTGGCAATCACTAATTTGAAATGTGGTTGGTGGCTGATTTGAACTTTTTGCGTGCCTATGAATCGTTTAGTTTTTAAGAAGACTACACCGTAACACCAAAGCCTGTATCTAAGTCGTATATCTAATCAAAAGAAAGTTGAGGACAGTTGACGTGTAGGCAATGGTTTTAACTTTAAGGTTACAATAGTTTAAAATTTAAATGCGAACATGGAATAAATGGACAAGAGGGATACACAGACAGATATATTGGATTGGATCTATGCACACAAGACACCACTTATTAATTACACAACAGGGAATTATGCTTATTATTTGGATAAAATATAGATAAAGGTTTGAAAATGGTATCTTGATGACTAGACTTGAAATGCTTTCTAAATGCCAATATTGAGGTCACAAACCACACTAATAATATTTATTTGTCAATACAAGCTACTAGCATCTGTAATCAAAACTTACACATCATTTTGTGACTTTAAAACCCTGCAACCAACAAGAAAAAGGTATGATTCAGTTGTTCAACTACATCAAGCAAGCTACAAAATCTAAAACCGCATACCTTCACCCTCTTGAGTAAAGCCTTGGCATTCTCATCATTCTTAAAATGATCACGAACAGGCTGCATTTCATGTTATATACGGATTATGTAATGCAACATCAAACACTATAATAAAATTAAATTCTATTCTAATCTAATAATAACCTGCAAAATTCTATTCAAGGCCTTTGATAGAGCCGGTTTTAGGTCAGCGGGATGTAGATTCCCCTTTTCGTAATCACTGATTAGCTCTTCAAAACTAGTAAAGGTCCTACACATATATACATAACTATTAACATCACACTCACATCATTTTTAAAACTATATATAAAATGAATGAAGCTCACTTTTCTCCTCCGTTTTCGGCTTTTCTTTCAACCTTGAACTCATTAAACCACGGGAATACAATGTATTTTATGTAGTCAAGACACGGGTTCCCATCAACAACATTTGGTGGACAATATGCTTTTTTTATCTTCAAATTAACCTCAGCCTGTCACATTCACCATGCAACAAAAAATTAACATGTTACACAACCCAAAATGCAATATGAAGTCAATACCTCCTCATCTTCCATAAAGACGGCGGAAGAAGCATCAGATTTAGACATTTTCTCTTGCCCTTGCAACAATCCGGGAAGCATGTCTGCACGCACCAGATAACAATCACAAAAATATCAACATTTATAATATATGTATATGTATGCAAGAGTGTTAAAATTCGGAATCTTACGGTGTGACAATATGATAGGCTTATTTTTCCTCTTGATATCATCACAGTACTCCCTAGCAAGTACATTCACTTTCCTTTGATCCATGCCTAACTGACAAATGTCAGCCTGTTTCGACAAACAAACAAGGATTATCAACAGGAAACAAAATCCACAATGCAATGTTTCTTAAGAAATAACACCGGGTAATTGAGCCATTTTCACAGACAAAACTAACGATAAAACAACTAAAACCTATCCACCCTTGAGAAAAAACAAGAGACAGCAAACCTTAAGAAAAAATATATCTGCACATTGCATGCACGGGTAAAAAATCTGAGCAGCTGTCAGCTCATCCTGCTCATTTCGGCCCATAATTTGACAGCACCTACAAAACAATCAATGATAATGCAAACAAAGACTAAGGCTTTTCTGTTTGCATTAATAATCTACAATTATGTAAACAGAATCATAATTTTTACCTCATTATCCGAGGAAGTTTGTTTCTTCTAGCAATGTCCATCACCAGAGGCCAATATTCATGTGCCCGAGAATTAATTTCCTCTGAAGACCATAGAAACTCTACTTGATCTAGATTCATCCCGGCTGCTTTCCATATCTCAATGAGGTAACGCCCAACAGTTTGGATTCTACCTAAATCTCCACCCATTTTGTTGTTCAGCTGGGCAAACCAATCGGCTATCCAAATCTTGACTTTGCAACCAGCAGACGTCAGTTTATTGACATTAATGGTCTTCATAACACCCTGTTAAGCAAGTTGAAATTAGATCTCCCTTATCTTATCTTTATAAAAAAAAAAAAAAAAACTCTTATATAATCCATTGCGAAAAGTACAAATTTTGTTAGTTAATTTAAGCAAAAAGGTCAACCAACCAAACGTACCTGTGCTATATGCATTCTACCAGAAGGTTCAAAGCCATCATAGCAAATGGGTTGAGGCTTCTTGGTAAGAAGATTCAAGAGTTCTTCTTCCTGAATACACTCTTCACCGACACTCCTCACAATCCTAAATTTTTCCTCCACGCTCATCCTTAGCACACAAAACCAATCCACCAATGAGTAATAAAGAGTGCAAGTTAAAAACAACTAAATCTTCTTTTAGTCCAATATCAAGTTTGCAAATCGACATGTAGAGGTAAATTTTTATTTTATTTTTGCAAATGATGTCAACAAAGTTATTTTAATCTATTCATACTATTAGCTTTTTCATAAAACTTGTTGAATTGCATTTAACTACCTAACTATCTGTAACTTCTTATTTGTGCCATGTTGTCAACAAAGCATTCTTAATCTATTAACACACGGGTGTCACATTGAACACTAAATGGCTTGCAATCCCATTATTTAAATGTACACAAATTAGCTTCATCTTTGTTTAATCAGCCTCCAAAAGGGTGACATTACATATCAGGTACAAGTGAAAAAACCATTAATTTTACTTAAATTAGCAAGGACTTACTGCGTAGTGGGTGAATTTGAAGACGGTGATTCGTCTTCTGACTTCAAAGAAAGTGATTCAACTTCTTTTGCTGGAGGGTTTTCCATTGCAGACTCCGTTTCTCTCTCGTTATTTGTTTTCTTCACTTGCTGCTGGTGTATCAATCAATAATCAGTTAGTAAGCTCAATTGAATTGCAAAATAGTCTATCTACAGATATTCGAATGTGGCAATGTGCTTCCAGATAGTTCTATAATATTCATAGTTGTTAAAAGCCATCGCCTCTTGCGTCTAGGCCCATTTTTTTAGGCGAGGCGATGCATTTGCGCTTTGAGTCGAGGAAATTGCGCTTTAATTCTCCACGTGATGGTTTAGGCGTAGGTTTCTAGCCAAATTCGTTAAATTATGGCTAGATTCCAGTTAGATTTCTATTTTTATCAAGGAAAACAATTTGTATACACTAATACATCAATATTTTAAAATTTTTGATACTAACCAGATGAAAAATAGTATTATTTTAATATATTTTTACTTTATTTTCTTTGTTTGCTTTTTCTCTCAGGCTCTCGTTTTTCTTGTGCCTCACGCCTAGGCCCCAGGCGAGGCACACTCGCCTTGAGTGCGCCTAGCGCCTTTGATAACTATGATAATATTTAGTAAAACCATGGTTTAAAAAAACGGGTGAGGCGTACACCTCGAGGCAAAAGTCTAAGAAAACGAGTCTGAGGCGCGCCTCATGGGGTTCAGATTGTACATACGCCTCTAAGGGTTGAGGCACTAAGAAAATGTGCGCCTCAGGTGGTTTAGGGTGTGTTTTTATGTGTCTTAGACTTTTTTGGGTCAATTGTTTTATTTTTTATATGTGTTTTTGATGTTTTAGACTTTTCTAGGTCAAGTATTTTATTTTTTATAGACACATAATTTTTAAATTTATTGTTTGACGGGGGCTCGAGCTTACGCCTCGGCTCGCCTCGAGGCTTACGACTCATGAGGCGAAGGGAAAACGCCTTGAGGCTCGTTTCCGTTCTTTTAAACTTTGAGTAAAACTGATCATCATCGTACTCAATAAATCCCACCAATAGCAAAGCTAAAGTAGGGGTATGAGGAGGGTAAAATCGATAGTAGTTTTGCTTCAAGCCTTAAGCCTTGGACATACGAAACATAACACTTAACACTCGTGACGTGACAGACATTTATTTACATAAAACCTAAAGAAGATAAGCATAAAACTAATTGACTGCTTGTAACTTTAGTTATATAATATAAATTTTATGTCTAAGGTAAGACTAAGGAAATGTTTAGAATAATAATGTTATCGATGTCGAAATTCAATTAAAGGGATTTGAGAATGTGAATACATAGACGTAACATCAAATCCTAAAAATCAAATAGAGAAATCAGATGATTGATCAAATTATGTAAGATTGAATTCAATGGAGGAATGGTGCACAGGGTTTTATCGTCAAATAATGATCAGAAAGAAACTAACTATATATTTTGCATAATGACTAGGTAAAAAAACTAAAACAATCAAGTGAAGTTATTAATAAACAAAGAATGGAACCTGGAATGGAATACAGCTGCTGCTGCTGCTGCTGCTGCTGAGTTGGATGGAACTTGGAAGGAAGCAAGATGTGAATGAAATTGTGAGAGATGGAATAATAATAATAAGGAGGAGGGTTTGGTTGTTTGACTTTAAACTGAGCTTACTATTAACTTCATATGGGCTGGGCCTCCTAATACAACATCAACTTACTATGCTTTAGTCTTTTTCTTTTTTCTTTTTTTTTTGTGTAAATATATTTTTTTTATTATTAATTTTATTTTTCTTTAGATCTGTCACGGCCTGTGCATTAATTTTTGTAAATTTCTTCTTTTCTCGGTGACTCGGTCGGTGCTATACCAATATAGAAGTGCATATTTCGGTTTTTTTTAAGAACACACCGGTTTTGAACTGATTTGGCTGTCGCCAGTTCCTTTCTTACATTTTTGTGAACCATTTTTTGCGCGCATGTTTTTAAAAAAAGGCAAGATAAAAGATGTTTTTTTACGTAAAGTTCAACTTTTATTGTTTCTTACATTTTTATGGTGTATGTATATATAAAACTGCAACTTTTTAATATAATATACCGGTTTTTTCATACTTGTTCGGTTCGGGTTGGCTAGGAAAAAAGGGGAATCGGTGGGGGACCGGCAATTTGGATCTGGAACCCAGACCGGTTTGGGTCACGTCAGTTTGAACAGTTTAGTTCCTAAAACCAGTGTTTTTTTTGCACCTCTATGATAACATGCCAAGGTGCTGTACAACTATCATTACCCTATATGTTTAAATGTGAATGCTGATGAATAGTGCAGGCTTCATTTCGAGTAGGTATTATATACTAACTGTTTTGATAATTGTAAGAAGGAAATGTGTAGTGCAGTTGGTTTGGCTGTTGGTGTGTGTTGTTGTGTTGTTCAGGTTCGAATCTCTATATGGGCCGTCCTGAGAATTCTTTTTTTTTTCTTTTTCCTTTTAAATCAAAAACTAAAATCAGAAATGAAGTTAAAATAAAAAAGAACAAAAAATTGGTTAACACGTGTTGTGTTTCTTGGCATGCCACATCACCTGATTGTTTAGTCACTATTCCACTATATTTTTTGTTCTTTAAAAACCTTACTTTCAAGTCAATCAATTTGTTTTTGTTGTTTGGTTCATCACAGCAGCAGAAGCAAGCAGCATAACAGGTAGACACTACAACTAAGGTCGATGAATTATTGGATGCATGTTTGGTGTAGTTCATGTTTTAATGTTTGTTCTAATTTTTTTTTTTGTTCTTTGGTTTTCCGCAGCAGCAAAGGTAGGCACAATAACAGGTAATAATGTCGATGAATTATGGGTTGCAAATGTAATGGTGTTTATTTAAAGAACATCATCTTTAAAATTTGTTTTTTTGGTGTTGTTTCTAAGTTCATGTTTTAATGTTTGTTGCAAATAACATCATCTTTAAAATCTTTTTTTTCGTGTTCCTTGCAACTAATGATGATCTGTTTTGTGTTGATAACAAAAATGTGGGTGAAATAAGGTTGTGTAACCGTTTAGGTGAGCCGAATTTTGTGTATGGTTTTAGTCTGTTTTGGGTTTGTAAGAACAAATGTGGGTGAAATAAGGTTGTGAGGTGATTTAGATGGATTTTTGGTTAATGCATTGTTTTTGTGTCATGGAAGAATTGTTAATGTATTGTTCATGTGTTCGCTACTTGATCATGTAATTCAGAATATTTTTTGGAAAACTGGATGAACATATGGTTGTTTATGTGTTCTTGCCCAAATTAGCTGATAGGTTTACACGGTATAATTGTTAATGTATTGTCTATGTGTTAGTTTGTTGATCATTTAAGTCGAAATTTTTATTGAAAATCTGGATAACATAGAAATAGGGTTAGAGCATATGGTTATTTATGTGTTGTTACCTAAATAAGGTGCTAGGCTGTTTAGAACAGTATGTTTGATAGATTCTGTTAATATAAGTTGTTGAATTTGCAGTTTTGGAATGTGTTTCTTAGATTCTGTTAATATGATCTCATAAGGTGTTTATTGATATAATGATACATGTGTTGTTGAATTTGCAGTTTTGGAAATTATGGTTTATGATATATGCAGTTTGTTTATTTTTTTGCGCATCTTTTGATATGGCAAAAGTAGACACTTTACGCGTTTAAAAAAACACGTCTATTGTACTATTTTAGGCGTTATGTATTTTTTCCTTTTTCGTTGAGCCACCTAAACATAAACAAACTGCAAATTTTGTTTTCGATGCTTGAATCTTCTGTTATGTTGCATTGTTTGTGGAGTTACTGTTTCTGTTAATAATCTGCTATGGCGTTTTAAAAAAATGTGTAAACTAAAATAGTTATGCCGTTTGTTTTAGATGCTTAGGGTGTATACTTTAAGTTTCTTTTAGTTTTATTATTTGATTTTTGAACTCCTTAAAAGCATGAGGTTAAAATTCTGTTTGTTTTTGTTAAAGCCTTTTTTTTGGTAGAGTTTCCAAACGTCCTCTTGCTCGGTTAGTGTCGTCTTCGTTTATCACAGGGTAAAATTAAATTGATGTTAGATGTAGTTTTGCTACATAGAACGGTTAAAGATTGGATTGATATGTCATGTGTGTTGTTTAAGTGTACTCATAGTTGTCAATAGCTACTTATATGCAACACAGATGAAACATAAAAAAGTAGAGAAACAAAATAATTCATGATGTTTGTTTTGAAATGTAAAAGCTATATACTTTGAGTGTTACAACAAAAACGGTTCACGTCTATAGTTAGGTTATTTCAGACATCAAATTTATGTTTTCTATTGTGATGTAGTTTGCGCAAGTTTGTTACTCGGTAATACTAATGGAAGCGTTCTGTTTTAAAATGCAGTTTCCAGAAGCTGTGTTCGCTTTGTTGATGCAAGTTAGTTTTGGCCTATTTATATACTTGTGTGTTGTTGGTTATGAAAGTTAGTTTAGAAGTTGTTAGGAATGTGTGTCTGTTGTTTTAAGCATGTGTATTCAGTAGGTTTGTTTTTTCTTCATTTAATTGTCTGTAGCGTCCAAAAGGGCAGCGTGTTCTGCCTTCCTCATTTGAGGCGGGTTCATCGTTGCAGGCCGAAGCAACTTCGTCATCAACCATCGCGTTACAGAGAACGCGCAGGCAGTCCATTCTGCGCTCTAGGGCGGTGTATGATGCTAGAGTTGCTTCCAGTTCTTAGCAGATTGGATAAGGACTTCATACAAACCTGGCATTAAAGAGTTCAAAACACACACCTAGACATATTACATTTAAGAGTTCAAAAGCATTTTCATGCTTACATTTATTGGGATATGGAAATTAAGACAAATAAGCGTTTAGGCGTTTGATTCACTTAGGCACCTACTCGCTTAGACGCATAGGCTTTTAGTCACGTAGGCGCATAGGCGCTTATTCGCTTAGGCGTTTAGGCGCTAAGGTGTATGATTTGCTTAGGTGACTAAGCGTTTAGACGCTTGATTCACTTAGGCACCTACTCGCTTAGACGCATAGGCGTTTAGATGCTAAGGTGTGTGATTCGCTTAGGTGCCTACGCGACAATCGCTAAAAAAACTGATAAGTAGCAACAGCTTTTCATTTTCTATAATATTAAACTGATATTACAAACGTTTGTACACATGAAACAAGCAATCCAACCGCCGACAGCTGGTGTGGTCGCTACGGCATTTATTTATTTTGAATAAATAAATAAATATTTAGAGCCGAACCACAACTATAACGAACTGCACACACACATATATTATTTTGGTTAACGCTACAACATTTATTTATTTTCTTTATCCTTTGTCTTATTGTGCGATACACTTTGAACACTCACCGCGTCCCCACACCAACACCGTTTAGATTAAAACAAGTATGGTCTATATTAAGCATTCAATTGTTCAACCTTTATAGTAAAAGCTAACTTATAACTCTAAACATGTTTACTTAAGTGTGTTGCTTTCTTATTTTTATTGTTGTTTAGATTTAAGCCTAAATAATGTAATATTAATCCATCGATATACAATATTAAAATATATCATTGTCAGCATCGTCTTACGATCCCACCGCAAAGCGGGGGGCTCAACTACTAGTTCATAATAGCATAAAATGTCGACCATTATTATATAATAATTTATGAAAATACGATGACCACTATATTAACTGGATACATATTTTCAAGAAGAAAAACGTAACCTACAACCTTACGTTTTAATATATAATTCTTTATTTATGTTAAACAAACAAAACAATATTCAACCTTGATTTCACCTCCTCCCATATATAAATTAACAAACCATGGTATATATCAAATAATCCAAACACATAAAAACCATTCAATCGAATACATTGATACCTCAAAAATCCCAAAAATGGAAACACCAAAAGGAAGATCACGAAAATGTCTCAAGATTTGTTGTGGCGTGTCGATAGCAGTAACTTTCATCTTTATCCTGGTGTCTATAGTCTTATACTTCACGGTCTTTAAACCGAAGGACCCACAAATCACTGCCCACCCGACAAGTCTTGAAAACCTACAAGTTCAACTTTATCCGAATGTAAGCATAAATGCAACTATTGTTCTAACCTTGACGGTCGCTAACCGTAACTATGGGAGTTTTAAGTTCAAGGACTCGATTGCCTATGTTTATTATCGAGGGATATTAATAGCTGAGGTACCCATAGGACATTCAGAGGTGCCCGCTCGTGGTAGTTCTACCATGACAGCGTATGCAAATATTACTGGGGATAAAATGGCAACCGATCCTAATTTTTATAGTGATATTGTAACGGGTCATCTAAATTTTACCTCTACTTCGATTATGCATGGGAAAGTTGGCGTTTTGAAGATTATAAAGGTGGGAGCAAAGGTTGATAGTGTTTGTGACATCGGGGTCAACATTTTGACACTAGAAGTTTTCCCAAAATGTCACTCAACAGTTGATTTCTAAGATTTTTTTTTATAAGTAATGTTGTCTTGTATAAATCTTGTTATATTGATGTATTTTCCTCTAGACGTAGCAATTTACAGATCATCTTTATACTTACTTTATATCTATATCTATATTATAACTAAAAAAAACTATAGGTGACACATGTCAACATATAATGTCACCTTGAGAGGCAAAAGTAAAATTGCATTAACTTTAACGTTATTTTACTAATTTCGTGAAAATAACGTTAAGACGGTGGACGGTTAATCATGCATTACGTTGTTGTGGCATTGTTAGCCAAAAGACAAGGGGGTACATGCACCAATCGGGCTTGTCCAGTTGCGGAGTGTTATGTGCCTTATGTCCAAGACATGATGAAAAACTATCGAGCCGGTGATATCAATGGAAGTAGCCCCTCTATTTCTATTGGGCCGACTTTACCTTACTTTTGTTATTTGTGGGATTAACTGAGTAAGATCATGATAACAATGACGTATGCCCCTCATATTTAATTATGAGTATTTATTCTTTAATTATTAATGGAGATGAGTAGGGCTGCAAGCGAACTGAACTTTCAGCGAACAGTTCATGAACCGTTCGGCGGGAACTTCGTTTGTGTTCGTTCGTTTAATAAATGAACGAACACGAACAAAAAATTTTGTTCGTTTAGTTAAATGAACAAACATGAACAGAGGACGCGTTCGTTCGTTTATGTTCGTGAACGTTCGGTAACGTGTTCGTTTATGTTCGATAGTTTAATAGGATTTTTAATTTTTATACTTTTTTTATTTTCTTTTATTTTTATTTATTTTACCCATATAAATAAATAATATATGTGAGGTAAATATATGACTATATGAGATCAATACACCTACTTTTAGTATCCAGTTTCATTATATGTTTCCACCATGCCCTCCTCCATTCACCTCTGATGCGAACTTAGTTTTTTGAGACACTAATTCATTATGTTTACTTATATTATGTTAATACTAAGTATGTTGGGACAATTAAGTTATATTTTGGGTGGATCTAGCTAATGCCTTAATGTATGTGAATTCGATCTTATTCGAAAGTTAATATTGTGTTTTCTCCATTCATGAACACTTGTTTGTGTTCATTAATGTTCGTTTGTGTTCACGTGCGTTCATGAACAAAATTAACAAACGGACACAAACGAACACAAACACAACTGTTTTCTTAACAAACGAACACGAACATAAAATCTCGTTCGTCAAGTGTTCATGAACAGTTCGCGAACACATAATTTCCTTAACAAACGAACACGAACAACGCCTTGTTCGTGTTCGTTCGGTTCGTTTGCAGCCCTAGAGATGAGTGGTAAGAGAAGTGGAGTCGGTCAAGGAGAGAGGAGGGTTTGGTGAAATTACCTAGCCTAAAAACCAAGCAAGGAAGAGGTTGTGGCTTAAAACCAAGAAGACAAAGCAAATGACAAAAGTACTCGTAGGGGGCACGGGGCACAAGAGGCTAGTGCCTTTAGGCTTCACTAACCGAGAGGCTACATGGTTTCGACCCCTGGGGCTTGGATTTTCGGCTAAGGAATTCGGCTTAGTGAAGCCGATTGGGTTTGTCTCTTCCACCCCCCCTCTCTCTCTCTCATATTTTTAAAAATGTTTAGGCTAGTTTAGGCTTGCCATTTTCAGTACTTAAGGGTAAAAATGATGTGACACTCTTTGATTGCTTAGGATGAAACTATATGGATGAAACTATATGAGGCTTGTGCCACTTCCCCTTACAAAAAATCACAAATATACCATTAGCAACAAATAACAATAGTGCCCCACAGGAAACATCAAATTAATAAAATTGTTAGGAACTATTCATCAAATTAATATTTATTATATCAACTAGTATTCTAACCAGCCGCGCGTTGCGCCGGCCGCAAGGCGCGTATTATAGGCTTCAATAGAAACTCAACTTAGCACAATCTGCCCTAGTATACTACCAGGTGTGTTGAAAAACACCATGGTTGTATCTTGTAATCTAAGATACAACAATTCAAGGAATTAATTCATAGAAATTTAGTGATAGAACAAATGCTAAGATTAAAAAAAAAATAGTAAACAAAAAAAGACCTACAAATTCTATAAGAAATTACATGCGCCCTAGGCACAAACCTGATAGACAATCATGGTAATCACATACAAGTATAAGTCACAGTAACATGATAAATTATCCCACAAAATGACAAAAAAATGCAAAAAGAAGCAAATCAAACCACCTTCGCCAACCGTGGTAGCACCGCCATATTCATATGATTGACCAAACCGGCATCACCAAGCACCATTATGTTCACCATCCTTGGTAAAGCAGGAGTCGAGCGCTATAAAAGTCGTGTTTCGTAGACTGGATGCTCTATTTCATTTTAACTGCAAACGGTGCATAAATTGAATCCAAAAGAGTAAAGAATATTAGCGCATAATAGTGTATAAACTAACCCAAAACAGTGCAATTTTTTTTATCCACAACAGTGTACTAAACTAACCCATAACAGTGCAGAATTATAACTGAGAGAAGGTAACCTGGTATTTTGCAAGTTTGCTTCTTTCAACAATTTTACATCTACAAAACACTCCTTGGCATAAGCAATGACACGTTTGAGGCATAAAAAAAATAAGAAGTCATATGTGTCGTAACATTTAAATCTATAAAAAAACAAATGTTTAATATTAGCGTAGTAATCTTACTTTAAATGCACCATTCAGGAGAAAATTATTTATATTCCATGTAATAAAGAATGAAATAAAGAGTTGTTAGTATAACAAATTAATAAATAAGTGAATAAGACAACTAAAACCAAAGAATGATCAAGATTTTTATGCAATGGAGTAAAGAAGACGTCTTTTTCCACTAACGTTGTACGTACACTAAATTTGCAGCAGGGCCTATTTTGATTACCTTTACTTAGTTTTATTGTTCTTCATCTTTCTATATGTCACCTACACACATGTATAAAGTTCTTATTGATGTGTGAAATTAGAAATGAGAAAAATAGTGAAAATAAGTTATGAACATTGTACCCCATTAGAGACTTTCGCAATGTGTAAAGGAGTATCAAAACCATCTTCTGAAATCTGAAATATCATCAAAAGTAATTGTGAATGATGAATCATATAAAATGCAACACACACGTCTTAAAATTCAGAAGAGTGACGAACGACACAATTGTTTTTAGAGGAAAATCATTTACTTTTAATCGTGTAAAGAACCACCTTGTCCAAGGTCAAAGGACACAAAATCAACCTTGTTTGGTTTTAAAACAACATTATGGGTTCCTAACTACAACAAAAATAAGAGATCCGTAAGCCCATGAAACTGGATAATAACATATAGAACATTGAAATTTCCAAATGAAAAAAGAAAGACAGAAATAAAAGCTACCGATTAATAAGGCAAACTGTATTTACTTTGTGAGCAGGAAGAAAGTCCTCTTTGTTTGATTGGTTTTCAAGAAGACTTTTGCCCACTAACCCAATCAATGGAAAGCTTGTAAGAAGAAAGTGAAGCATAATAGGACACTCACACAACTATAAAGAACTAAGTTACTCATGGTATAGAAAAATAATAGCTATGTTCTGGTGAGAACTTTGTTTTGTGTCTTCTATTATTAAAATTCAATATTTGTTGAAACATGAAACTATAATTCATATTCTATTCAATATACTAAATAATGCAAGTAATGACTATAAAAGAGGTACAAACCTGAACATCTACAGACTTCAAATTAAGAATGGTAGATCCTTGCTTTGATGCAGCATCCAAATTTCTATTAGCACCAGATGCAATAGCTCATTGAAAAGATATAATAGCCTCCAATAATGTCGACGACAAAATAAGTCAGCAAGAGCATACAGACTACACCAAACAGGAATTCTGTAATTGCCATATAAGAACAAAAAGAATCCAAACCTAAAGATGTTGTGCAGCTTCAAAAATCGCACCTTGTTGTGATTTGGTTGAGAGTAATTAGTATATGGTTGAGTCAACATATTAAGCACACCGGTAATTGTCTCATGATCTTGTGCACCTGCTCTACAATTACTTCAACCAAAACAAAACAAACTCCAAAATCACCAAAGACATCCAAAATCCTAAAAATACAACATTATCCAAAATTGAACAATAGAAAAACATGCACTATGCAACAAAGTAAAATAACAACACCGCAACCAATTGTCGCGGCTGACCACCGACGGTAATCATTAGCTTTTCAGATGAAAAAGAATAGCGCCACCACTCGTGCCATTATTCCAGTTCCGAGTTGTTTCCTGCCGTTTAGCGTCACCGATTGTGGCTGGAGAGACATTACCAGACCTGGTCACGACTCCTGCCGGAGTCACCCTCGATTGAGGAAAGCTAATTGTGTCAAATATTGACATGCAACCATAGATCGGTTGTTAATAGAGTACACTGTAACGAAAAAAAGAATTAATGTTTGGGCTCTTACCATCTTTACCGAAAAGCGAAGGGTTTACTGGCTACCGTATCCACCCATCCTTGTCATACCCACCTCCCTATCGTGCTGGGGACCAGTCGCTGAAAATATCCGGCTGCTAATCTCTTTTTCTCTCCCTTAGTGTTCGTGAAGTTAGAGGTAGGATTCGATGGTGTGTTTAGTGGTGGTGGGTTAATAATGGGAGTCAGACGTAGTGGTGGCAGCCATTTGGGGTAGGGGTTGGTGGTATATAGGTTTGGAAGTGGATGAGGGTGGATGATGGTGGTTGTGGATGGAGAGAGAAATGGGGAAGATAGGGTTGTAGGAAGGCTTCGATGGCGGTGCAGTAGAGAGAGAGAGAGAAACAAAATGCAGATCTTTGAACTTTAGCTGAGACAATAACACGTTATCAGCCTTACGTGTCATCAGAGGAAGAAGGGGCCACTAACAACAAAAGAATCGTGGCAAACAGGCGTATAGAAACCTGCAAACCGTTTTATGAGGAAAAAAAAAACCACACAAGATTCGAACCGGGGTACACAGTTTACCAAAATAATCACCATACCACACGTACTGCATCAACTTTTGAAAATAAATCAAACACAAAAATCTAAATACACAAACCAAGGATAAAGTGTAATAAAAAAAAAACCAACAGCCTGCTGCCACGTGGCAGCAGCACTATTCATGAACAATGGGAAATTAATATATAGGATAATATTAATTATCAATTTACGTTTAAACTTATTTTTTCTACTTAAAAGTTTATATATAAGTTTCATAATATCACTAGTTTTTATTGGCATAATTTTTTTTTATCACTAAGTATATAAAATTAACGTGTTGAACACATGAGACCATCTTGTTTATTGTTTTCCCTCCTTTTCAAATGTACCAACCCCTAATAAAACCCTTAGTAGGGTCGTCTTTGAAAAGTATAAAATTTTTTTTTTGACCTGAGGCCACAACAATTAAATCAGACCCATATAAATTTAAACCCAATCATATATAAAAACCCGCTATAAAAAAAACCGGGTTCACTATCGGAAGTCTAAAGTGTTCGGTATCGGTTGTGTAAATTGTAAACCCTTCTGCCTTCTGAACACCCGCTCATCCCTCACTTTCCCTTCTAGATTCTCCCGCCTTCACATATTAGGCCCACAAAAATCTTTTTTAAGTTGTTTAAATTTTATTTTAGGTTGAATTTGTTTTGTTGGCTTTAAAAAATAAGTGATTTTGAGTCTTATTAGATGGGTTAAGTTAAAAATGAATACAATAGCCTACAACCAATAAATATTTATAAATTAAAAAAAAAACTTTGGACTCTTAAGATTTTGAGCATGAGGCCATCGCCCGCGCCGTCCCTATTAAGGGCCGGCATGACTCTTAGAAAATATCATTTTGGAATTCCTAAATTTTTCTTACTACAGATTTAGTATTTCCAATCTATAACTTAATTTATTATATATTGAAAACAATAATATGCTCAATTTTGTAAATATTTTGTTTTTTCTGTTTTAACTTGTAATATAGAACGTTTTATAAAATTTAAGAATTAGTATTGCAACGTGCCTATTTACTTTAGGTTTCCATATAGATTTTACTTAAAAACGAGTTATGAATAATAATGTACAAATAATCGAAGCATAATTGTACATGTTATTAAAGTTTCCTCGCGGTCTATTTTTTTTAATGAAGGAACACAATTTACCTGTTTCATTATATTAATAATATAATATAATGTGTTAAAAAAATCTGATTGCGCGGATGCGATGTACTTATTATTATCTACATTTGATAAAAATATATATAAAGTGGAACAGGTCAAATATAACTATTTTTTCCGTTAATGTGACAAACTGAACAAATATCGTCCTAACATGAGTATCATTACCATTATTTGTTTTATGGTTTTTTTGTTGATCCGATATAAATGTTAATACAGATATCTATTGTGTAGCCTTAAGATATGAGATTGGATTGGGATTTAAGCATTAAGATATGACAGTCGAATTTACTATTTTTCTTCAGGATGTCATAGAATTCTTTACACTTCTCTGAGGATTTTGAGATGAATCTGTTTAAGGCTGCTATCCTGCCTGTCAGCCTTTGTACATCCTTGATATTTTTTGGGGATTTGAGATCAAGGATGGATTTTATTTGTTCGGGAATGGCTTCTATCCCTCTTTTGGTAACTAGATATCCAAGAAACTTTCCAGCACCAACTCCAAAGTGACACTTTGATGGGTTCAACTTCATATTGTAGGCATACAGGATGTCAAATGCCTCTTTAAGATCTTGAAGATGGTTCTCTGCCTTCTTGGATTTAACCACCATGTCATCGATGTATACTTCCATTGTGTCCCCAATATTTTCCTTGAACATCATATTCACCAGCCTTTGGTAGGTTGCACCTGCATTTTTTAGTCCAAATGGCATAGCTATATAACAATATATACCTGATGGGGTCATGAATGCTGTATCCTCTTGGTCGTCTAGTTCCATTTGAATTTGTTGGAATCCTGAGGATGCATCCATGAATGTCAGCATTTCGTGGCCTGCTGTAGCATCCACCATTGAATCTATATGTGGTAATGGAAATGGGTCCTTAGGACAAGCTTTATTGAGGTCTGTGTAGTCTACACATACTCTCCATTTCCCATTTTTCTTCTGCACCACTACCACGTTTGCCAACCATCTTGGGAATTTTACTTCCTTATCATTTTAAATTTGAGCAACTTGTCCACCTCTTCTTGTATAATGACGTTTCTTTCTGGTGCATATTTTCTGCGTTTCTGCTGGATGGGTTTGAAGTTCTTATCAATCCTAAGTTTATGGGTAATGACATCCTTAGAGATTCCAGTCATATCTTCGTGCTTCCATGCAAAGGTAGACATCCTGCATTTAAGAAATGAGGTTAATGATTGTTCAATGTCATGAGGAATATTCTTACCAATCAGCCTAGTGATATCCTTGTTATTGTCGTCAAGGCAGACAGCCTTTACATCCTGATCAGGATGTGCCTTGACATCCTGAGGATGGCACTGTGCATCCTTCTGTAATTGCGTATGCTATGCTTGTTGTGATGAAGCCTTCATCGATGTAGTATAGCAATCCTTGGCTTCTTGTTGATCGCTATTGACTTTGACAACTCCCCATGGTGTAGGTAACTTTATACACTGGTGATATGTCGAAGGAACTGCCTTCATGTCATGTATCCAAGGTCTCCCCAAGATGATATTATAGCAGGATACGGAATCTATCACACAAAATCTCTGGATAGAATTCACTCCCTCTACATACACTGGTAGCTTGATGTCACCTACTGTACTCTTAGTTTCTCCACTGAAGCCCACCAAGACTGAAGACCTGGAAACTATTTTAGATTCCCGGATATTCATTCTTTTTAAGGCTTCTAGTTGGATTATATTCACTGAGCTTCCACCATTTACAAGGATCCTGCGAACAAAGTGATTAGCAATATATAAAGTTATAACTAAACCATCATGATGAGGGTCAAGGATATTTTCTCTATCTTCTTCCTCAAAGCTGATCACTTTAGAGGTCGTCAGGATGGTTGTTCTTGCGGGTCTCTCTCCTTTTTCTGATTTTGTTTCTCTTGCATGCCTTTTAGCAACTGAATATAAGATTCTACAGATGTCTGATCCTCCTGAAATAAAGTTGATTATACCAGCATCCTTTGATTTCTTCTTGCCCAGAAGATCCTTAAGATGACCCTTGCTAAGAAGATATGCAATCTCTTTCCTCAAGGCTATACAATCTTCAGTGATATGACCAAAATCTTCATGGAAGGCACACAACTTTGATTTGTCTTTCCATCCTGCCTTGTTATCCTTCTTAGGCCATCTTGCTTTATCCCTGAGGTCCTTCATGGTATACATTAATCCTGTAACATCCACAGAAAAACAGTAATCTGATAATTTAGGACATTCATCCTCATCGTCATCCTCTACCACATTGGCCTTTTTATTATCAGGCCTAGCATACGGTTTATGCTTGTATGGTTCGTATGTGGGAGTGGATTTTCGATTAGGATGGTTATATCTTGAGGATGATTCTATCCTCTCCTGAATTTTCTTGTCATCCTCGAGTTGGATGAACCTTATAGCCCTGTTCCTGACTTCATCCAAGTTTCTACAAGGATTCATCATCAATGCTTGGTAGAATGGTGAATCTCTTTGCAGCCCCATCTTGAATGCTTGTACTGCCGTCGTGACATCCAAGCTCGGGATGTCGAGTGCTACTTTTCCAAACCTTGTAATGTACTCTCTTAGTGATTCCCCCTGTGGTTGAGTCACCCTGTATAGGTCACTTGTCAAACGTTCGAATGTTCGAATACAAGAAAAATGATTATTAAACATGTTAATCAACTATGCAAAAGAAGTAATTAAGTATGGACGAACACTTTGGAGCCATTTTAAGGCTGGACCAGTGAGAGTTGAGTCAAATCCCTTGCATAGACATGCTTCCTTGAGGTTAGCAGGAATTGGATTTATCTCCATCCTTTCTCTATGTTGAGCTACATGCTCCTCAGGATCTGTAGATCCATCATATTGCTTCATGCTTGGAGTTTGAAACCGTTTTGGGATCTCTGCATCACATATAGGAGGTGCAAATCGAGACAACCTATGACATGCTGAGGATACTTCGGGGATAGGTTGTACTATCCCTGGTACACTTGACACCATATCCTTAATTTTCTGTAGCTCCCTTGCTAGCTGTGGACTTATACCTGTATCCTGCAAAGAAGCAACATCATTAGCAGTATAAGTACTGGAACTTAAATTGTTACCATTATTGTTGTATCCTTGGGATGGCACATGTGTATATCCTGGATCCCTAGTGGTTGTCATCCTGGGTGTAGTAATTGTTTCAGGAGCAGAGAATCCAGTGCTTATGGGGATAAAATCTCCTTGATGCACGCCCCCAGAGATGCCAGAATTAAAATCTAACGCCCTGGGCTGCAATGGTGTCCCCATGTCTTCGGTTGGCCTCCTAGAGGATGACTTGAGAGATTGTATCTCTCTTATCAGCATCCGGTTTGTGTCTTGTTGTTGCTGTATTTGATCCTTCATTAGTGCAAACATGGAGAGGAGTTCATCATTTGACACAAAAACAGGTGGAGTAGATCCAGATGCCCCCATTGATGGTCTAGGTGGGATTTGAGAAGTAGAACTTCTTGGTAATGCAGGTGGAGGTGGTAGTGTCGTATTTCTGGCAAAGGTTGTGGATGGCATGGATGAGGAAACAGATTTTTGCGAGGAAGACATAGTTGTCAAAATTCTGTAAAGTGACTTGTTTTGGAAAAAAGTTTTAACAAAGTTTTTTTGTTAAAATAGCACCACTTGCCCCACGGTGGGCGCCAAATTGTTTTGGTCAAAAAATATCTACTAGAGATAATCTTGTTTTCCAAATTAGTAAAAGTGAGGTAGAGTGCTAGTTTGATAAAAACTTAGTGTTATTATCAGGATGGTGATTTGTAGATGTAAATAAACACTGAATTCACAACTATGCTCGGGATGGTGATGATAAAGTTGAGGATGGACAGTTGTATCCTGAGGATGCAACTATTAGTAACAAGTAAAGTAAATGCTAAAACACAAAGAACAACACTCGATGTACGAGGAAAGCCCTTGATCAATTGTAGATCGCCGACATAAAACCTCGGGAGGAGTCTAGGCCCCTGCCTTGTTTGTTAATATTAAAATGGGTAAAAATGTTACAGCTTTGGATGAATGATGAACGAGTGAACTAAGATTACAATGAATTGTGCTAAGTGTGTGTGAGATTTTTATGAGTAGCAGAGTGTTCGTGTGTTTCAGGTGATAGCAATTTGTCCTATACTCGTCAATCATTCCCATATTTATACTACATGAAAGTAAACAAAAGATCTCGTGTAATCCGCATGTTAGTTAAGTTCCTTGAAGGCCTTTAGTGACCGTTGTAGTTGTTTCGACTCAGGTAGACGTTCAGCAACTGTTTCCTGGTTCTTCGCCCTTTTTTAATGTCAGTGTGTTACAACTTTGACTCCTTATTCATGCTTGGACCTTTATCTCTCGAGTGTAACTCTTCCATTTTAAATCCCTTTGACCGAATATTATAAATATAGACGTTGGAAAACAGTTTCAAGTCCATATTATAACTTAATTGTACCTGCAATCATGTCGTATAAAGATAGTTTGTTAGTACATCCTCAGGATGTGCACATGCTGAAATATATTTATATCCTGAAGTCTGTCATGTCCTTCAGCATCCTGAAGATGCTATACCAGGGATGTGAGGTAAAATCATCCTGAGAATTTTCACCACCAACATAAAGACTTCGCGTAATTAACGTTAACGAACTAACATCAATAAAAATTTGTCAAAGTGGACTAACATAAGGCTAATATATGTAAATACGACACGTATATATTATTTATGCGATCCAATGTGAAATCGGCGCGAAAAACGATAAAAAACGCAGCGTTTTGGAAAAAGCGGATGGAACTGACGTGGGAATTAGACGTCTAAATGTGTGGTTTTAACCGTTATCAAACTTTATGAATAATTATTTATTGTAAATAAAGTCACTTGTTTAGTTTCAAAAGTGAACGGATCGCTTAAATGAAGGATAACACGGCCGAATCGATTAACGTGGTTTTAACGCGTGTTCTGTTCTTACACGTCAGTTGATGAAAATAGTGTTAAAATTGCTCGGTTTAGTTATGTTTTTATTTCGAATGAAACCGGCTAATTTTTGTAATAAGTTATCGATCCTAAAATAAAACTGAAGCGAAAAACGTTTAAAGCGGGTTCGAATACGCGGTCTCACCTAAGCAAAACCCTAACTATAAAAGAGCACTCTTCTTCCTCCCTCCTCCATTTTCCAGCCGCCACAATCCATCCCTCTCTCTCTACTCTCTCTCTCTAAAAACCCTAATACCCCCTCTCTCTACACTTCCCTCTCCCTCTCTCGACCACCTCCCTCACGCCCTCTCTTTCCTGTTGCAGAAGGTGGCCGACCACCACCAACCATGGTGGAGGCGTTGCATTCCAGGCCAAAAAGATGAGCAGTTGAGTGGTTGCTCTGTTAGGATGAGGAATGATAACTGATGTCGGGGATAGAGGTATGTTGAGGTCCGAACGTGGTGGTTTTAGGGTGGATCTCGGATGTGTAGGTTAGAGTGACGAGGGTGGTGTCTGAGTAGGTGACCCTGGCAGCACATCTGGTGGTTTCCGGATGTGGTAGTGGGTATCGGGTGTCTGGTTTGTCCAACTGTGGCTCAAGGAGGTCAGCTGTGGTTGTTGGTTCGATTAGGGCTCAGATCAGACGTGGTAGCCCGGTAGGTGATCGTTTCAGACGATAGGTGGTCGTTTGGATGTTGGTGTCAGGTTATGGTGACGACGACGATGGGTTTTTGTGGTGACAGAAGGTGGCTCTTATTGTGGTTATGGTGTCCGATTCGGTAGTCTGGGTTCGGGTACAAGTCGGGTGTGTGGTGGTTGTGTAAAAAGAAGCAGCAACGACAATAGGTCGGATGGTGGTGGTTTGGCTGTTAGTGAGTTAAGCAACGGCGTTGGGTGGTTGTGGCGTCAGGTAGCATCGTTTGTTTGAGGGATTTGGTGTTCCGGTTGCGTTTGGTGTGTTCGGGTTATATCCGGGCGTTTCGGGTCAGATCCGTGTGTTTCGGGTTCGACTCAGTCTTGGTCCGGGTTTATTTTGGGTGCTCGAGTCATATCTGGATTGTCTCAAGTCCCGTTGTTTTCTAGTAGTGGGTCGAGTTCAGATCTTGTCAACCCGGTCAACTGCTGGTCAACGGGTCAGATTTCAGATTCGGTAAAGACCCGATCAACTCAGTCAACATCGATCAAGCAATTCGGTATAACTAACCCGTATTTATTTTGTTATTATATATATATATATATATATATATATATTTCAGAAATATATATGTATAAACACAAACAACTAACTCGCAAAACCGACAAAATAATAAATGAAATGTATAAAACGAACATTTTGCATTGTACATGAAAAGCGTGACTATGTGATTTATTATCGGACTAAATTGTTGGACTTTACTATATGTATATATTGTTATATATATTTATATAAATGAGTGGTATTTATATAAATTATCGAAACGTATAAGTGGCTCGTCTAATGGAATTGCGGATAAAAGCTCATTGTCTTGTGTTTGGAAATTGTTTTGGGAATTTTGAAGATGACTTGTATCGTCTGGTTCGTACAAAAACAGAGGAAACTCTGCCAAAATTTTTATAAAATCCGCAGCGCAACGAATGTGATATTGTTGTTGCGTAATCTTGTAAATAAATCATCCAAGTGTTTTAAACAAATGATTTTGTCCAAAGTCGCGAAGTTTTCGACAAATGGTTATTTACAACGATGAAGATATGCGTCGAGCAAAATTTCCAAAACAAGTATATAATATTTGTCGAGGGTCAATTGTGTCAACTCCAATGGTTTTTGGTAACCAAAACATTGTTAAATATACGGATTTGAAATACATAAACGCTTGGCTTATTTCGGGAAAGATTATATGAAAACTTGTGTTTAGAAACCCTTAAAATAACTCAGATTTTTGGAAAAGAAATTACAAATGTTATTAAACGGATTTGATAACTATATTGTATTTCCTCAAGGTATACTTTCCGAAAATAATTATACAAGACAAATACAAGTATCCGAAATTCAATACGAGCTACGGCTCAGGACGAGTCATACGTTTCGTAGTATTAGTCCAACGTGGTTACACACGAAAAGTAACAGGTGTGCAACTTGGGTACTATGTCGTATGTTAACACGTGAATTGTGATAAGTCACGGTCGGTTCGTTGAGTTAAAACAGTTAAGACTCGGGATAGCACACACGAGTCTAGATAGTTGACTAAGCTATCTTTTAACCATCAAATAAGCCAGGTTTATATATGATAGACTTTTAAGGTTTCCGTTATTGGTAATTAGGGCACGAGGAAGTCGGTCAAAGCTTCGGGCTTTGTTTTCTAGCTAAGCAAGGAAATCAAGGTAAGTTTCACGACCCCTTTTTACTGTTTTTGTTTTGGCGGAAATATATGTTTTTCAAATGCTTTCACATGTCAAAATGTTTTTAAAAGTTAAAATGTGATAAGTGGCATGATGAGTACTTGGGTTTTGTTGTTTATACACCACTAGGGGTGAGTCCTCGCTACTGTAACCATTTACTCGTGTGTTGTGTGTGTGTGTTGAAATCGAGAATTGAAGGAATATTTGGATAGTACTATTGGTGCCTGACAAGGCCCACCCCTAATCGATAGCGTCGATTAAGCAACTGTGTATGCTAGGGTGCATGTATTCTAAACTAAGTTGTTATTTTCCGATAAACAACTACTGCTCGCGTGGCAATATTAGTCTTGGTTTGGTTATGGGCTCAAGGGATTGCTCGTCATAGTTTGTAGGAGTTAGCTACTCTTTACAAAGGTCGCTGCTTGTGTTCGTTCCGCACATGTTTTTGTTGTTAAAATGTTGTTGTTATGGAACTAAAACCTGTGAACTCACCAATATTTTATATATTGACGCCTTTTTAAACATATCTTTAAGGTAAATAAGTGCTGAATAGGTATGCGACTAGTACGGTGGAATATGGGATGTCGGACACTTGTCAGGGGTTCATCTATATTTTCCATTGGGTTGGGATATAGAAGGAAACATCCCTTGTTGGAACTTCATGTATGTTGTTTTGTGTAATGTTTGAAACAAGGTATGTTGGATCAGTTTCTTGTTATAACAGGTTCTCATCATGAACACTTGTATATTTAAACTATCAAAGTGATTTGCACAACGGATTGTAAGTTAAGTGTTCAAGTTAAAGATGTACTTTTGAATAGTAATAAATACTCCCCCTTGAGTTATGAAACTAATGTAGTAAGTGAGAATCTAAAAACTGTTAATGAATAAAACAGTAAATGCTCCAATGATTCTCAGATATATGGAAATAATAACAACAAAAGGAATGTCTAAAATAGTGGGATGAACCCATCTATTTATAGACTAAGTGTAAACGTACAAGAGAAGTATTGAAGCAATATAATAAGTAGAAATACTACAACAGGCTGTAGCATTGGTAATGTACAAAAGATCTAAGAATACTAATATTAAACTAAACTACTGAAGTTTAAAGGCGGTGGGAAGATTCCATCAAAATATCTGATGAGTGACAAACTACTAATGAGTAGTTTGTCTTCAGCAATTCTTCAGTTGACTTGTCTGGTTTGACTTCAGAACCTCTGATCATTTACTCTTCAGCACTTGATGTTTTTCTTCTTCGGCACTTTGAATGTTGTTCTTCAGCAGTTTCCATACTTAGCATTTTTGGCAAAATAGGAATTAGACTAAGGTTTGCAAAAGTGGTTTCTTCAATTCTTTTTGTCCTTACAAGGTACTTTTTCGACATCTTAATGAAATGATCTTTTCTAATTAAATATAGTTTGTGTTAATCTTGACTTTGATATACTTTCGAGTGTTGTGCCACGTGTTTCCACCATTAGCGTGGTGTGACACCTTCTTTAGTTAAAAAGGAGGTGCTTTGTTTTTTTAGGAAACATTTCCAAGAGAGCCATACTCATAGACCGATTTTATGTTTTAATAACTTGAAACATGTTCGTATGGAGCGTCTTGAGGAATTGATAGCTCCATTTTCCAAAGAAGAAATCATGGAAGTGGCTTTTGATTGTGGTTCGGATAGGGCAGCCGGGCCTGATGGATTCAACTTCAGATTCATTAAGCATTTTTGGAGATTCCTTGAAGATGATTTTGTTAGGCTTTTTGAAGCTTTCTATGAGTCGGGGAATATAAGTAAAGAATGAGGAAGCTAGCATCTCGTTTATTACTTTGATTGCCAAGAATAAAACTCCCGTGTGGTTGAAAGATTACAGACCAATAAACTTTGTGGGGGTTATTAGTAAAATTGTGTCTAAGGTGATGGCTTTTAGGATTAAGAAAGTCATTGGGGAGGTGATATCAGAGTCTCATCCCGCTTTTATTAAGGAGCATTTTATCTTGGATGGCCCCTTGTCCTAAATGAATTGATTGGGTGGATCAAAAGAAAGCGTAAGCAGGATTTTTTGTTGAAGATTGACTTCGAGAAGGCATACGATAATGCTAATTGGGAGTTTTTGATTTCTGTTATCGGGTAAATGGGCTATCCGGATAGGTGGTGTATGTGGGTTAAAGGAACTCTTACTTCAGCTTGTTAAGCGGTGCTAGTTAATGGTTTGCCTACTTTCGAGTTTCAATGTTATAAGGGGCTTCGGCAGGGAGATCCTTTGTCTCCTTTTTTATTTCTTATTGTGATGGAGGCTTTGGCTTGTATGATATCGAAAGCTTGCGTGTTGGGTGAGATGGAAGGGATTAGGGATGAGCATACGGTTCTGAAAACCGATCCCGAACCGAAAAAATACCGATCCCGTACCGAACCGATACCGAACCGAGGGTGTTCGGTATCGGTATCGGTACCCACATTTAGAAGTTTTCGGTTTCGGTATTATCGGTATCTGTACGGGATCGGTATGGTATTGGTATATTAAGGTAAAATACCGATACCACACCGGTACCGTACCGATACCGAACCGATACCTATACCGTACCAGTATAATCGGTATCGGTATTGGTTTTTTGGACTTTTCGGTATCGGTATTGTCGGGATCGGTATCGGTTCGGTACCGATAGCGTCCCGAGCTCATCCCTAAAAGGGATTAAACTCGATAAGGGTGGTACTATGGTGTCTCATATGATGTACACGGTTGATGCACTTATCATGGGGACATGGAATAAATCCAACATTGAAAAAACAAATCGACTGCTACGGGTGTTTTATATATGTTCGAGCTTGAAAATCAATATTCATAAATCTCAATTATTTGGGTTGGGGGTTCAAGAAGAAAAGGTGGGAGCTATGGCCCGATTACTTGGATGCAAAATTGGTGGGCTTTCTTTTGAGTACTTGGGTATTAAGGTAGGTGCCAACAGGAATCGAATATCGAACTGGGATGGGGTAATTGATACGGTGCAGAGAAGATTACAATCGTGGAAGTCTAAAGTCCTCTCGATGGGAGGAAGACTTACATTGATCAAATCAGTTCTCACAAGTTTGCATGTTTATTTTTTTATCTCTATATAAGGCTCCGGTTGCGGTCATTGAATTAATTGAAAAAATGATGCAGAATTTTCTATGTTCCGGGAGCCGAGAGGGGAGAAGTATGCATAAGGTGGCTTGGGAGGTTGTTACTACGCCTAAAAAGCTAGGGGTTAGGTTTATCTAAATTATTGGATGTTAATGTGGCGTTACTGATGAAGTGGGCTTGGCGATTTAAGCATGATGTAGAAGGGTTATGGAGGAATGTGGTTGTGAGCATTCATGGAGGTAGGGGTCGATGGCCGTTCCTTCCAGTTACAAATGGGTTCTCCGGATGTTGGAAAGCAATTGCCGACTGTCTTGATAAATTGATTATTAATGGGAAACGAGCAAAATACTATTTTAGAGGCAAACTGGGGAAAGGGGATGGGCTTAGTTTTTGGAAAGACATTTGGTATGGGTCGGTCCCCCTTATGGAACGATGGCCGAGGCTTTATCAAAACGAAAAGGATAAAAATTGTGTTGTTAACCAGAGGATTAAGGCTGCAGGTCCGATAATGACGCTTACTGAACAATGGAAAGAAAATGCGACCACAGTCGAGTTGATTCCTGAACTTCAGGATGTATATTATATGTTGTCTTAGGTCATTATCACAGAAACTGAGGACAAGTGGAATTGGGGAGCCGATGATAATAGTGTCTTCACAGTCGCTAGTGTCAACGGGATGATAAGACAAGATCGAGATGTGCAGCGGAACCAAGTTATACGGTGGAAATCTTGGGTGCCAATTAAAGTTAATATTTTTGTTTAAAGACTTGTAATGGAAAGGATTGCGACCCGTTTGGCTTTGGTTAGAAGATGGGTCATTATTGATGATACCTATTGTCCCTTATGTGATACGGATGAAGAAACGGCTAGGTATATTTTTGTTGATTGTGGCTTTACATACGGGTTTGGAGATCAATTTGGAAGTGGTTCAAAATAGATCTGGTCGATATTCAAGATATCATTAACATTCTGCAGCTGCCGATTGTGTTGTAGAAAGCGAAGTGGCAGGAGAAGGACCTTAGGGGGATTATTATGATTTATTGTTGGGCATTGTGGAAGGAGCGCAATAAAAAGGTTTTCGAGGGTTCTAATCCTAGAGTTTTAGAGGTAGTGGTGAATGTTAAGGCTATGTCATTCTTGTGGCTTAAACATCGCTCTAGATTCAAAAATCTTGATTGGAAGGAATGGACCTCTTCCCCGTTGTATATAGTGTAACGTTTTTAGCGGCGGACCTTTGTTGAGGTTCGCCTGTTTTTAATAAAGTTAAAGTTCAAAAAAAAAAAATTATTGAGATGTATAATTTTTTTAATAGCAAATGTTACATCTCCTATACTATTACACCAACATTTCTAAATTATAACACCTTTACCAAGGATTGAACCTTTGACCTCCCCTCTAAGAGGCATATGCCTCTACCAAATGGGCTAGCCTCACATTGGCCATTGACATGTATAATGGTGTCGTAAATTCAATAAAGGATATTAAGCAGAGAATACACTTTAGTGCCGAACGGTTTTGTATTTAGTGGTGAATATTAGGTTCGAAGGGCACTACCCTGAACTACTTAGATTTTCATCAATCTTGCATTGTCACATCACCTCACTATTTACTTTTCTGAAATATAAATTTGGAGGCAACACCACCCTAAACTATCCTGAAATATTTTTTTAGTAAAAAAATTATTTAAAAATAATTTTTTATTGTTCATTTAATTTTATTTAGGTTTAATATAGTTTTATTATTCCATTTAAATAAAAAAAATAAAAAACAGTTGTAACACCCCAACCGATGGCGGAATCATCGAGGTGCCACGTAGTGACGATTGTTCAAAAGCTCATGGTACTAAAATGTAAATATTATTGAATAAACCAAAATTGTCTTACATGGAAATGGAAATACATTGTCTAAATGAAATGTAAATATTGAAATAACTGAATTAAAGTAAAGCACTAAATGTCTCTTGTTAAAGCACTAGATCAAACTGCACCTGAAACATGTACAAAATAGATTTTGTCAACATATGAAATGTTGGTGAGCATTCCTAGTTTTGATATATATAGTAGGTTAAAAAGTTATACAATTCAAGTGCAAGCTACAGTGCAATTATGTAAACTATGTATCATACAAATGAGCGAAATCAACCCTGTGACTGTATAATGTACTGTATGAACTGTAGTGTACTTATCCAATAAATGGATAAAAGCTTAACACTGGCCACGGATTCTCCGATGAAAAAGAGGGAGAATCAATCTAGGCGGGTTGTCAATCCAAATAGCGCTATCCAATGTTAAGGTCGGCTTGTACCATGTTAATGATTTCACTAAGTACAAATGTAATCCACATGTATTGTCTAAGCATAAAGCACGTTGTAAGCAATGCACATAGTACTAGAATTGTATTGTGAAAATGTAAACTTGTATTTGAAATTCTAATAGTGTACATGTAACACCCCAAAAATGAATAAAAGCAAAAAGGGGATAGGAAATACTCACTGTTCACGTAATAACTTGAAATTGAACTTGGACAACGAAATATGTGTTGGAAATTATCCCAAAGGATCAACCTAAAGAATTTGATAACGTGTAAGGGAAATAACTCTAGGATACATGTATTTCTAGGGTTTCGAATTGGGGATAAACGTTTATTTGATTAATAAGCAAATTGTTTATTAAATATAAGAAATTTAATAAATAAATAAATAAAAGTCTTTTTGTAAAAATTTTAAGTTAAATATAGTCACAACATAAGATTTTGATTATGAAAATAATTTTTATAAAATTATTTTCTTGAAAATAGAATATTTACTTTAATTATTTCAAATTGTCAAAATATGACTTTAATATCTAGAAATATTAAAATTAAAGAATTTCTGAATTAAAAATTGTATTTCAGTTCTAGATAGTTAGAAGTAATTTATATAAAATTTTGGTGCAAAAATATTGAAAAATGAATTTATTATGATTTATTTATGATTAAAACTAACAAAAATTAATTAAAAATATAAATGGCCGGTTTTTCAGAATTAAAAATTATTTCTGAAATTTTTATGAATATACAAGTTTAGGATAATTTTTGTGAGATTTAATAAAATCGTTTAGATATTTTTATAGAATTTAATAAATATAAATGATTAAACTTGTATTATTAATAATATATATTAAATAAATTATTTTTGAAAAACTAAAAATTGGGTAATGAACTTTATCATTAGGAGATCATATGATAATTTTTGTAGAATTTATAAAGCACTTTTAGTATTTAAAATTGATTTTAAAAGATTTAATGTATTAAATATATATATATATTATAAAAGTGACAAAAAAATACTTGTTGGTTATGGGAATCAAACCCGGGCCTCTGGCCGGTTCGGGTTTTATCACAAGCGTGGCTACCAACTGAGCCACACCCTGAGAACGGAATATATTGGATTGAAATTAATTATATAGGTTTAAAGGTGTGAATGGTTTAAATGAAAAGAAAAGAAAAATAGATGGGTGTGTGGGATTCGAACCTGGCCACAAGGCCGGTTCGTTTCCTCTCTTTCACACGCGTGCATACCATCTGAGCTACCTCAGATGGTTGTATTTTCCTCTCTTCAAAATAAATAAATATGCTATTAGACTCAAGTGTTCTTCCCCAATTCTTAACCAATTCGTGCCCTAATTTCCAATCACCACAATTGGTGATCATTAGCCCCTGAATCTTTGGGGCTAATGACCACAGTGTGCCGAAGGTTATAACCCACAAAAAAAAAACTTACAAAAAGACGCGATGCTCGGGTCTGTGCGTTCGACAAAGAAAACGCCTAAAAATGACTTGAATGGCTTCAATAATAGATTTAAAACAGAAATTGGATGTAAGGAAGTGTTTATCGGCGCTTTGAGATGATCTTGGCACGTCCAATTTATAGGGTAAAGGTCCAATTGAAGATTTGGCAAGTTTTGACCCGTTCATAACTATTATGCGTGATGTATGCTTGGATTCGAGTTAATACACGGGTCTTTAGGGGCTGTTATCACGCGTTAATTAATTGGTCAACTAAGTGTTGTTAATCATTAATGTTTCCTAAATCAAATGGTCAAAGGTTTGAAGAAAAAAAAAGAATGTGGAATGTGGGTGTACCACAGTTCGTGTAACAGCAACATCAAGGGGAAAGAAACAGGTTAAGGGTGTGTATATATATTTTATGAGTTGGAATTAATACAAGTATGAGCTATAGCTCAAGTGGTCTGTGTGTGTGTTGGATTGAACCGCCCCCAGGCTCGGGTTCGAGTCCTGGGAGGCGTGTTTTTTTTTTTAAACAGGTAAGGGGAAGTTTGGGCCGGATCTTGGGCCGCTGTTTGTTGGGCTGCTTCGTCTGGGCCGGCTAATGGGCTCCGAAATAATTAAAGAAAAAGGGTTTGGGCTTGGGTTTGGTTGTGGTTTGATAATGGGTTTCAAGTGGTTTAGGTATGGTTTGGTTTAGAGATGGTAGAAAAAAATGTATATATAAAATCTGAATTTTTATTATTATTATTATTATTATTATTATTATTATATAAAAATAAAATGAAAAGAAAAAGTGACGGATGTCACAGCATCCCCTACTTTTAGAAACTTCGTCCCGAAGTTAATAGTAACATAGGGTTATGGATGCTTGGGTAAAATTAAGATAACTGTGGTTTGGAAAATTCGAATGATCTGGATAAGGGAGTTTGACAGGTGTGAGTTAAGGATTGGATTAAGTTTGTCTCGAATAATAAGGAGGATAAGGATCTAGTAATTCACCAAGTTTCAAGTTTTAGGAATCCTATGATAAATGTACGAGTTGATTGACTACAGAAAGACTAAATGAACTACCAAGTAAACAGAGTTTGTTCCTGGTCCGACTTCAAGTCTCACTTTCAATGTATCATCAGTGTTTGTATACAGGGTGTACCGCAGCTAACCCACCACACCTTTGATACCTTGAAAACGTACTGGTCGTCTTCCCAAAAACTCTAATAGAATTTCACACTACCCCAACGCACCTGTAAATTCATGATTACGTTCCGGACCGGAATCATCAATTTACCTTACATTAGGGTTTTATGTCCTTCTATGATCCTAATCTAACACACATTAAAGCAAATAAGTTTTACAAGAAGATAACACGTTTATCAATGAAATGAGGCTATGTAATAACGAGGTCAATTGCATTGGTTTGCAATGACTTGTAAGCATAACAGTTTTTAAGTATGGGCTACCACTCGTCCGAGGAGCCCTTTAAATGAAATGTTTATCAGAGTTGCGTGGATAATACACACGTGCAAGCAAGTTTGTAAGTACTGCAACCATTAAGTGTAAGTGTTATCTTAGTGGCCTATAGAAATAGATTACGAGTATCATGAATAATTAAATGTCCAGTGAATAGTCAAATTAAGGGGAAATCAAGTTTCACAAACAATGATGTTTTGGAAAAATCCTGTAGAATCAAGTATCAGGTTTTTAGTAGTTTGATTATCATGGGTAACTAGTTCATGTGTGAGAAGGTGAAGGATATGAATTTAGTTCTTGAGAGGATGATGAAAAATCTTGAAGCAGAATCAAGGTTGTGAGCGATAGTGAATGTGAAGATAGTTGATAAAGAGTTTATTTTATAGTAAGGAGATTATGTAGCAGTGTAAATTTTGGGGTTTGAATCAAAGGTTATAATCAAGTGTATAGGAAAACATGATTGTGGTATATGCCAAATATTGTAAAAATTTGAACAAGTTGAAAATGAGCGAGTGTCGATGGAGAATCTAGAGGTTAGATATTATTCCTATGAAAAAAAAATTTATTTTCAAAATTGGTATTGTACATAAGGCAAAAGTTGTTAAATAGTACAAGCTAAGTAGGCTTTGAAAAAATATTCCTGTTAGTTGGAGATTTCAAACATGACATTAGGTTTTGAAGATCAAGGTTTTATTAGTGATATTTTTTTTAATAGTTTAAAGCATTATATAGAAAATCGTTTGTTACGTCAATAAATAAACAATTGAATTTAAGTTCGAGGAAAATATGTACTTTGTAAAGTTACTAGGTAATACAACAAGTTTTAGAAATCTTTAGTTTGTGCTAAAGTATGAGGTTATAGTTTTTAAAATAACATGTGGAGAAATGAAATAATATGATTTGGGTAGGGTGTTGAATATTTAAAAAAAATGGCTAAGATGGTAAGGTGAAGTGCGATTGTGAAATCCATAGATGGTTATGAAAGTATGAACTTGTAAGCAATATATGAAAATCGTGAAATACAAAATATTGTATATGAATCGAGAGAGTATTTTTGAAAAAAAAAAGCTTGCATAAAATGCTTGGAGTGCCCTTGTCTAGCTGTAAAGCTCAACAAGGACGTTGACTTTTCAAAGGAATTGAACCCAATGGTGATCAAAGAAGACATGCTTTAGCCTATAAGTGGACACTCACTCCAGGAATCCCCAGGTAAGCATAACAGGTCCGTAAATGGATTTATGCGCTATGCTTGCCTATGCCAGAAAACCCAGTGTACAGGCGTCCACCCTTCCAGATTGCACGTGTCCTTATCACACTCATTAAAGTTCAACAACTTCGAAGGAGTAAAATAAGAGTAGATATTATGCCTAAGAGTGTCTTCATGAAAGGTATTGCTCCTGTTCCATGGTGATGTAGGCTTTCCACTCCTTGTAGGACACCATCTCTATGCACCATGATGGAAGATGAGAAGAAGGGAGAGAGAGAAGGAGGGAAAGATAGAGGAAGAAAGTAGAAGGAAATGAGGGGTAGGGTAATTTAGGAAATGTTATGCATGAAGGTTAAAGTTCGGTTATAGTCTAGGCCAGTTTATCTAATAACCTAGTTCCCTATAACCATGGCTCTGATACCAATCTGTAACACCCCAACCGATGGCGGAATCATCGAGGTGCCACGTAGTGACGATTGTTCAAAAGCTCATGGTACTAAAATGTAAATATTATTGAATAAACCAAAATTGTCTTACATGGAAATGGAAATACATTGTCTAAATGAAATGTAAATATTGAAATAACTGAATTAAAGTAAAGCACTAAATGTCTCTTGTTAAAGCACTAGATCAAACTGCACCTGAAACATGTACAAAATAGATTTTGTCAACATATGAAATGTTGGTGAGCATTCCTAGTTTTGATATATATAGTAGGTTAAAAAGTTATACAATTCAAGTGCAAGCTACAGTGCAATTATGTAAACTATGTATCATACAAATGAGCGAAATCAACCCTGTGACTGTATAATGTACTGTATGAACTGTAGTGTACTTATCCAATAAATGGATAAAAGCTTAACACTGGCCACGGATTCTCCGATGAAAAAGAGGGAGAATCAATCTAGGCGGGTTGTCAATCCAAATAGCGCTATCCAATGTTAAGGTCGGCTTGTACCATGTTAATGATTTCACTAAGTACAAATGTAATCCACATGTATTGTCTAAGCATAAAGCACGTTGTAAGCAATGCACATAGTACTAGAATTGTATTGTGAAAATGTAAACTTGTATTTGAAATTCTAATAGTGTACATGTAACACCCCAAAAATGAATAAAAGCAAAAAGGGGATAGGAAATACTCACTGTTCACGTAATAACTTGAAATTGAACTTGGACAACGAAATATGTGTTGGAAATTATCCCAAAGGATCAACCTAAAGAATTTGATAACGTGTAAGGGAAATAACTCTAGGATACATGTATTTCTAGGGTTTCGAATTGGGGATAAACGTTTATTTGATTAATAAGCAAATTGTTTATTAAATATAAGAAATTTAATAAATAAATAAATAAAAGTCTTTTTGTAAAAATTTTAAGTTAAATATAGTCACAACATAAGATTTTGATTATGAAAATAATTTTTATAAAATTATTTTCTTGAAAATAGAATATTTACTTTAATTATTTCAAATTGTCAAAATATGACTTTAATATCTAGAAATATTAAAATTAAAGAATTTCTGAATTAAAAATTGTATTTCAGTTCTAGATAGTTAGAAGTAATTTATATAAAATTTTGGTGCAAAAATATTGAAAAATGAATTTATTATGATTTATTTATGATTAAAACTAACAAAAATTAATTAAAAATATAAATGGCCGGTTTTTCAGAATTAAAAATTATTTCTGAAATTTTTATGAATATACAAGTTTAGGATAATTTTTGTGAGATTTAATAAAATCGTTTAGATATTTTTATAGAATTTAATAAATATAAATGATTAAACTTGTATTATTAATAATATATATTAAATAAATTATTTTTGAAAAACTAAAAATTGGGTAATGAACTTTATCATTAGGAGATCATATGATAATTTTTGTAGAATTTATAAAGCACTTTTAGTATTTAAAATTGATTTTAAAAGATTTAATGTATTAAATATATATATATTATAAAAGTGACAAAAAAATACTTGTTGGTTATGGGAATCAAACCCGGGCCTCTGGCCGGTTCGGGTTTTATCACAAGCGTGGCTACCAACTGAGCCACACCCTGAGAACGGAATATATTGGATTGAAATTAATTATATAGGTTTAAAGGTGTGAATGGTTTAAATGAAAAGAAAAGAAAAATAGATGGGTGTGTGGGATTCGAACCTGGCCACAAGGCCGGTTCGTTTCCTCTCTTTCACACGCGTGCATACCATCTGAGCTACCTCAGATGGTTGTATTTTCCTCTCTTCAAAATAAATAAATATGCTATTAGACTCAAGTGTTCTTCCCCAATTCTTAACCAATTCGTGCCCTAATTTCCAATCACCACAATTGGTGATCATTAGCCCCTGAATCTTTGGGGCTAATGACCACAGTGTGCCGAAGGTTATAACCCACAAAAAAAAAACTTACAAAAAGACGCGATGCTCGGGTCTGTGCGTTCGACAAAGAAAACGCCTAAAAATGACTTGAATGGCTTCAATAATAGATTTAAAACAGAAATTGGATGTAAGGAAGTGTTTATCGGCGCTTTGAGATGATCTTGGCACGTCCAATTTATAGGGTAAAGGTCCAATTGAAGATTTGGCAAGTTTTGACCCGTTCATAACTATTATGCGTGATGTATGCTTGGATTCGAGTTAATACACGGGTCTTTAGGGGCTGTTATCACGCGTTAATTAATTGGTCAACTAAGTGTTGTTAATCATTAATGTTTCCTAAATCAAATGGTCAAAGGTTTGAAGAAAAAAAAGAATGTGGAATGTGGGTGTACCACAGTTCGTGTAACAGCAACATCAAGGGGAAAGAAACAGGTTAAGGGTGTGTATATATATTTTATGAGTTGGAATTAATACAAGTATGAGCTATAGCTCAAGTGGTATGTGTGTGTGTTGGATTGAACCGCCCCCAGGCTCGGGTTCGAGTCCTGGGAGGCGTGTTTTTTTTTTTTAAACAGGTAAGGGGAAGTTTGGTCCGGATCTTGGGCCGCTGTTTGTTGGGCTGCTTCGTCTGGGCCGGCTAATGGGCTCCGAAATAATTAAAGAAAAAGGGTTTGGGCTTGGGTTTGGTTGTGGTTTGATAATGGGTTTCAAGTGGTTTAGGTATGGTTTGGTTTAGAGATGGTAGAAAAAAATGTATATATAAAATCTGAATTTTTATTATTATTATTATTATTATATAAAAATAAAATGAAAAGAAAAAGTGACGGATGTCACAACAGTCGTGTTATAACGGCTTATGACTGTTTGGTATACATGATGTGGCAACAAGGAAATAGGTCTTGGAGCCTTTCCATGCCAATCCGCCATCCTGTGGACCGCGTGAACAGGGCATGGGGCAATTTTGGTGGAAATATCCACCGATGTGGGGTAAAAGTATAGTCCGATGTGGATTGTTTTAATTGGTGGATGATCAATGTGCTTTATGTTTTTTACCATTAGGGGGACCAATGGTTATTTTTTAAACCACACCAACTACATTTAATTTTTATACACTATATAAACCCAACCTTTTACCCTACATCATATTCTATACCCACACCAACAAATCGTCAACGATATGGACCAGTCGTGGACTGAATAGGAGGTGTTAGCCAAAAATTTGAGGTGACTCAACTTTCGCGAAAATACTAAAGTATCCACTACGTTTCGTTCTATCCCTTTTTGGGATAAGGTATTGGTGGAATTCCGCGAATTACTTGGCGGTCAAACAAACCGCTCGAATGATGAAATTCATCGCAAGTTTTTGGACAGCGGAAAAAGTCGCCATAGAGGTGACTCAAATTGATTACTATTTTAGGTACGATGACGCGTGCGTGTCGTCGTGGCAAAAGCTACGACTGAATTATATTTAAATTTTAGTTTCTGTGTTTTTTAGTTTATGTAATGTTTTTTATTTTAAAATGTGATGTTTTATTTAGTTGCAATGTTTTTTTAATTTAAATAGTTGGTTATGTATTTAAAAAAAATGAAAAAACTCAAGGTGACGTGGAGGCCACCCATTCATCGTTCACGCCACCACCATCCCTCCATAATTAGTTAAATAACTAAAGATGACTTGAATTCACGTGTCGGTTTATGCCCTCCTCAAAGGCACGACCATACAGCGTAGCCTTAAAATTAAAAAATAAAAAATTTACCTATAAATTCCAACACTTCTGATAACTCAAAAAAAAAAAAAAAAATCTTCTCTAGCTAAAAAATTATACACCATGTCATAATCATCTCGAAAATGACGCGTTAAAGCGAAGAAGAGGAAATTGCGTTGGTAACATCTTACAAATTGATGTTCAAGAATCACAAGGTCTAGATAGGACTTGGTATTTCGAATAACATCTTGGCCTAATTTTACATAACTTGTCGACGAAACTAACCGCACCGTTGATTCAGTTGCACGAAAGTGGACGAATCTTAATGTCAAGTGTGACTGATGGAAAGCCGCTTCAAAGCAACCATGGAGGAGAACGGTTATCTTGCCGATGATGTGGCAATCAATGTCACACAAGTCGAGTATACAGCTAGGTACCACAACAGTATTGACCATGTTACGACATGACAAATTTTGCGGTCTAAATTAGGTTAATTAATTATGTTTTTTTCTAGTTTAGTTGTGTTTTTGTAGTTTAATAATTTATTTTGATTAATATTAATTTGTATTTTCTAGTTTAATGTTTATTTTGTAGTTTAGTTAGTATTTTTTTTTAACCATTGGATGAGGAGGGGGATTTAAATTGAAAAGTTAAACAAACTGTTATAGCACCGTGGCAATAAACCCGTAAAACGTACTCGAACACACTACTCCTACCATCGGTGATGATATTACTGTGAGGTAGTGGGGTTCCCGTGCTAAAATCGGGTGGCACTCCGACCCCTTAGTAAACTATATGAATCCATCATGGGAAACTAGTGTGTATTCATTGAATAATACATATATTAACGAGTAAAATACTAAAATTTAATTTACACAAATATTTATTGTATTAAATGATGAATCATAATCATTTATTATTTATTCTCCTAGTTCTATGTCATCGCCGTTTGTGACATGATTAAAGTATATCATGAAATTAAATTCTTAAGTATTATTCATAAGGTTTTTTCTTTCTTTTTTATTCTTACTATATGCCACTAGGCCCAGTATTATGTTATCGCCTTTTGTGAAATGATTAAAGTCGAATGTCTCATGTATAATCCATGATTATTTGTTGAAAGTAATTAAAATTCCCTCATTATCCAAGTATGCACGTGCCTTTCTATTTTGAATAAAGTCGTTGCCTAGTTAATTGGTTAAGTCCGAGTCTTATGGTTTGTTGAGATTTCTTAGTTATTAGCCGTTGGAGTCTAGTTTATTTAAGCAGTCATTGGATTCAGTTGTTGATGTACTCTTTCAATTATTAAGAGATCAATAATAATCGTGCATTCTCTTTTAAAGTTCTTCTTTGTGAGTGTGTTATTTGATAAGCTCATACCAACACGTGGTATCAGAGCTAGTGTGAATCTGTCAATGGCCGAAGTAATCAATGTATCACATCCATGTAAGCATCCTTTCCAGTCAAGCACTAAGAGAGCTACACGGCCTCTGGAGCTTGTACACACTGATGTATGCGGACCTATGCCAATAAGAAGCCTTGGTGGTAGCAGGTACTTCCTTCTTTTTATTGATGATTATTCAAGGATGACCTGGGTATATTTTATAGAAAGGAAGTCAGAAGTTTTTGCTAAATTTAAAGTGTTTAAAGCTTTTGTTGAAAAACAAAGTGAGAAATTTATTAAAGTGTTAAGAAGTGATAGTGGGAGAGTATTGTTCACAGGAGTTCCATTCCTTCTGTGAATTACATGGCATTAAAAGGAAACTCACAACTCCATACACACCTAAACAAAATGGTGTATATGAGAGGAAAAACAGATCTGTTGTTGAGAGAGCACAATGCATGTTACAAACCAAGGGGATGCCTAGCTATTTCTGGGCTGAGGCAGTATCTACGGCTGTCCACATATTAAATATCTCCCCTACAAAGGCATTGTATGTCAAAACTCCAATGCATATGTGGACAGGTGAATAACCTGAAATAGAAGACTTGAGAGTCTTTGGTAGCATTGCCTATGTATTAAAGCCAGTCAGTTGAAATACAAATTTGAAGCCACATCTGCCAAGTGCATTCTGATTGGACCATCTTATCCATCAAAGGGGTATAGATTGTACAATCCAATCAATAAACAGATTATCAGGAGAAGAGTTATCAAGGCATTTGAAGATGAACAATGGGATTGGTCTCAAGTGAAGAATGAGCAAAACAAACACTTATGGGACTTAAGTGTTTTTGATGATCTACTTGACATTTCAAATGACAATAATGCCCCTAATGAAGAAATCCAGCCTGAGCCATCAAATACTTCCAATTCAAATGAGTCTCATGAAGCAGCAAGTAATAATTTTGCAGATGATATTCCTGGTCCCTCCTATTCCAATGTACTGAAGCTACGGTTGATGCATCATCATCCCTGCTGAAAACAAGGCCACTCAGTGAAGTTTATGAGCAAATAGCTCCTATGGAGGATTATATGGTATGTGAGTTTGCATCAAATATCATTGATCCTATGTGCTTTGAAGATGCAGTAAACAGAAAAGAATAGAGGTTGGCAATGAAAGAAGAGATCAAAGCTATAGAGAAAAATGGAACTTAAAAATTAGTTGATGTCCCTGCCAACAAGAATATAGTTGGACTGAAGTGGCTTTACAAGACTAAAGTGGGGCCTAATAGTGAAATACTGAAATACAAGGCAAGATTGGTGGCTAAGGGTTACTCTCAAAGAAAAGGTGTGGACTTTCAGGATACCTTTGCCCCTGTTGCAAGGTTTGAAATAATCAGAACTGTGCTGGCAGTTGCAGCTGCACAAGGATGGTGGGTCTATCAGTTAGATGTTAAGTCAGCTTTCCTGAATGGGACCTTAGATGAAGCGATTTATGTTGAACAGCCTCAAGGATTTGAAGCTGCTGGACAGGATGACAAGGTATACAGGTTGTATAAGGCCTTGTATGGGTTGAAATAGGCTCCCAGAGCCTGGTATGCAAGGATAGATGCTTATTTTATCAGCCATGGATTTATAATAAGCTAGAATGAACTAACCCTGTATGTTAAACAGGTTGAAGGTAAAGGTGTGATGTATGTGTGTCTATAAGTCATTTGCAGGGAGTTGTTGATGGAGTTTAAGAAGGGCATGATGAAAGAGTTTAAGATGATTGACCTTGGTCTTCTCAAATTGTTTTTGGGGCTTGAAGTTAATCAAAGTGATGAGAGAGTATTTGTCAGTCAAAGTAAATATGCGGAAGAGTTGCTCTTAAAGTTTGGTATGGCGGGTTATAAAGTAGATGGGACTCCTTTGAATGCAAATGAGAAACACAAAAGAGAAGATGACAGTGATGCTGCAAATGAAGTTATGTAAAGAAGTCTCATAGGAGGGCTCATGCATTTACAACATACTAGGCCTGATATAAGCTTTGCTATGAATGTGCTTTCAAGATTCATGCAAGCTCCTACTAAGAATCACTTTGGTGCAGCTAAAAGGATCCTTAGATATGTGGCTGGAACTGTGCAGTATGGATTATGGTATACCAGGAATCAAGATGTTAAGTTGAAAGGGTATACAGATAGTGACTGGGCAGGCTGTTTGGATAACAGAAGAAGTGTGTCAGCTTATGTTTTTTCAATGGGAAGTGGTGTAATTTCCTGGTGCACTAAAAAACAGCAATCTATAGCTCTATCCAGTACAGAAGCATAATACATTTATGCTACCGGTTAGACATGTACAAAAAAACCGGTTTGGAGACCGAACCTGATTTTAAAACCGGTAAACCGGTTTGGCAAAAACCGGTTTTTTTAAACCGGTCTGGAACCGATTGTGACCTTCGGGTTTGGTCCGGGTTGTGGTTTTGGAGGTTGGTTTGGGTTGGAAACCGGTTTGATAATAAAACCGGGTTTAAAACCGGTTAGGCCCAAAAACCAGTTTTCAAACCGGTTTAAAAACCGGTTTATAGCCGTTAGAAAACGGTCTTATGACCGTTGGAGCCTCCATTATAGCCGTTTTTTTTGTTTTTTTGGTATTTTTTGACCCACAATCATGGTATAAATACCCCTTAATGTTTAGGATCAATCACACCATCAAAAACACTCTCTAATCTTGCATTCTTCATCTAATTTCTCACAAATCACTCTCTTTTTCCTAAGAAAAATGACATCTTCACAACCACCAACTCCTCAAAGCCAAACCGGTTCCGTCCAAGTTGGTGCTTCTTCATCGCAAGCCACGGTTGTTAAGGTGGTTCCAACGAAAAGAAACCCAAATGATTGGAAACACTTTGATTTATGTGTTATGAGTGTTGGTCCAAACAAGGTGAGATGCAACTATTGTTCGGCTTTGCTTAAACATGATGCTAACTCGACCTTGAAAGACCATGTGGAGAAACCATATTGTAAAATTTTGAAAGAACAAAGAAATTCTCAATGTAGAGCCTCGATCACACAAGAAGGCGACTTGTTTGTGTACAACTTGGAAGCGGTTCGCGAAGAAATGGGGAATTTTGTCATACAAGAAACGTTGCCCTTCAATCATTTTGACAACCCATGTTTGACGAGGCTTATTCAACGAACACTTCAACCAAGATACACACATGTAAGTCGTGCTACTCTTAAGCGTGATTGTTTAAAAAGATGGAAACAATCAAAAAATGAATTAATTACTTATTTTAAAAATTTAGAAACCGGTGTTAACTTAACAAGTGATGTTTGGTCCACACCACACGGTTCACCCGACTCTTATATTTGTGTAACGGCTCATTGGATTGAACCGTCTTCTTGGCAAATGATGAAACGAACTATTGCGTTTCGATTGTTTGATTACCCTCACACCGGTACAAATATTTTACATATGATTGACAAAGTTATTCAAACGTTTAAGTTAGAAAAGAAGATTTTATCAATATCTTTTGATAATGCGTCGAATAATACCACGGCAATCACACAATTAAAATTAAAATGCCAACCTATTTGTGAAGGGGTATTTTTTTCATAGTCGTTGTGTCGCACACATAATCAATTTGGCCATTCAAGATGGTCTAAAAATTATTGAAACGCAAAGAGAAGGTTTTCGACACTACTAGAAAAATACCCCTATCTTGACGCGCATTGCGCGTCATAAAAGGGTGTTTATGACACATAGCAAAGTGTCAAGGAAGAACATGTCATTAAATTTTTATGACATGCAAGCGCGTGTCATCTTTTAATGACACGTGTTCATGACATGCTTTTTTGACACGCATTTATGACACGCTTTCATGACACTCTTTAATGACACTCTTTAATGACATACATTCTTGACACACCTTTGTGACACTCATTTTGCGTGTCATGGTTTTTTTTACCTAAAAAAAAATTCTGCAAAATGACTAATATCCCTGGATTTATATTTATAATTACAAAATCAATAAATTTGATAATAAAACTGCATATATTATATATACCACCAAAAAAACCCATTATAATCATTTGTCAAATCCTACCACAAGTATTAACAATTACAAAAACATTGTGTCAATACATTACGTTAGTCGATCTAGACCTAAACATACAGATCACTTGAAAATGAAGGTCGCGGCATAACTTGACCATTCTTCACGGATAAAATCAATATCCGCATCGTGTAAACATCCACTCCTCCCTCAACCTGAGACACAATTAAATTAATAAGATTAAAGGTTAAGGTTCGCGATGGTTTTAGTTTAAAGAAAACAAGAGTGACTAGAATTTGACTCGATCAACTTACATTGTCCAATATTCCAAGTCCGTCCGTAACGATCTCTTTCAAATCCTGCCATGTTATTTAGCACAATTCATGACTTCATATTAACTTCAAAAGTCTACTTTTAATTGCAAACAACTTAAGAACCTTCATGATTTCAGGATTCTTCCATGGTCCTTTATCAGACAGAAGACAACCCCCTTGATCTGCACAGGTACATGTGTTAGATGATTAATCTTGATTCATTATTATTAAACATATGTTATGTTATATTTGAACTTATGTTAGGATTTATTATGTTTATTATCCTAAGTCTAGTCACCCTTATGTGAACCGTTGTCACATATAGCGAAGGGTTGTGTTTGTGTTTGTCAAGGGTCGCGTCCGGTTAGTCATACCGGTTAGTTTGTATTTAAGGGTCAAACATTGTGTTTATTATTTGTGTTGAAAGATAAAGTTTCTTAAACTTCCTTTCATAACTTCCCTCCATTTTTCCCTCCCTCTTTATCTTCAATCGCATATCATCAAACCAAAGCAAATCAATCCAGAATTCATACATTCAAAACATGGCATCAGAGCCAGCGATCAAGACCTGTGGTATATTCGATGTAGAGAGAAACGAAGCAGTCAAGAAGAAGATAGGGACAGAGGGCGGTTATGGATGTGGACCACTAATCCCTAGTCTAGTGTATGATTTTGAGAATCGTAGATGGAAGGCCAAGAAGGCGAACCAAGAAAGCATAGGAGACTCGCTCAATATGCAATTATCTTCGTTTAACATTGGATCAAGTAGTAGTGTGTCCGTGAGGGATACCGAATCAAAGAGAAGAGATGCGCAAAGGGAGTACGATCGGCAAATAGGAAAAGAAGGAAAAGTGGCCGAATACCCCTCTACAATGTGTTGTAGTAAGTGCAAAGAACCCTTTCATTATAGGCGTAATTGTCCTAAGAAAATTGGTAAAACCGAGTTTATGGTTAAGGGTAGTGATGAAAAGGGTTGGGATGATTTGTGGTTTGTTAGTTTGACACGCCAAGAACACGGTTGTGGCACCAAGAGATTGTTTATTATTTTAAACGATTCATATGGTATAGATGGTTGCCCAAAAGGTTATAGGAAAGAATATTTCCGTGGTAAGGGTAGTGTTGCGGTTACAAGTTGTGGAAGAGAGCACAAGATTCAAAACGTGTTCTACATACCCACACTTAGAAAGAATATATTAAGTGTTGAGAAATTGACACAAGAGGGATATGAAATAGAATTTGAAGGCGATGTTTGTTACATCAAGAAGCCTATTATCCAAGAGTTTAGAAGGATAATACTATGTCGCATATGTGAATCGGATGATCATTTCACATTTAAGTGCCCCGCATTTAATCAAAGTGATAAAGGAAAAAAGAAGGAGAGCCGTGGCATGGAAGAAGCAATCGGCCGAACCCAAAACAGAAAAGGCGAAGGGTTCAAAGATAAAGGGAAGCGGGTTAGGTTTGAAGGCGACAAGTTGGAGGGTATAACGAATGAAGACAAAGAAAGAGCGTCCATTTTTAAGCATTTTGACGACTTTTCCATCAACAAAGATCAATATGAAGGTGTTATGGAAAGAGGTCCGGTGATGTATCCAACCGAAGGATCCGAATTGCAAGATTGTGTTGTGTTTATGGATTTGATTCACATCACTAGTACGGTTGAAAGATACAAGAGAAAGTTTGAATTGGAGTTTGAAAGAACCGTAAATTGGTTTATGAAGGAATTCTTACAAATGAAGAATAAGGCTCCAATCCCACCAAGAGACGAGACGGGTTATCCAATATGTTTGTTGGATCTTTACAAGACGGTGCAAGTATTTGGTGGTTGTGAGAAGGTAACAAGAGATGCAAATTGGACGGTAGTGGCCATGTCAATGGGATATGGAAGAGGTTTGCCAAGCCTAGTGTCAAAGGAAGGTATTACAATGAATTTGAGGCAAACTTATGTTCGTTATTTGGAGATGCTAGAGTGGTATCATCTCAAATACAAGGGAAGAGAGTTGGTAGTGGAGATCAATGAAGAAGCAATGGAGGACTATGAGAACAAGAGAGCCGAATGGGAAGACTCGGCATTGCCCCCGAAGAAACGCTCAAGATCCTCATCAAGTGAAGACTAAAGCCAAGTGCAAGAATCAAGATTAGGGGGGAGATTGTTAGATGATTAATCTTGATTCATTATTATTAAACATATGTTATGTTATATTTGAACTTATGTTAGGATTTATTATGTTTATTATCCTAAGTCTAGTCACCCTTATGTGAACCGTTGTCACATATAGCGAAGGGTTGTGTTTGTGTTTGTCAAGGGTCGTGTCCGGTTAGTCATACCGGTTAGTTTGTATTTAAGGGTCAAACATTGTGTTTATTATTTGTGTTGAAAGATAAAGTTTCTTAAACTTCCTTTCATAACTTCCCTCCATTTTTCCCTCCCTCTTTATCTTCAATCGCATATCATCAAACCAAAGCAAATCAATCCAGAATTCATACATTCAAAACAACATGCACCACCCAGGAAATCTGGTAATTCACTGCACAGTTTTTTGAAAATAAATTGTGACATCCTAATTAATTATGTTCGTACGTACACATACACATGCCTTTATTTTCAATATGTATCATATTCATTAAAAAGATATTTTAAAAAAGGTAGTTCTGTGTTATATGCTATTAGCCAACATATAATATGAGCTACCTGGCATCAATAATCTCAAGCAATTTATTCTGGTACTTGTTTCCAAGAACCTGAGAAGAGATTAAAAATGCAATATTGTTGTGCTTGAGTCTATGTGTCTTTTTGCAGCGATCGAACAAGCAGGAAATTTATAAGCAAAGCTTTTTTCAAACTCGCGCACATGATACTTTACGTAACGATCCATGCTTGTAACTTGCATGAGTTTGTTAGGATCAACTTTCCCTAGTCTTTCAATGTAGACAGGTCTTCCCACTTTGTCTACTCCGTGATTACCCTGTGGGTAATACTTCAGTACATCATCCAACTCTTTAAATTCGAAGTCCTAAAAGCATTTCAGTAGAAAAGAATATCAAATTAGATACTAGATGCAAACACTGATAATAGTCAACACCACTGAATCATGCTTATAACTAATGACCTCAATGATTGTGTCAGCACCGAATTCCTTTCTCCACTGAATCATGTCAGCCCACATATGCTTTGCTTTCTCGATATCAAATTTTCTTGCTTTCAGAAACCTATAAACATATAGAACATCAATATTGAGCTTGTCAGTAGAAATAAAAATCAAGAATCATATAGTACCAATATTCATTATGGGATGTTCTCCCCCTTAACTTAGGATCAATGATTTGATTTTGCCTTTTTTCTTTAATGGAGTCATAATATACCAAATTATAAAAAGGAGTATGCCAATAAGCTTCTGTCAGAATGCATATTAAATATAAAACAGAACACAATCAATCATCCACAAAAAATAAATAAATAATTGATTATCGACTCACCTGAGATTGATCATTCGTTTTCGCATTCTGCAGCCATTGAGGACTATTCTTAACCTCATAAGGCGGTTTCTCTAACTCTTTCAATTTTGCTAGTTCCTGTTCATACTCACTCAAGCACTTTGGACAGCAAGGGTACCTTTCGGCTCGAATCCAAATTCATCATCGTCGAGAAACTATTTAATGGATTAAGTGACTAAACAAAACCACCAAGAACAACATTTGTCCCCATCCTATAATAAACCAAAAAAAATTCATATATTTATATCCAAACATAGCTAATCAAATGAATCTAGTCATCTAAATAATAATACAACATACTTGTTCAAAACTTTTAAAGCTTTTATAGTTTTGTAGAAAAGTTACCTAGTGAACATGTTTGTCAGTGGTGATCTTGATGTAATTGGTACAGCTTGTAAATCCCCTATGAAAGCCTTTTAAGATTGTGTTGTTTTAACACATCGAATCCTTCTAGTAAACATAACAATTCATGGAAGCATTTCATCGAACAACATGTATACATGAAAGTGTAGAGATTATTAGCAATATACATTTTTCTTCCTAATCCTTTTTACGAGATCACATCAGTTATAAATATTATAATGTATTACGAATGCCAAACAGAATCAACGTAAATATTAACCTTCACCTTTGTATATGTCGTGCACAATATTCATCAGTTACACAAGGGACCACATAGATTTTTAGCCATATATCCTTTGTGTGACAACCGGCAACTTCCGATCAATACCGATGTGATTTTAAATATTTTTTTTATATATATAAATATTGTTAATTAATAAGTTTCGGAAGTTAACCGATCGTTTTAAAAAGGAAACCGTGATCGAATCTTTTAACGCGATTTAAACGTATGTTCTGAAAGTACGCGTCGGATAACAAAACTAATTATGTTTTTGCTCGGTTTAGCTAAGTCTTATATTACGAACATTTCCGACTTGTTTTATTTATTACATTTTGAACCGAAACTAAAACCGAGACACGACACATTTAAACGGGTTCGTTACATGGTGTGCACCTTCCTAAGAAACCCTAACTATAAATTCATCTTATCCTCTCCTTTCCCCTCATTCATCTCCTACACATAAACCCTAACACACACTCTCTCTCTCTAGCTCGCCACTCTCTCTCTAACCATTCCTCCCTCAAACCCGATCCCTCTCTCTCCCTCGATGCTGTCACAGAGCCGGCCACCACCAAGCTTGGGTGGTGGCGGCGGCGCAGTTCTCTCTTTAGTCCTGAAAACGCGCAGAATCAAGTCCAGGTTCGGGTTTTGGTGGCCGGTTGAAGACGGGATCGTGATGGCTCGTAGGTTCAGGTTATGGTTCGCAGGTTCGGGTTATGGTTCGCAGGTGGGTGGTTCAGATCGATGGTGGTGGTTATTTTTGGTGGTGTCCGGTTGTGGGTCTTGGTCAGATGGTGAGGGTTGGTTTGGTGATGGCAGTCGATTGTTGTGGTGGTTGTGATGTACAGGGGTGGTTCACGGGTTCAGGGTTCGAGTCTCGGACCAAGGGTGGCTTGGGTTAGATTTCATTTTGGTTCAGGTCATGTCGGTTTGGGTTAGATCTAGGCCGGGTTCGTTTTGCAAGATGAGTTATGGGGTTATTTTGGGCTTGGGTCAAGCGAGATTGGGTCCGGTTCTATTAACGTTGATTCTGGTTTGGTGGTGCTCGTATTTCGGGTTTCGGTTTGTTCGTCGGTCAATGGGTCGAGATGGGTCTGTTACGGGTCTCGTCAAATCGGGTCAGATTCGGTTTTGGGTTCGCGTTCGGGCTCGGTCAAACTTGGTCAGCGGGTCAGATCTGATTCGGTACAAGATCGGGTTCGGTTCGGGTTTCAGTCGCGGTTAGGTTCGGCTCGGGTCAGATTTGTCCAACCGTCTCGCGGGTCAGATTTCGGGTTACGCGCGTGTGATTCGGTATAACTTATGTTTGTATTTATTGTCATTTTATTTTATCATATATTTATAAACATTATATATTTGTAAATATTTTTATATATTTATGAATGTTATAATTTTATAAATATATTGACACGGATAATAGTTTTAACTCGCGAACGAACCGAATAATAAACGGTAACTAAATTATATATCGAACGATTTGGTAAATGGTTAATTTGACGTAACTTATATCGGACATCGGACTAAATAACAATGGACTACTTTGTTGGACTATATTCTATATATATATATTGCTATATATATATATATATATAAATAAGTATACATAGGTAACGAAACGTATAGTCTCGTGAATCGGAATTGTGGATAAAAGGACTTGATGATTTGTGGTTGAAAGTGATTTTTGGGGAAAATTGTAGACAACGGGTGTTGTCTGGTTCGTACAAAAACAGAGGAAACTCTGCCCAAATTTTTATAAAATCAAAGCGTAACGAACTACTATTTCTATAAGTAAATTCCCCTAAGTGTTTTGGTCAAATGCATTATTATATACAAATCGAAATGCTTTTAAGGTCTGTTTATTCGTAACGATAAAGATGATTTTCAAACAATATTTTGGAAAAAGTAACAAATGTTATTAATTGATTTTAATAACTAAACTTATACTTTTTCTTAAAGGGTATCTTCTAAAATATAATTACACAAAATAAATATACTTATATGATTTACGAGACAAGCTACGATTCAGGATAATTATACGTTTCGGGGTACTAGTCCAACATGGTTTATACACAAATAGTAACAGGCGTGCAACTTGGGTGCTATGTAATACGAGAATTAAGATAAGTCACGATCGGTTCGTCGAGTTGAAACGTATTGAGACTCGTGTTGGTACACACAAGTCTAGACAGTCGGATAGACTATCTTTTGAGCAGTCAATAAGCTAGGCTTATGTGTGATAGACTGTTAAGGTGTCCTTTGTTGGTAATTAGGGCACGAGGAAGTCGGTCGAGGGTTCAGGCTTTGGTTGCTAGCTTAGCATGGAAATTAAGGTGAGTTCACGGCCCCACATTTTACGGTTTATGTTTTCGGGGGAGAAACATGCTTAAAACTCTTTTATAATTTATGACTTGTTAAACTCTTATGGCTCATGACTCTTTATCACATTATACTATGGCTTACTTATCGTACTATACGGTTCATCAAAAAGTCCCTTAGAAACCACTAACATGGGTATATGGCGGGGAAATATGGATAGCGCTATTGGGAACTGACAAACCCCACTCGACGGTTGGACCGGGCGGGTGCATATTGTCTCTAACAAAACAAGGTCTACCGGTGATGACGGTAGCCCATAGGAAACTAAGGGTCACTACACGGCTTAGTCAGCAATGGTTTCACCCGTATGAGTATCTCATTCTGCGCTTAGCTAGCGTTCTCACAAGCATAGTAGTAACTGTGATGGTAACGGTTTTCGAAGGATCACTTTAAACGTTTAAATAAAACCTGTGAACTCACCAGCATTATATGTTGACTCTTTTAGCATGTTTTCTCAGGTCTCTAAGGTAGCAGCTGTCGGATAGGCGCACGAGGTCGCACTGGAGTCGTCTCGCGTCTAGGGTCTCATTGCACGTTTTGGACTTATGAACTTTTGAACTTATGTTTTATTTATGCATGACTTTTGTAAACTTTAAATGCTTCCGCACTGTTGAATGTTGGTTTTAAACTTATGCATGGTTTTTGTTTACGTATGTTTTTACATTTAGACGTCGTTTATTGTGACCGTTGACTTGGATCCTGGTGTGTCACACGCCTCGCGGTAGAACTCCGCAGGTGGAAATTTGAGGGTGTGACACTTTGTATCTTCTATTATATGCATTTAACTCCCATATTCTTAAAAACCTTATTTTTTTTCTTTTGTATCTTCTATCATATGTTATTTTACTAGTTTTAATGTTATTTTACTAATTTCGTGAAAATAACGTTAAAAACGACGACGGTTAATCATGCATCATGTGGTGACGTTGATAGCCAAAAGACAAAGGGGTACATGCACCGATCGGGTTTGTCCCGATTGCTAAGTGTTCTGTGCCTTATGTCCAAGGCTTGATACCAAACCACATCGAGCCGGGGGTCTCACTGGAAGCAGCCTCTCTATTCTTAGGGGTAGAGGTAAGGCTGTCTACATCTTACCCTCCTCAGACCCTACCTTAGCTTTGCTATTGGTGGGATTAACTGAGTATGATGATGATGATGATGATCTTCTATCATATGCATTCAATACACGACAATTGAAGTGAAGTGACGAGCTAGGGTTCGATTGAACTTACTGAAGTGATGAGCTAGGTTCGATTGTTGAAGTGAGGAGCTAGGGTTCGATTGCTTGTTACTGAAGTGGGTCTAACATTGTAAATGTGGCTTATTAGTATCACATTTCAACAGCTCTAACAATAAACCGTAATAATTGAAGAAGAAGTATGATAAACCCTAACCTTAGAGACGCGATGATGGCTTCTGAAGTTGAAGATAAGATGATGGCTTCTGAAGTTGAAGACGGTTTGTTAGCAGAGGGTTACAATACGCGATCGATGTGTTTGTTATGATGGCAGAGATGGTTTGTTAGCAGAGGGTTACATCGATGTGTTTTGTGAGCATAGGGTTTTTTTTAGAACTGATGAAGAAGGTTTGATTTTCTGATCAAGTGTTTTAATTTGGGAATAATAATAGAGAAGAGAGAGAGAGAGAGGGGCGTGAGATTGTGTGGGAGGGAAATAAAAAAATGTGAAATATTGACACTAAAGATGACACCCAGTTCTTATACTGTTATGTTTTTTAAATCTTGACATTAGATTGTTGACACGCAAAAAAAAGTGTCATTGTTTGACCATTTTTTTTTTAAAAGACGACGATTTTTTAATGACACACGCTTTTGTGTGTCATGAGTTCTCGCGTGTCATTAAATGTGTGTCAAGATAGGTAGTGCGAAGAATGTTACGCGGTATATATAGCAACAATAAAAGGCATGCTAAATATATAAAATTTTGCAAAAGTGTGAATGCCGTTTGTTTGGGTCCAAATTGGGATTGTCCAACAAGATGGAGTTCCACTTGTAACATGTTCGAAAAACACGTTTTGCAAAAAGGTAGTTTAATTGCATTTCATGAAATTTTGGTGAGTGGGGGTAAAGCGGCACCATACCATACTTTGAATTGGAATGTTATTGAAGTTGTTTCGGAAATGCTACAAGTTTTCAAAGCTTCAACCACCGCTTTGTCGGGAGTTTATTATCCCACTAGTTGTATAACACTTCACAAGTTATATAACATGACTAGAAAATTAGGGGAAATGGAATTTAGAGGTAGTCCATACAAAGAAATGGCGGCAACTATGAACGAAAAATTTAGAAAATATTTTTTGGAATTACCGGCGGTTTTTACTTGTGCATCCGCTTTAAACCCGTGTTACAATATGGGGGGGGGAGTAGAAAATATAATTGAAAAAATTTGCAACGAGTTGGAGTTGAACACGGCAAAAGATCCGTATTTTTCACAAGGTATGGTAGGAAGATTTAATAAACATCTCACGAATATGTATGATGTTTATTTTGAACGTTATGGTCAAATGTCGTCCATTCAAATGCAAATGAGACAAGCTTCTCAAAATGTACTTGATACGGACATGGATTTATACAATGATTTGTTAGACACGTCTAATAAACGTGCACGAGATAACGCTCCTAGTAGCGAACTTGGGAAGTATGGTGCCGAAAACTATTTAAAAGGTTTGACTCCCGAAGAATTTAAAAATTTTGATGTGTTGTCTTGGTGGAAAAGTAAGGAAGATCAATTTCCGGTCTTAGCCGCCATGGCCCAAGATTTACTAACCGTCCAAGCTTCCACGGTAGCTTCGGATTCCGCTTTCTCTATTAGTGGCAGGGTCATTTCGATACGTAGGACGCTACTAACTCCACCTTCGGTAGCGATGGACATTTGCTTGAAGGATTATTTGGATGCGGCGGAGAGGGTGCAAAACATACGCTCACTTGAGGGAGAACTTGAATATGAAGGCGAAGTGTACGAGGACGAGGTCAACGCGGACTTAACCGAACCAATGTACGAATATGAAGCGGAAATGGATGAATGTATAAGAAGCAACTCCGGTTCGGGTGAAGATTAGACTATGTTTGAAGACTTATTTCGTTTAAGACTATGTTTTTTAAGATTATGTTTTCTATTATGTTTCATGTTATCTTCGGATTCCTTTATGTTTCGATGTTTTTATCGTGTTTTTTAATCAATGAAATCGTATTTTTAAGTTACTTTGTGTTGATAATAATTTGTAGTGTTTAAATTGTTAAAAAAAAACAGCAACAAAACAGCAGCTGCAGCAGCAGCCTAGCAGTATAAACAAACCGGTTTTTCTGGTTTTTTGACCGGTTTTGTAACAACCTGGGTGCCATCGGTTTGAATAGTGGGTGGGTTTTGTCTCCAAAAACCGGTTTAGGAACCAGACCGGTTCTTAAAAAAAGCGATTTTTTATACACCTAAAACCCGGACCAGTTTTAAACCCGGACCGGTTTTGGAAAAAAAAAACGGTTTGTCCATGTCTACTACCAGTGCTGCTTGTCAGGCTATTTGTCTTAGAAGGATACTTAAAGATTTGAAGATCAAGCAAGACAGTCCAACTGTGATTTTGTGTGACAGTAGTTCAGCTATTCATTTTTCCAAGAATCCAGTGTTGGATGCAAGTCAAAGCATGTTGAATTAAAGCATCATTTCATTCGAGATATGGTAAATCAAAGGCAAGTTAATTTGAAGTTTTGCAGAACTGATGATCAAGTTGCTGATCTTCTTATCAAAGCATTGAACAAAGACAAATTTATGAGGTTTAGAAGAATGTTGGGAATGAGGGAATTTCAATTAAGGGAGGGTGTTGAAAGTAATTAAAATTCCCTCATTGTCCAAGTATGCACGTGCCTTTCTATTTTGAATAAAGTCGTTGGCTAGTTAGTTGGTTAAGTCCGAGTCTTATGGTTTGTTGAGATTTCTTAGTTATTAGCCGTTGGAGTCTAGTTTATTTAAGCAGTCATTTGATTCAGTTGTTGATGTACTCTTTCAATTATTTAGTGATCAATAATAATCGTGCATTCTCTTTTAAAGTTCTTCTTTGTGAGTGTGTTATTTGATAAGCTCATAACAACATTATTCTCCAAGTATTTATTATTTATTTCGAATTTCCCTGTTCTTAAATGTTACTGAATTTTTTTTAACGGCAAAAAGACTTTATATATATATATATATATATATAGGTAGAGGTTCGGGTACAAAAGTCTATTTTTATAAGAAAGGTAAGAAGGCTTGTGGGAGTGACAAGTGTCATAGTTTTATTTTAATTATAAGGGCATTAGAGTAAATACACAATTATTAGTTTTATTAAAAAAAATCAATCTCCTAATCAAATGGAGAGATTTAAGGATTTGATTTATATTTGGATGAGTTTTGAAACTTACTTTAATGAAATAAAAAGAATCTATGGATTTGTTTTTATAATCTGTTCATGCTTTTGTTTGGTTTTTTACGTTAAAAAATTAACACAAATGCTTTTGCTTGGTTCTATCTTCTTTGTGGAATTGTTTTTTTTATATGGAATCGATGTTTTGGGATTGAAAACATCCTGATTTGTTTACAATCAATGCATTTTTTTGGCTTTTCAATTTTGAACACAACTTACTTGTCTCAACATCGTCTCTCTGCTCATTCCGTTGTGTTTTATCACCATCGTCTAAACAATCCAGTGTGTTTTATAAATTTTTGTGTTTTAACACCATTTGATAAACAAAAAACACTATTTGGATCAACTTTGTGTTTTAACACCATTTGGATCAACATTGTCTGCACTCATTCCAGTGTGTTTTATCACTAGCGTCTCAACAAACCAGTGTGTTTTATCAACTTTGTGTTTTAAAACCACCTGATAAAAAAAACACAATCGGATCAAGTTTGTTTTTTAACACCATTTGATAAACAAAAAACATACAAAGACAATTCCTTGAATATAGAACTCACCGGAATGAACGACATACCATACACCCTATCACATGCTATATTCTTTTCATTTTTTTTCTAAGATTGACAATTCCGTAGTGGCGTCACAAAATTAAGTTTTTTTTGAAAACGTTTTTGTGTTTTAATGATACCAATTACCTTTAGTTTTAGAATAGTATAAATGTTTAATACATACAGGTGTTGGCTATTTTTTGTAATTGCCATGCTTTGGTCTTCCTATAGCAGTGTGTTCGAGGTTTTTATTATTTTTACAAGTATGTTTTGTAGGGTTGATGAGAGAGAGAGAATCATAATAAAAAATGAGAGAGAGAAAGCTTAAATGTAGGAGATATTTAATGAGTTTTTTTTTGGTGCTTTGACAATTATACTCCAACAACCCTCAATTTATTAATTTAATTATAACATAATTTACAAATTTGCCATCCATTTAATCTTAACCATCCATCAACATGATCTAAAGGACACAATTACTTCTCACCCTTCTCACAAAACACACCCTTTGTACCCTAACCTCACCCTATATATATATATATAGCCCCAGCAAGAGACTGAAAAATACACACACCAATCAAAACGAAAAGACAAACAGGTTACAACATATCCGAAACAGAAAAATCAGCCCACTTGTCCTAGTCAAGACGACAGCTTCGATCTATTTGTAATCCACAAAAATGACTCCTCCTTGATTCCTTCCACAGTCCTAGAAACTGGAATGAAAGCACCTTCAAAAGCCATTTTGTTTCTTGCCGTCCAAACATTCCAAACCGTGGCCAATATAATCGTATAAACACTTTTCTTCCAATTCTTAGATCCCTGGCTGTCGAGGATGTGACGACGTAAGTCATTAAGAGTCTCGCAATTAGGAGGCCAAGGGATACGCATCCAAACCAAAACTTTCCACCAAATGGATCGGGCAAACAAACACTCGGCAAATAAGTGATCTGAAGTCTCGCTTCGAATCCCACATATGTTGCAGCTAACATCAATGGAATGAATACCCCTGCACTGTAATTCGGTCTTTGTCGCAACTCTACCCATATTTGCATGCCAGAGGAGGAGATTACATTTCATTGGCGCCCAAAAATTCCACCAGAAGCTCGAATCAATGTCTTGTCCCATATTCTCAGCCATAATGTCTGCTCTAACGGCTTTAGTGGCGAAGTTTAAACCCAAGTCGTTACTCCACAGCCATCGACCAGCCTCATGGCCAAGGTAGAGACTATGCATCCGAATTATCAGGTTCATATAATCAGCCAATTAATTCATGTCAAGAAAACGATAGCTGGAGTTTGGAAAGATGTCGGTTCCATGGGAGAGGTGCTTGCCCGTTTGGGCATCAATGTGGGTGATAAATTATCGGTTCGTATCGGAGTCAGTGACAAAACGATGTTTTGGATTGATGTGTGGGCCGGCCAATCGTCCCTGATGACTTCCCTAGTCTGTTTAAACTTGCCAAATGTTAGACCCCCCGTAGTGGGGCGTGTTTTTTCCAAATTTTTCAAAAATAGCGCCCCCAACACCGGAACAGGGGGGCGCTATTTTCCAATTTGTTGACATGGCGCGATAAAAATAACGCTGGTTCTTGTTTGATGGGCCAATCAGGAATGGCCACGTGGTCGTGGTGAACGGTAAGACCCCCCGTAGTGGGGCTTTATTTTTCAAATTTTAACAAAAATAGCGCCCCCAACACCAAAACAGGGGGGCGCCATTTTCCAAAAAGTGGCTGGGGCTTTATATTAATAGCGCCTGATGCATGTTTGGCCATCCAATTAAACCTTGCCATGTGGCAAGGTCAAAGTCAACTTTTTTTTATTTTTAATAATAATAATAATAAACATAATAATAATAATAATAATAATAATAATAATTGAAAATTTTGAATTTTAAACGGTTACTGTTCCAAACCGTTTGAAATTCAAAATTTCCCCCCAAACCGTTTGAATTTCAAAATTTGAATTTCAAACGTTTTCCCCCCAAACCGTTTGAATTTCAAAATTTGCTAACCCTATAAATACAACACCAGATTTGATTTTTCAGTCACACCTCCAATTCCTCATCCTCCTCCTCAAAACAATGAATAACATGGGTGCTGGTTTTCAAGCAGGAGCTGCCGGACCGTCTAATATCCGGCAGTACTCTCGCCGGGTCCGGGGACGGGGCCGCCCCCGGAGACTACCATTCACCTCCTCTACTCCTCCTACTGCTGCACAACCTCCTATTTCTCCTCCTCCTCCTCCACAACATTGGTTATATCCCCCTCCTGCTGCTGCTGCTGCACAACCAACCTTTCCTCCTCATCCTCCTGCCGATGATGACTGGACGGATGAGGAATTGGTCTGGGCTATGGATTATGTCATGGCCCAGCAACAAATGGAGCGACTAACGTTGTCGCCCCTACCCCCTGGGCTGCTTCAGTCCCCTACCACCAGACTACCCCCACCCCCACCCCCACCCCCACCCCCACCCCCATCCCCATCCCCATCCCCTGTAACCTCACGAATTTTCCCATTTATTTTGCATTAAAGTATTTCCCGATCCATGATATAAAGTCTAATTTATTTCTAAGTATTCTTATCTTTATCCGTGCACTCTATTTTTCTAAGTTCCTTTTATCATTGTACTTAAAAAAAAAAATCTTCAATCATGACATATGTCCTATCCTAATTCTATTTATAAAATCGTCATTTTATAAGACGGTGTTTTTTTATTTTCAAACTAATGATTTTTTTTCATTTCTTATTTAAAGCTAATCATTTTTCCAATTACATTTATAATCTCAAACAAGGAAGATATAAATTCATTTCAAAATAAAGCCTTGAGTCAAGAGTCAAAGTCTTGACAACATAATTCTTGGAGTCAAAGTCTTAGTCAAACAGTCAAAGTCCTAGTCAAAGTCTTAGTCAAATAGTCAATTCATCATAAAACCTTACTTTATGGTGTTGACCAATTTTAATGGCTAATTGGATCCAAAACTAGTATAAAAACCCACCTATGACCCATTATACTTTGCACCTCTAAATCGATTGTTTCAATCCGATTAAACTTTCCCTCATACCTTTCTTCTATAGTCTATTACTTCTACAATTGAAGCTTTGATTATAAGCTCTTGTAATTTGCAACTTTGGGGCTACACTTATACTTTTTCTCGAGATTTAATACTTTGCTAAGGTGAGTTTACGTAACCATGTTTATGCAATTCTTCATACTTGCAACATTATACTTAAGCAATTCTACATGCATGTCTAGTTGTAAACTTTAATGCCTCTTGAATTAGACAACAACAACAGTTTCAACGAGTTTCAACGAGTTTCAACATTACATAATCATTAGCTATGGCCAAGCCGGCAATACTCAATAATAGATCTATTGGATTGACAATCCCACCCGGATACGTGTACCTCCTACATAGGTAGCGTGGGTGATTGTTATCGTTCCAACATATTATTAAGGTGAACCGTGGATGACGGGATGGACCTAAACTAGTCGGAGGTTTGATTATGTCGATTCAACATATCATGTTTATTCATGTAGACTTAAACTTACGATAGACATATGAATTGCTAAACTTTTATACTTAAACTATTTGCTTGACATGGCTTATGTATTCTCACCAACTTCTAGTTGACCCCCCATTTTTCCAAAATCAACAGGAAATATTGATGCTTGAAGTCTAGAGCTAGCATGAGGAGTTATTTGAAGTTTCGTTGTTTGTTTGACGTATTAGATTCCATTCAAGACTTTAATGTAACTCAATATTGTAATGGAATAAATGATTATTTAAACATATGTATTACCATGAGCTACTGAACAATCATTCATACGTGACACCTCGATGTTTCCGCCATCGGTTGGGGTGTTACATCCCCCAACAGCAAACTACCCACATCCCCATCCCCATCCCCCAACACCAGGCTACCCCCACCCCCTACCATGGGACTTCCCCAACTGAGGGGGACTTGGAAGCCTTGAGGGAGATTGAGGAGGAGGAACTCTACTATAGCCGACCTACCCCTCCTCGTGAGTACTACTACTTCCCCTCAGATGCGAGATCTGATGGACGGGACAGCTCACGTTCCGTCTCACCCGAGTGCATCACCTTCCCCGGGGAATGGGACAACTACTCTCCATAGTGGAGAAAATTAGGATTAATAAGTAATTTAGGAATATTAATAAGTAATTTAGGATTAATAAGTAATTTAGGATTAATAAGTAATTTAGGAATTTAGGAAGTGTGTAACTTTTTTTTTTTTAATATTAGTTGTAATTTTTTTTAATATTAGTTGTGTGTTTTTAATATTTACTTAGGTGTTTTTATTATTATTTGTAATTTTTTTATATTTATTTGCATTTTATTTTAATTATTTTGAATTAAAAGATTAAAAAAAAATAAAAAAATCAACCAATCACAATCAGGGGCTTTATAAATAAAGTCCCACCACTACACCCCTTTTTCAGTTTCTCTCTCCACGCTGACTCAGCAGCCACGTGGACCAATCAGGAAGGGGGGCTTTATAAATAAAGCCCCCCACTACACATGGTCTAATATTACCGTTAATTTTTTGAACGGCTGTTTATTTTTTTTATATATATATATATCCACAACACATATTATATATCACATAAAACACACAAAAACACATATTTTCCAATCTTAAAAATCACTTTCCACAAAAATTATAAAAGAATGGGTTCCCCCGCGTCATCATCTATTGCGAGAGAATATTATAGAGAGTTTCTAGGCGACGAGGGTTATTCCACAGACGAAGAGTTGGAGCAAGATGACATTACGAGTGCGCTAGCGCTTTCGGCGCGGTATCTTGAACAAACGAGTACGCCTACACCTCCAAAACAAACTAGGCAGTACTACGAACGAGATCGTGTATCGGCAAATGCTCGATTGATGAAGGATTACTTTGATGAAAACCCGACTTACCCCGACCCAAAGATCTTTAGGCGTCGTTTCCGGATGAGCAAACGTTTATTTCTACGTATATCCGGAGATCTTGAAAACGCGTTTCCGTACTTTAAACAAAAAGCGGATGCTAGGGGGATGATGGGATTCACGTCTATTCAAAAGTGTACCTCGGCACTGCGTATACTCGCATACGGCAACACGACGGATATCAACGACGAGTATTTAAAAATGGCCGAGAAAACAACACGCGATTCTTTGGAGTATTTTTGCCAAGGTAGATCAATTTTTTTATATATGTTTGTATTTATTTTTTATATATGTTTGTATTTATTTGTTTTAGGAATAATAAAGTTGTACGGAGCCCGTTATCTTAGAAGGCCCACCTGGTACGACTTACAAAAAATTTACGAGGTGCATACGAATGAACATGGGTTACCAGGAATGCTGGGTAGCGTTGATTGTCGTCACTGGCGGTGGTATAATTGCCCAACCGCTTGGCGAGGTCAACACACGCGTGGTGACCAAAAAGGACCATCGATTATTCTTCAAGCGGTGGCTTCAGTCGATCTTTGGGTTTAGTCGGCCTATTTTGGTGTTGCGGGTTCATGCAACGACTTAAACGTTTTTGAGCAGTCGCCTATTATTGAAGATTTCATTTCTGGCAGGGCAGCAAAGGCGTGCTTTTACGCTAATGGAAACTACTACCCACACGGATACTATTTGGCTGACGGAATATATCCGAGGTATAGCATTATCGTTAAGACGTTTAGTAACCCGTACGATGAAAAAAGGGCACACTTTAAAAAGGTCCAAGAGGCGGCGCGAAAGGACATAGAGTGATGTTTTGGGGTTCTTCAACAGCGTTGGCATTACATAAGAAACCCTGCTCGTGCATGGACCACAGACAAGCTGCGAGATGCTATGTATGCATGTATAATCATGCATAATATGATATTAGAAGATGAAGGTAAAGCGATATGCCAAAATTATGTACCGGAAGCCGTTCAAGATCTACCGCAAGCTAATATGCAAGAAAGAGTGCTCAACGCACATGAACTTCGTGACCATGAAGTACATGACGCGTTAGCTGCGGATATGGTCCAACAAGCGTGGTCGGTTCGGTATATTCCAAACCCTGGAGGAAACGAAGATGAAGAAGAAGAAGAAGAAGATGATGATGATGATGAAGAAGAAGGTGACGAAGAAGAAGAAGATGATGATGAAGACGAATATGAAGAATCCGAAGATGAAAATTAATATTAGTTGTAATTTTTTTTAATATTAGTTTTTAATATTATTTGTAATTTTTGTATATTTATTTGCATTTTATTTTAATTATTTTGAGTTAAAAGAAAAAAAAATAATAAAAAAATCAACCAATCACAATCAGGGGCTTTATAAATAAAGCCCCACCACTACACCCCTTTTTCAGTTTCTCTCTCCACGCTGACTCAGCAGCCACGTGGACCAATCAAGAAGAGGGGCTTTATAAATAAAGCCCCCCACTACACATGGTCTTACTGAATTATAATGTATTCGGTGAATACGCTTAAATAAATAACTTAGAAATTAGAATATAGTCACTGCATGAAATTTGACGTCTCATTTGATTATGATACTGCCACAGTCTAATCTATCTATATCTATATATATATATATATATATATATATATATATATATATATATATATATATATATATATATATATATTGCAAAGGGATTAATCCTACATGTCATACTTTTATGCAATTTCTCATTTGAGAGATGTCACATAGGATGTGATGTGAAAAGTGTAAACAATTAAAAAAATGAATAAATATTATTTAACCTAATCTATTATAATATTTAACCTAATCTATTAAATAACTAATCTACTAAATCTAAATATTAAATCTTTACTATTTTTTCTCTCATGTTTCCTCCCATAACTTTTAAACGTTAATATCTTTTATATACAAGATTTTTTAAAGAAAAAAATTATACCAAATTAACGAGCGTTTTATTATTTTTCCAACGAGTACCATAGTGCTATATAAAAACGGAGAAAAAAATGACTATTTTTTGTAACCCGACAGGTATTGTGTCGGGTTTGGGATTAGTTTAAAAAAAATTGTGGGTTTGGGTCGGGTCTGGGATTAGGTGATACCCGACCCAATTACCCGAAACAACATACCCAAATACCCGAACTATATACCCGATCATATACCCATGAATTTTTTAACGCATCACATAACCCTTAGACTAATGCGTTCGATATTTCAATAATTAACTTTTTTTTTCTAATTTCATGTTAATTCTTTTTAGAACGATCGATTACAAACTTCCGAATTCATTTGTAATGGCACTAGATTTATACCCCGACGCAGAGATTTGATTTTTTTTTTATATTTGAATATGATAACTTATGGCAAAGATTTGTTTAAAATAATAATAATAGTAATAATAATAATAATAATAATATATTTTATTATGTCATATTAAATATTTCAACCCGGGACGCTCCCGGGATAAAAACTAGTTTTTATATGTATGTTAAGTACCGTAGTAAATTGCACCTACTTTTCTTTTAATCGCAATATTGCTACCATGTGATTTTTTTTAATGTAATAAATCCCGTCGTAGATAAGTGATTTACTTGTATACTTAGGGGTTGTTTGGTAGCCTCTGAATGGTCATTAAGAGGCTACATCTGAATGGTTTATAGCCTCTTAATGGTTAAGATATAATCTTAAGTATGAATGGTTAAGAGATAACATCTTAATGGTTGCCTCTTAACCATTCAGACTTAAGGTTACCTCTTAACCATTCAGAGGTTATGAACCATTAAGGGGTAGCCTCTGAATGGTCATTAAGAGGCTACCAAACAGCCCCTTAGTCATTTAAATCCAACCACATGCTGTGAAAAGTATGTGAGATTTCTTTTGGAATAATTGAGAGAAATTAAGTGTTTTATAAATAAAGAAAGTTTCATATTTTACAAATGATGGGTATAAGCCTATTTATACTTGGCTAGTGGGTGTGTCTCTAATAGACGCGACCCTTCAAACTATCATAACTGCCAATCAGTGGCAAAGCCTGACCCGAAACTTCGGGGGGGTCGGAAGTCACAAGTTTTGGGGGTCGAAAACTAGTTTCGGGGGATCGAAACCTTATATATCAAAAAATTTCTATACAAATACTATATAATTGGAACTTCTGAGCGAAAATACGGGGGGCCTGCCGCCCATCCCCGCCCCTTAAAAGCTACGCCACTGCTGCCAATAACTAACTTGTGACACAATGGTTCACTTATTTCTATTCTAGACTTATGATATATAATATATACTTATGATATAAATTAAATATTATATGCTAAGATTCTCCCACTTAATTTTGATTTATCTTCAATGCTTCACAGTAGGGTCTTGATCATTTTCATTGTGTCTTGCTTATAGCATTACTGGTCCAACTTCCTCACATTGAATTAGATGAGCTTCCTCTTTTTCTTTTAGCTTTGGACATTCGTGTTTGAGGTGTCCAAATTCATTCCAATTGTAGCATCTTATATAGCTGTTGTTTTGTTGGTACCTCTTGTTGTCTTTGTTTCTCCAAGTCTTTCAATTTTTAGCTTTACCACGTCCTTGATTTTCTTGACTTGAGTTTGCATGACCACAATGTTCACATTTATCTTTGAATTTTCCTTTAGCATCTTCTTTGGTGAATAAGAGTTTACTGTGTGATTCACCTTCTTCTGGTTTCTTGATGCGTTCTTCGTATGCCTTTAGTCTTCCGATAGCTTCTTGAAATGGCATAGTATTAAGATCGGCAAATTGTTCGATTGCAGCAACAATTTGGATGTACTTTTCTGGTACGGAGATGAGTAGTTTCCTTACTAATCTTTTTTTATCAATTGTAGATCCAAGATTGTTGGCTTGTGAGACAAGTTTACTAATTTTGCCGGTAAAATCATCTAGTGATTCTGAGTCTTTCATCTTTAGAGCTTCAAAGTCGGATTCGAGTGTTTGCATTCTTCCTTCTTTGACTCTGTCTGCTCCTACATATCTTGCTTTCAAATCTTCCCAAATGTGTTTAGCGTTTCTATGATGAGCGATTTGAAATACTAGTTCTTCTCCCATGGCTTGATAGAGATAAGCAATAGCTTTGGAATTTTTCTTTACATCGACTTCACCTATTGGTTCTATTGCTTCCCAAATTCCATGTACGTTGAAGATTGCTCTAACTTTTACTGCCCAAATAGTGTAATTCGTGGGACTTAGAGTTGGGCGTTGGAAGGTCATTGACGTTCCTTCTTCTCTTATGACTTCCTTAGTCATTGTTCGTGTCTTCTTTTTCTTCTTTCCAATATTGGTAAATACACTAACGTAACTTTAACTTCTTTGGTTTCGGATTGATTTGATATCAACTTTGCTAGTCTCAGATCAAATCAATATCAACCTTGCTTGAGATTAATTTGATATCAGCCTGAATGACTTCGGATCAAATTATCTTCTTCTGGTTTTCCGGTCGCGTAGCGAATCAAAACCATAATTCCGAGAATAATAACGGGGTCTTTCGGTCGTTTATAACGAATCAAAACCAACTATTCCTTTTTAACACAACAATAACGGGGTCTTCGGTTGTAAGACGGATCAAAACCTACTATCTGGGTCTTTCGGTCGTCTAATAAATCAAACCGATTGTTGCGTACCGAGAACAGTAACGGGGCTTTTGGTTGCAGGACAAATCAAAACCAATAACGGGGTTTTTCGGTTGTCAAGCAAATCAAACCAACTGTTTTAGAAACTGGTCCTTCGGTTGCAGGGCAAATCAGAACCGTTCCTCCCTTTTTTTGTTTTTGTTTTTTTTTCTTTATTATTTTTCTAAATAATATAATCCCTTTTTTTATCAGTGAACAAAACTTAAAAAAAAAACACTGATGTACAACTTTTACAATATCCCTCAATATCTTAAAATATTTCCGTTTATTTTGACTTTCCAAAAAGTCAAACTTTTTCACGTAATATTCTGCCCAAATATACTAAAACACTTTTCTTGTATTTTGGCTGATCCAAAGATGGAACAATCTTTTGTTCCAAAATAATTTTGACTTTTGGATCCTTTTTAAAACAATAATCGAACGAGAGAAAAAAGATTCCAAAAAGTTTTCGGTCCAATTCTCGAACCCGGGAAAACAAGTCTTAATCCTTAGTGTTTTGAATTCTAAAGTTGTTTTCTACACCTGTTTTATAATAACAAACGTTCGGTTCAAGTTTTGAATTCAAACAAATTGTTTTGGTTTATAAAAGTTTTGGCGGGAAAAAGTTTGTCGAACAAAAACGGGGTATCGTTGATACACTTATTTTTCTATTAGATTAAGATTCAAATATTCGATTATGCTTATAAATAAAGGGCAGGGATATGTTCCTTCTGTGAATTCCGGTGTCTCATCGGAGTTTTCTATTTTCGCCGGAATCCTTCGATCCGGTTCTATTCCTTCTCCTTTAACGGTTATACTTCGTGTATTGATCTTCAAGTAATCCTATTTGGCCTTTGATTCCGTGTTCCAACTTTAATCGATCGCCTTTTTTTGTGTCTCTGTTTTTCGGAATGAAACAGGGGATGACACTGGACGTCTTCTTCTTCTTCGTGATAAATGGAACGATATTATTAACCTATGCTCTAATGCCAATTGTGATATCTCAGGATCGTTTTGAGGGAATAATTAAGAGAAACTAAGTGTTTTATAAACAAAGAAAGTTTCATATTTTACAAATGATGGGTACAAGCCTATTTATACTTGACTAATGGGTGTGTCTCTAATAGACGCGACCCTTCAAACTATCATAACTGCCAATAACTAACATGTGACACAATGGTTCACTTATTTCTATTCTAGACTTATGATATATAATATGTACTTATGATATAAATCAAATATTATATGCTAACAATGTATATATACATAATACACACACTACTAATCATAAATTAAAGTTAAAAGACAATGCAAAAGGTAGTTTATTATACAAGTAATTATTTGTAATTACTAATTTTGTCTCACTTGGTAGATATGTATGTTTTCCTATATATACGGCATTTTGTTGGCCGGTGATATAAGAAGAAGTGGGCAATTTATAGGTAGTAATTAATCACCTCCCTTTTGTACTTTTATGTAGCTAAGAACTAAAAATACCGTCTGATCTGATCGACCAACTCCATGCATCTCCTACTATTTGTGTGTTTTATCCATTAGCCATTGTGCAAGTCAAAGATTATACAAAGGTCAACTTACAAGTTACAACACAGATACCTAAATTTGCACAAAAACAGAAACAAAGGCACAACAAACAAGCTGAAAGCAAACTAACACCATTTCATCTTCAGTCTTCACCAACTTCAAACACTATCCAAAAAGAAGAGACCAGGTTCATGTTTCAACATCAAACCTTTATCAATAATAAAGGAAACAAGACATCTCAACCATACATCAAATGTGTGGATCCCAAAACCTTGTCGATTAACTCCTGAAAGTAAGTAAATCTTTAGAATCCTGAAAACTGAAAAGATCAACTTTTCAGACAAACAAGGTTAATGAAAGTGACTGAAACCCACACAAGTGTCTCAGAGAAGAAAGCCCTAATGCTTAAAAGGGTCATTTCACCAGCTACGTTAATTAGAGCATCCACAGTGGTATGTTTCGGATAGGCTTCGAATTCTAAACCTCCAATTCCAAACGAATTTATGGCCCCGGCTATTCACACCCCCACACTTCTGTTTAAACCCCCCCCCCCCCCCCCACCCCAAGCGCCTCGCTTAGGCCAAAGCGAGGCGCCTGGGGTCAAATCGTACGAGGTGGCACGGGGGCAGAAAAAGCTGATCCAAAGCGTCTAGCTTAGGCCAAAGCGAGGCGCTTTGGATCAGAGTTTTAATTTTGGGTATTTTTTGGTGTTTTTAATTGGTTTTTTATTTTTTATTTTTTAATTTTTTTAATATAATTATTTTAAAAATTAAAATAAAATAAAAAACAAATGTCTTAACTCTAATCTAACGTCTATATAGGCGTTTTCGATTTCCAAATGAATCAACGACTTAAACTTTACATTATCAACTACAAACAAAGGTCTTAACTCTAATCAAACGTCTATATAGGCGTTTTCGATTTCCAAATGAATCAACGACTTAAACTTGACATCATCAACCACGTATAGTCAAAGATTTTAACAAATATATTCAGTTAAGTACTAACGCAGACCTTGATCTGCAATATTTGAAAATTATCATTTCTTGACATGCTTGGTAACAGAGAGGAACACTTTCTTCTTTTGTTGTACAATATTTTTTGTTAGTTGTTAAATGTTTTTATAGTTTTTTTTTACTTTTAGAAAAAATAAAAAACCTCGTATAGTCGAATGCGGTATGCGCGTTAAATTTAATTAAATAAGTGAATGATCAAGAAATCCGCTTGGAGTCTAAAGCTTCGCGTGTCATCTCAAAGTATTCAATTCCGATAATCCACACCTTTCTCCTGAAGCAAAACCTCTCTAGGTTTACCATCACCAAACGGATTCACCTTAGGCCTCGGTTTGTCCACTCCAATTCCTAACATTAATTCCAATTCCAATCCACCGATGCAATTAGAATCTGAAGAGAAGTTATTATCATCATCATCCACAATGTTCTTACCTGGAGCTACCAACCAGCTGGCATGGGAGCCAAGCTTTGAGAACTGGTGGCAGAGGGAGTTCGTACATCTCCACCTATGGAACCGCCATAAACAAAACCAAGCAAAACCATTTTCTTGTTACTGTTGAATAAAGCTTGGTTTTGAGAATTTGATGAGGCAGTAACAAAGCTGCTTTTGAACTGAGCCATAACTCCTGATTTAAGTGAGCTAACAGCTGAAGAGAAGTTATTATCATCATCATCATCCACAATGTTCTTGCCTAGAGCTACCAACCATCCGGTTGAAGAAGAAGAAGATGACAGATATCACTATCATAACTTGCACTGGCTTGAGATATGAGTTTGATTAGCTTAAATCTCTCTGATCCATGGTATCCACTTTCAAAGGATCCATGACACGCGATAATCGCTACGGTTAGTGGATACCATGGATCAGAGAGATTCAAGCTAATCAAACTCATATCTCAAGTTGGTCCAACAACTGAATTTGACTTGCTTACATTGGAATCTTGTACGAAATCATCTCATTGCATATTCTCCATATCCATACCTTGTTTCAAGTATCTTGTAAAATTCATTTCGTCTTCAAGACTCCTAGGAGTCAACAAAGGTTGACTTCTTTGAGCATTAACCATGATTATATTACATTATTATTATTATTATTATTATTATTATTATTATTATTATATTTGTAACTTAGTTCCTTTGTTTTATTATTATAATAATTTATTATTATCAAGAATCGGAAATTAGGAAAACAATTTATGAAAGTATCAAGAATCGGAAATTAGTAAAACGATTTATGAAAGTATCAAGAATCGGGAATTAGTAAAATGATCGGATGTGACTTCTGAAAACCATAAACGATCAATTAAACATTACGAAACACGTCAAACCGGGACCGGAAGTCCAGCATGTCGATTAGACTTGCAAAAATCGTGTTTTGAAAAAATATGGATATCGACTGTATAGTCGGAGCACCAAAGCTAGGCGCTTTGGCCTTTTTTCGAGACCCATATTTTTTCGAAACACGATTTTTGCATGTCTAATCGATATGCTGGACTTCCGGTCTCTGTTTGACGCGTTTCGTAACTGGTTACTAATTTCCGAATGTTAATACTTTTCAAAAATCGTTTGTCAAATCATAACCATCATCATCATTACACCCTCAAAACAGAAATAAAATAACAATAAATAAATTAATAATAATAAATCATTGGTCAGACGTTAGGATTTGATAAACACAAAACTTATTATTTAAAAAGCAACAAAAACACAAATCGTACCGTGAAATAAAGAGAGGCCCATTAGGAGTGCCGTGGAGGAAGATCGTCGGTTTGATGTAGTCGATGATGGCGCAGAGGTTAGCGGTAACCTTAAATTTTGAATGATCGTCGGTTTGCTCTCTATATACCAATCAACAGTCGATCCGACTGTTGATTTCTCTCTATAACCGGTACAACTTTTCAGGCAAGCAAGTAAAATTCAGTTGTTATCGGAGAGATATCGGTCAACGATGAAGGCAACCTGAAACGACATGAACATTTATAACCTTTCTGTACCTGTGGCCAAAAGAACCTGATAAAGGCTGTACACGAGTATAATCAAACAAGGGTTTCCCTGAGCTTGATTAGCTTGAATCTCTCTGATCCATGGTATCCACTAACCGTAGCGATCATTACAGTTATTTGGAATGTTTCTGATCATTACAGTAACGATCGCTTTACGACGCCGAAAACGACTATCATTACGCGATTTGTCAGAGGGTCACTATTCATACATAAAGAGTATAATCAAACAAGGGTTGTTATCGGAGAGATATCGGTCAACGATGAAGGCAACCTGATAAAGGCTGAACATGAGTATAATCAAACCGCGATGTCAAGGGTTTTAAGACAAGGAAGATGAATTCAGTTGGACAGTGAGATTGATAACTTCTCTATGGAAGCAACAAATTCAAAACAGAGTTAGGTTTGCTAGAGGGTCACTATTTATACATAAAGAGTATAATCAAACAAGGGTTGTTATCAGAGAGATATCGGTCAATGATGAAGGCAACCGTAGCGATCATTACAATTATTTGGAATGTTTCGGATCATTACAGTAAATCGTGATGTGATGGATTTTTATATTTGCAACCTAGTTCCTTTCTACCTTGTTGCAAAGGAACTTCAACGATGAAGGTGTGTTGTATGTATAAAATAGTGAATTATTGTAGTGTGTTAGGTATACGATGGATGGGTTTGAAAAGAAATAGCACAAGTCCTTCTTTAATGTTGTACTATGCATTCTCACATGAACATCCAACAACAATGGTATATGAATAGTGACCCTCTGTAAGGGTCTTGATGAATATCTTCATCAATCTCCTTGATCTACACATAAGTGTGAGAGTCGATTTTCCTATGAGGGTGACTGACAAAGAGATGGTCTTTTTGATGAATGTATTATTCACAAATACATTTTTTTAACTATTTTAGCAACTTCCATAAGATGGAAGGGTTTGAAAAGAAATAGCACAAGTCCTTCTTCAGGTAAGTCCACATGGTTAATCATCCGATTGTACCATTTTCCTGCAGTATCATAAACAATGCTTTAGAAACTCAATATCTCATCCAATCCAAGTGTGTTATCACCACACTTGTTTCTCATAATCCCAGCTTATGAATCACCATAGTTAATATTTGAGTAAGTTATGAAGGTTAGAAGATTAGGGTTCATGGTGTTGAAGTTGGGGAAGAAAATACTAGGTTAGAGAAGAACGAACGGAGAGAGAGTGAGATTCTTATAAACCTGAAACTAATAAGTTATGTTGGAGCAATGGTTGTGGAAAGAAATCGACAGTAGGATCAGCACTAAGAAGCCACCCATACAGAGTGACGATAGTCGTTTTCAGCATTGTAAAGCGATCGTTCTACTCATATAAAGTGTTCGATGTCACTGTGAGTACACATTGTGCATGACATTACATTTTGCATGTGTCATTTCATAACTTGCACCGGCTTGAGATATGAGTTTGATTAGCTTAAATCTCTCTGATCCATGGTATCCACTTTCAAAGGATCCATGACACGCGATAATCGCTACGGTTAGTGGATACCATGGATCAGAGAGATTCAAGCTAATACAAACTCATATCTCAAGTTGGTCCAACAACTGAATTTGACTTGCTTGCATAGGAATCTTGTACGAAATCATTCTCACATGAATATCCTTTGATGAATGTATTAGGGGTTGGAAACTCTGAAGAGCAATGACCCTCTGGCAAACCTCCGTAAAGGTCTTCAAAGTTTCCATGGGAAGGTAAACATACTTGAAATCAATGTGAAGGTAAACAATTCCAGCAGCTGGATATCAGGCAGACGTTTGTCAAAAGAATTTTGTACTATGCTACCTCATCTTCTTCTATGTCTAGTTCATCTATAGGTGGAACTATTGCACCTCACATTGCTTGTATTTCTAATGTTGCTGAACCACCAAGAAATCCAATCAATTACCTTGCTCCAGGAACATCTGATACACCAACTTCATACACCTCAACTTCTTACATACCAACACAACCCCAGATGTCTGCAGCTTGCTATACTTCATCTATGAACACACCTCAACAGCAACAATATGTTCCTCAAATGATGACACAAGAATCTTCGAGCAAAAGTCCAATTGTGTTGGAAACCTCCAACATGAACAATGTAAATGTTGAAGTGGCACAACAACACATTGCTTTAGTCTCAGCAATGGTCGCTTCATACAACGGGCTAGTGGCAAGTCAGATTGGAAACAATAATCTGACTAGTGAAGATTATGCCCAGATCGACAAGGAAGAGATGGTGTTGATCGATATACAGTGGGCTTTTGCAAGTGTGATGAGGAGAGCTACTGAGTTCATAGAGAAAACCAGAAGAACTGATCTCGCTACCTCACCTAATACTGCCTATGGTTTCAACAAAGCCAAGGTAACTTGCTTTAATTGTGGAACTCGAGGTCATTTCAAGCGAGAATGTACTCAACCCATGAAACAAGGTAACCGAAATCCATTTAACTCCAATTATTAGAATCGCCAGTCACAAAACCATGTCACTTATCAAAGCCAAAACAACAACAAAACAATTACCAAAACCGACAAAATACCTCTCAAAATACCCCATCAAGACAAACATCTACAACCAACCAAAACCAAACTACAACTAATTCTAACCCTACCAGAACCGTTGTTCCAATTACTACACCAAATACCCAACCACGAAATGAAAACCAGGCTTTGGTGATCCAAAAAGATGAGGGTTTTGATTGGAATTGCATGCATAATATGCAATTGGGTGTTGGAGAGGTTACTAGTGGGAATGTAGCTTGTTTTGCACAAGAGATGGTATTAGAGGAGCTGGTGATAGTTGGTGATGAGTTGGTTTCTGAGAAAGTATCTGAAGTTGTGACTAAGAAAGTTTCTGAAGTTGTGATCGAGCAGATTGTTCAAGAGGTTCCAGATCATGTTGCTGAGAAGGTTGAGGAACCGGTTACTAAAACGGTTTCAGGGACGATTATTGATTCCGTTACTGATGTCTCTGATGAACCGGAATCTGTCTATTCAAATATCATTTTATCCGTGATTGTTACGCAAAAGAGTTGATCAATATGGTCAAAATCCACACTGACTATCAACGTGCAGATCTTTTTACCAAAGCTTTTGATAAATCAAGATTTGAATATCTCTTAAAAGCTAACATTATAAAAGAAAAACAAGACTGATCACCACCTCAGTTTATTGCTTTTTAATTATTAGTTTTTTATTGTTTTTCAGGAAAATTCAAAAACCCAAAAATATGTTTTTCATTTTAGGTAGAGTTTATTTTCAGAAAAACCAAAAACATTGAAAAAGTCAAAAATCCATAAAAATTAGAAAAACCCAAAATGATTTCCAGGAGAAAAAGGGGAAATGATAGTACATCAGTGGGGATCTGACACATGCTAAAAAGTGTAATGCAATATAAGGCGTGTGTTTGAGTCTGTGTGATGTGTTGATAGGTTTCGTAGACCTATTACTGCGTGCCTGATACATACATATCAAACGAATTGTTGTGTGGCTGAACTCCTCATGGGCATATGGTCTTAGTACCGTAATTTCGTTTGATAGGGTATTTATACAAAATTCGGAGGTTTCGGGTCGTTATGTTATTAGTTATTTGGGGATAGCCTCTCTGATCTTCTGCTGTAAGTCATTACGGACCTAGATCAGACAGGGTATCTTTATAAAAGAGCTGTAAAGCCAAATCCTAAAGTTACCGAATTGAGGAACTTTCAATGTATGACGATAATCAAAGATTATCTATTACATCGTATCCAATCATTGATGCAAATCATGATTGATATTTGCCCTCAACCTGGTAGAGTGCACAAGTTACTTTGTTGCATTGATTTGCTGACCTGTATACCTCTGTGCCTCATACCTTGTAAATTACAGATGACGAAAGCATAATCACGCGTAGGAACCACAAACAATTGAGTTTATACTATAAATAATAGTATCAGTCTAAAGCATTGCACAACAGTCTGCATGTAAGTTTATGTGGATCACAATATCAGCAGTTGCCAGATCACACATTGTCTTTAATGATAATAAATCAAAAGATCAACGGTGTGATCAGATTTCTCAAAAACTGATATGATCCCTTACCGGAAATCACAAAACATTTACTGCTTTATCTTTACATTTTGAGCATTTTACATTTCTTGTCAAAAATACAAAACTCAAAAAGATTTTAGGTGTGTTTTAATAAAAAGTTTAGAAAATCCAAAAGATTTTACATTTCTATCTTATTTTTGATAGCTGATGGTGGTTGATGGTGATTTTCTAAAGCTTGATGGACCATTTGAGTTTTTTGTCATCTTAAAATGGGAAATAATGAATGTCGGATGCATAAAAGTTGAAAAATATTTTGAACGGGACTCGATTTTGAGATTTGGTAAAAATTTCAAAGATTCCATTTTTCATTCGCCCCTTCGTTGGGTCGAAGGTGGAATTTTTCCTGCTCATTCGAACCTTTCAAACGGTCGAAAGTGAGTGTTCATGTGTTAATTTCACATTCGAACCATTTGTCTACATTCGAACCTTTAAATAGGGTCAAAGGTGGACAAATTTTCACATTCGCCCTAGTCGTTTGGTCGAATGTGGAGCCTATATATACCTGATCTGCACATTCGACACCCATATTCAAAAAATTTTAAAATTCTGTGATAAAGTGATCTTGTTGCTCATGAAATAAAAATTATAGCATTGTGTTCGTAGTGTCTTACTGATCATTTTGAATCATCATTTGCGGGTATTCATTCACAAATGAAGTCAAAATCATTGAATTTGTGACCGAACCCTAACTGAGATCAAAACATGATTATTAACTAATAATTGTTACAATTTTTGTTAAGGTTTCATTGTTTAAGTGTTTTAGGGGGAGAATAAAAAAAATCAAGGTTTAAAACTAAACAGATTGATTTATTGATTGATTAAAAATGTCGAACCCTAGTTTTTAAGAGAAAACACATAAACAATGGATAATAATCAAAATTGATGATTGGGAATTGTTAATCGGCCATATTAGATGGTATTCAAATCAAAATGGCATGTTAAAACGATCCAAATCAAAATCTGCAACTTGAAGAAGATGAACATTCTTCTTTTGCCCAATTTCAAACGGTCGAACGTGGCTTTTGGTCGAATGAAGATGCTCAAACGGTCGAAAGTGGAAGGGTTTGGTAGAATGTACAATTTTAATAACTGATTTTCACATTCAAACCTTTAATTCCACATTCGAACCTCTATTTCCACATTCGTACCTTCGAATGGTCGAATGTAGAATTTCAAAATCAAAAATTTCAAGTTTTGGTTATTTTGTCTATTTTTAACGTGTTTTTCTTGATTTGTTTTGCAGTCTAATTATGTCTGAACAGGAAAGTGCTGATGTTCCCGCCGGATCTCAGAAAAGGTAGTTGGAAAAGAACAGATTGAAGATTTACCATTCGAAGCAGCACACAATTGTTGTGCGTTTATGGGAGATCTGAAGAAACACACAGAATTCACCGGCATTGTAGATTTCTTGAAGAGAAGTCGTGTGATAGTTGCCCTTGCTACCCCCGCCATCATATACAAGGACCATCAACAAGAATTCTGGAAGAATGCCAAGATGGATTACTGGAACAATGAATCTATTGTTGTAAGTACGATTCAGGGGGAGTTCGTGATTATTTCTGAAGATGATATAAGAGAGGCATTGAAGCTACAAGATAAAAAGACAGATCCAAGAGAACTATCATGGTTTGAACAAAGAAAGTGCTTCCTACGAATGAAATACAATGGACCGATTACTGATGGTTCATTACACAGAGGGAAGCTATGCCCTCAGTTCAAGTACCTCGCTCACGTCATGTTACATGTGTTTGGATCAGTGAGTGGAGGGTATGATGTTATGAGAAAGAGTATTAGCTCTTTGATGGTTGCTCTTATCTTGAACAAGCCATTCAATGTATCCGGAATGATACTTGAACATATGCTAGAACCACTCAGAGGTTTGAAGAACAAGAAGTTTTTGCTATATCCGAGATTCTTGCAGATGATATGTGATGAGAAGTACAAGAACTTGCGAAGAGATCCTAATCAGATTGTCGTACAGGATCACATGAACTTGAACACGCTAGTTAGAATGAAAGGTTATAAAGGCGTGCCGTTGAAGGAAAGACCACCACACAAGAACCTGTTTGGTCATCTGATTAATCCATGATATGTAGATCCAGGAAAGAATGAAGTTAGGCATGCTAACAGTGATTCTGATGAAGATAATCCTTTATGTCCTGTTGATCCTGATGCTAAGAGAAAGCGACAAGTAGTGAATGTCGGTGCCAAGACTGGAAAAGGGAAAGAGAAACAGGATGATGTAGAACCCGCACAGAAGAAGGTTTCTAGAAGAAAGAAGAGTGTAGCCAAAAAGGGTTTACATTTGGTTGATGAAGTGTCTGTTGATTCTGAAGAAACAAAGGAAGATGAGAGATGGGATTCAGAGAATGAGACTGTTAAGAGCACCACGCCCAAGGCCACTGTGGCTGGTGAGTCTGAAAGTCTTAACAAGTCTGTAGAAGAGCATAGGACAAAAAGTCCTATTGCTTTGGATGAGATTGATGAAAATTTAGGTTTGGGATCCGAAGATTTTGGAGGATCGCCAAAGACAGGAGAGAAACAGAAGAAGCCTTTGTATAAGAAGAAAGAGAAAGTTGTGAAGCCGATGGAGAAAAGAGCTAGAGATATTGAGAATTTGATTGCTGGAAAGAAATTGCCTGCAGCATCTAGTTCTAAATCACCCATTACATCCCCAGCAGCGAAGAAACAGAAGACATCATCTGCTGCTGAACATACAGAACTGCCAACTGATGCGTTCAATTATGCTTTGGATAGAGTGTTGAAAAAGTTTAAGAAAGGAAAAATTCCAGTTGCTAAAGCTTCAACACCTAAGGTTACTGTAGATAGTAATGTGATGACTGCAGTTAACCAGAAGCTTGCAGATATGATGAAGATCATAAATCAGCAACAAGCAGAGATTGAACAGTTGAGAAGTAATGACAGGAAGATGTTAGATGTTGTCAAATCTTCACATGAAAATCATGAAGCCCTGAAAGCAAAGGTTAAACAACTTCAGAAAGAGAACAAGAAGTTGTTAAAGCATGAACAGAGAAACACCAGAAGGTACATTACTATGAAAGAGGAGAACAAGAAGTTGAGAGCTAACAACAAGAGCATGAAGAATATCATTGAAGAATTATACTCTAAAGCTACACAATTGCGAGCTGGTAAAGAAGATAAAGAACGTGATGAGGAGGAAGTTGATTTTGAACCATCTGATGAAGAAGAAGAAGAAGATGATGAGTTGAATGAGGATGCCGGTGTTGCTCCTAAAAAGAAGAAGAAAGATGATGGTGATGATGATGGTTCAGGAGATGATTCGGGTGAAGGTAATAGCTCTACTAGTTCTGATAGTGATGATGATGATGATGTCACTGACAAGTACAAGTGTGAGAAGAGAGGATCGGGAAAGGACACATGAGAATCCAGTTTGAAAGCTCCTGGCGGCACTACTGACGATGATAATATCTTCTGGAACGAGAAGTTAAAAGCCTTATCTGAAGATGACAAGAAATTATATCGCCAGATGTTGACTGACAGAGTCTAGACGATAGAGATGACTGGTAGGTTTCCATAAATATTTGAGTCAAATGATATGTGTTTTGAGTTGGAATATAACGATCCTGATTTAGAAGACGGAGAAGATTCTGCAGCCATGTCGAAAGAGATTTTGGAGGGACTGGCGAAACAGGTTGGTAAATCTCTGGAGGAGTTGATAAGTGAGAATCAGATACCTAACATACCTAAGAAAGAAGCAGGTAATCACTCCGATGACAGAGATGTTACAGTGTTTGAAGAAGTGGAGATTGAGAATATTACTAGCGAGGAATATCCAGAATACTTTAAGAATGACAAAGATTCTGGATTTCCTGAATTCTCTGACGAACTGTTGAGCCAGGCTGAGAAACTTGCTCGTGAGAAGAGTAAGAAGTTTGTTGAAGAAGTGTTTACAGATTGTCAAAAGCCAAATACTGAACAATCTGATGCTTTGAAAGAATTACTGAGGAAGCTTAAAGAAAAAGAAGCTAACCGTCCAAAGATTGAAGTTCAAGGTAGCTTTTACAAATTCCATAATGATTTGTTTAAAGGCAAAGCTCTCGGCTGGAAGTACTTGAGACAGCTAAAATGTGTCGCAGTGAAATGGGAGAAAGGAATTCTGTACTTTGACAGATTCCATGATATTAAGACACTACCATACTGGGTTGTTCGAGATATCTGGAGACATGAAATGTCAGGTGCTTCAGTGAACGATCATCTTGTTTACTTTGCAGATCGTATGGCGAGAGAGAGCAGAACGAAGTGGAATGTGTTTACTCCACAGTATCCGAAAAGGATAGTTCATAAGAAGGAGTTAGATGAGATAACAGGATTGCCTAAGGTGACTTTGAAGTATAAACCACCAAAAGTGTTGAAACATATTCCTTTGATGTAGATTCCCCAACACTTTTCAAATGATTTCATGTGGTGGTATTATGATTGGAAGACTGCAGAAGCTATTATCGTTCTGAAGGATGGTTTGAAGGATTTCAAGAAGATTCACATCTTTGACCCTATGTGGTTAATCAACTGCTCTCACAAAGATATCATCATGATTTATTATAATCCAATCTATTGTGATGCGAAAGACAGTGAAAAGGCAAGCAAATACCAACGTGTGGTATTCTTATGCTTTGCATGGGATGTTAATGCTGGGTGTGACTTCGACAAGAAACTGGGGAAGTTTGTAAAGATACAGATTATTGAAAAGAAGAAGCCGAAACAAACTCATGAACCAGTGATGACAAAATAACAAAAGGCGTTATTGCGTATCAAACTGATGAACAAGACTATGGACGAAGAGCGAAGGCTCAAGCAATTCAAGCAATAGTCGAGGGGGAGTTTGTAGATGCACATATTGCGACTAATGCTATTGAATTGCGAATTTAAAGTTGTTTTGTTTGTTGTCGAATGGTCGAATGTGGAAAAGTAAACGGTCGAAGGTACACTGGGAGGTCAAAAGTAGTTTTGTATATAGATGTGTCTTGGTTTGCCCGCTTTAAACGGTCGAACCTGCACATTCGACCAAGTCAATTGGGCGAATGTGCAGGTCTATATAAGGCAATCTGATTTTTTAAATGTTAACTTTTGGTCATTTGTTTTCCCTCCCAGTGTGTGTTTCTCCCTAGGGTTATTATTGAGTCTGTAACCAAGTTTAATCATTATAAACAACATTTTGAAGTGTAATTGATTATCTAATTGAAAGAAATGATTATGTTTATGATAATTTCTGTGTTTTGCTAGTTTTATTATCATTTTGTGATCAATTCAGGGATTCCGCACCTGAATTGAACTTGTTTGATCATTATCTTTGTTGATTAGCCGATCCTACACGCATACAGCATCGGTTCTGGAACCACCATAGTTAGCGTCACTAAAAGCAATGAGGTCAAACTTATCGTCATTAGGGTACCACAGACCTTTAGTCAGACAACCCTTTAGATAACGTAAGATCCTCTTCACAACAATTAGGTGGGACTGTTTTGGCCTTGACTGGTAATGAGCGAGCAGGCATGTTGCGACGGTCATGAAGCAAAGAGATACATTAACGAGCCAATCGTTGCTCGATAGATGAAAGGGTCAACGTTTTGTCCTTTTCTCGTTAACGCCAATACCGTGATTGGTTTGAGTAGGGGTGGCCACAGGAGTAGAGTCTTCTATCTGGAACCGGCCCAAGATGTCAGCAACATATTTAGTCTGGTGGATGAATATCCGCGACGCTTGTTGTTCTACCTGTTGTCTAAGAAAATATTGCATTTCCCCCCATCGAGCTCATCTCGAATTTCTCTTTCATAAGTTTTTCAAATTCCCTACATAATTCATCGTTAGTAGACCCAAAAATAATATCATCAACATAAACATGTACCAGAAGATGGTCACCACCCTTTTCCTTGGTAAACAAGGTACAGTCCACAGTTGAACCCGTTGGATAACAAGAAGTTACTTGCATTTGATACCATTCCCGAGGTTCTTGATGGAGTCTGTAAAACGCTTTATTCAATTTGTAGACTTTTCACAATGAAATGCATCCTCAAAACCCAGAGGCTGTGCAACATACACCTCTTCCTTCACGATATGATAAAGAAAAGAAATTTTAACATCCATTTGATACACCTTGAATCATTTGTACGAAACGTAAGCTAAGAACATCTGAATAGCATCAAAACGTGCAACCGGAGCATATACTTCATTGTAATCAATACTCTTTATCTACTGAAAGACAAGTATAACTAATCGAGCCTTGTTTCATATAACCACCCCACGTTCATCCCGTTTACATTTAAAGACCCACTTTGTTCCAAAAAAAAAATTTCTTTTTGCGCCATAAGGTAAGCCAACTAAGTTCGACACTCCCAGCTTTTGGAACTGCTAAGGTTTAGTTTGCATTGCATTAATCCATGGTTCCTCCCAGTACCTCTTGCAAAGTTATTGGTTCTTGCTAAGATACAAATATAGCAATAGAACAATCATTTTAAACACCGGGTCTTATGATTTCTGAGTATAAGGCAAGGGTACCCACATTGTCACTTGAACTAGCATTTCTGAGTTGACTATGTGTCATGATTGGGCTAGTTGTATTACCAATCACAATTCACAACAGATGAGTATCGTGAATCCAAGATTCGGCACCCTTGCCTTATACTCAGAAATGTACCAAGATCTTCGATATTCATATTGGTGGCTTGGTATGAAGAAAGATATTGCTCTTTTTGTAGCCAAATGTCTCCCTTGTTCCAAGGTCAAGGCTGAACACCAACGACCTTCTGGTTTGCTTGAACAACCAGAAATTCCTGTATGGAAATGGGAGAGCATAGTGATGGACTTTATCACTAAACTCCCTCGTACACCCAAAGGCTATGACAGTATCTGGGTAATCATTGATCGCTTGACCAAGTCAGCCCATTTCTTACCAATTCGTGAGAAATATTCTGTGGAAAGGTTGGCAAGGATGTACATGAGTGAAATTGTATGTCGCCATGGTATACCTTTGGACATCATTTCTGATCGTGATGGTCGTTTCACCTCTCGTTTTTGGGATTCTTTACAAGACGCTTTGGGTACCAAGTTAAACCTGAGCACAACTTATCATCCTCAGACAGATGGTCAGACTGAACGAACCATCCAGACTCTTGAAGATATGCTCAGGGCATGTGTCATCGATTTTGGTGGCGCATGGGATTCTCATCTTCCTTTGGCCGAGTTCTCGTACAACAACAGTTACCATGCCAGTATTGACATGGCTCCATTCGAGGCACTTTATGGTCGTAAGTGCCGTTCACCTGTGTGTTGGACTAAGATTGGTGAAGCCCAGATCACTGGTCCAGGACTGATCCAGGAAACTACAGACAAGATTCAACTGATCCAAGATTATCTTCTTAAGGCTAAAAGTCGATAGATGAGTTATGCTGATAAACGTCGAAAGCCCTTGGAATTTCAAGTCGGGGACTTTGTACTTCTTAAGGTATCTCCTTGGGAGGGAGTGATTCGCTTCGGGAGAAAGCCTAAACCGGTAAGTTCTAACTCATTTCGCACTAATGGCCATGACAGACCCGCCTAAACCGGTAAGTTCTAACTCTTCGAATAGTGTTAAATATTGTGGTACTTGTGATAGATTAACTGACGAAGTTAAGCAACTTAAGCATCAGCTTGAGAGTACTATTCGTCATTCAATCTTATCGTACGGATGAGCATGATTTCAATAAAACACTTAATGGTTATAAAAAGCATGTTTCAGAATTAACTAAAACTTTATCTTTGAAATAAATAGCCATTAACAATTATTTCAATGAAATTGAAGAAACGAAACTTGAAATGGCTAAAATCAAGTGTTTTGCTGAGAAAGTCAATAAAAAGTTAGAGAGTTACAAACATGTGGCATACTTTTTGGACCACATAGATGTGGAACCATCACAATTCAGTAGGGCCAACTATAAGGTTGTTCCTGCTCCAGTGTTATTTGAAAACCACAATCTAAATTCAGTAACACCTGAGAGTTCAGTGAAATCGGATTCTTCATCAAATAACGAATCAAACACTTCTAGTGTTGGTGATTCGAATTCCGATGTGAGACCGATACTTGGATTAAATTATGAAGAAGTGATTGCAGTAACTGATGATTCAGATACTGAAGATGAGGAACCTAAGAAAAATGTTGATATTCCATTGGAAAATCGCATTAGAACAAATTGAGATAGTTTCACCTTCTCATGTTCCACATCTTCAGAAAATTGCAAACAATTTGAATCAGTCAGTTAAGAAGGTTGAAAAGAGTGAATCAGTTGACAAACCAGTGAAAGTTTTCTATCGGATGGAAGGATCCGATAAGATAATCTCTGATGACGAATATCCTATACAGTTTGCCAATTATTCTAAGATTGAGAAAATCTGGCAAGAGAGTACTATTTGGTTTCCTAAACATGAAAGGACTAATGATATTCCTCCTGAACTTATTCAGAGACTGTATGGTGATGATTCTTGACAATCGAAGGTTCATGTCACTGAGTTTGTAAAGCCAAAAGAGAAGGCTATCGGAATTATGAACCGGCTTACTCAATGGAGCCCGCTCTAGAGAGTTTAAGGCGTAAGTGTGTTGATGACCAACACCCGGTTAAATCTTTCACTAAGTTGAACTCTAAGAATGTGTTTGAGGAGTATCGTGCTTGTTTTAAATGTGGGGAGAGAGGGAATTTACTTGCTCACTGCCCATATGTAAGGCATAATAGGCACGAAGTTGAAAGAAAGCAGAATTTTAGGAATTTAGTGGAAGATCATAGACAGTCATTTTCACAAAAACCGTTTTTCCCTCAAAGGCAACAGTCTTTTAATCAAAATCGTTTTTATCAAAAGAGAGAAAACCACCAAATTTTCTATGATAACAGAAACCGAATTGCCATGGAAAAGAAGCTGAAGAAACCTATGGTGAACTCAACCAATGATAAGCAAAAGGTTGTTCCAAAACCTGCTATGAAATCATCGGTTGGACCTTTATCTGTTAAATCGGATAAGGTAGCTAAGAAACTCTCATTTTCAAATGATACAAAGAAACCTATTGAGGTTAAACAACCTCAAATAAGGATTCTTAAACGTTCTGAACAGACTTGGACGCCAAAGGGTTCTCTAGGTGCTTCTACATCATTTGCTAAAGTTGAGAGTAAGAGTGAGAAAGTTGTGAACAACCAGAAAAAGGTTGATTTAAACTTAAAACCTTGTGAAACGAATTCTTTGAAAACTAACATTCAAAGACCCAACACCAAACAGGCTTGGGTCCCTGTTAAAAACTAACTTGTTTGGTATGTGTGTATGGAGCTCCAGTTGGCCCTGTTAGCAGTCTCTGGATTGTCGATAGTGGAGCTTCTGGGCACATGACCGGTGATTTGACGCTACTCTTTGATATCAAGAATGTTAATGGAGGATATGTAGCATTTTCTGGGAACAAGGGAGGTTATATTACGATGGAGGTGAGTGTTAGTAATGGGATTGTGAGTTTTGAACAGATATCTTATGTGAAACAAATTGATTATAATTTGTTGAGTGTGAGTCAGATATGTGATAAGAAGTTTTCTATTCACTTTGATGAAAAATCTTGCTACATACTGAAACCCGGTTACGTTATTCCAAAAGAATGGATCATGTTGAAAGCTCCAAGAGTGAACAATTTGTACATTCTTGACATAAGAAAGACAACCACGACGCAAGGGCAAGTCACGTGCTTTCTATCCAAGGCTACTGAAAAAGAATCTATCATGTGGAACAGAAGAATGGGGCATATTCACCTAAGAAAGATGAATCATTTGGTGAAGAATGGACTTGTTGAGGGCGTGAATGTGAAGCATTTTCATCTTAATGACAAATGTGTGAGTCGCAAAAAGGGAAAACAACACAAACAGTCCCACAAACCCAAGAAAGTAAACTCAGTTGAACTTCCACTTGAACATTTACACATGTACCTATTTGGACCAGTTAAGCGTAAGAGTACCAACAACGAACTTTACTATCTTGTGGTTACTGATGACTTTTCAAGATTCTCGTGGGTGATGTGCATGCAACATAAGAGTGAAACTTTTGATAATTTTAAAGTTCAGGTTACCCGGTTGGAGAATATATATGGATTGAAGATCAAAAGAATTCGAAGTGACAACGGGACGGAGTTTAAGATTTCCCAAATGGATGCATTGTGCGAATCAAAGGGTATTCATCATGAGTACAGTGCACCATATACTCCACAACAGAACGGTGATGCAGAGAGAAAGAACAGGACTCTAATAGAAGTGGCACGGACCATGCTTGCAGATTCTAACCTTCCAGTAATGTTTTGGAATGAAGCCATTCATGCAGCATGTTACACATAGAATCGTGTGTTAACAGTGAAGAAATTTGGCAAAACTTCTTATGAACTACTTAACAGACGAAAGCCGAACTTGGAGTTTCTAGAACCTTTCGGGGCGCCATGCACTATGTTGAATCCTAATGAAAATTTTTGACCTAAAGCTGAAGAAGGTTACTTTGTTGGATACGCGACACCACTAAAACGCGTATTTAACAAAAGAACTAAACAGGTTGAAGAGTGGGTGAATATTGAAGTTTAGCGCTACACTCAGAATGTCCAAGGAATGGCCCTGATTGGATGTTTGACTACAAGGAACTATTTGAGTCATTCAATCTAGAAAGTATGGTTGAAGAAGTTGTTTTACGATTATATTACGAGTGTGAGAATGCAGTAACTTCACCGTTAGTGAGTCCGATCACCATAACTCCTCCAGCAGCAGCTTCTAATGATACCAATACACCTGTTAATGAAGAAGAGGTTTTCCAAGAACCTTCTACAACTCTTGATTCATCTGATTCGGAAGACAATGATAATGATTTTAGTGAAGCTATTTTAGATCATGCTACGGTCACACCACCAGTGAACCCAAATCCAAATGTTGCATCTTCATCTAATACGGGTAATGATCTCGAGACAGCAGAGAATCTCAATGTTCAAGCGGTTATTTCTATTCCTGATCATCCGGAATCTCGAATTCATCAGATTCACCAGCTCGAACAAGTTATAGGTGATCCAGGTAGAAGCGTGATGACGAGAGGTCAACTCAAACGTGCAACTTCACATGAAAACATTGGAGCTCTTGCCCTGTATGCTAAGATACAGAAATTTGGTCGTCAAAATGATTGGTCTTTTGCTTCTTATGTTTCGCAGGTTGAGCCGCGGACGTACAAGGGTGCTTTACAAGATGATTCATGGGTAGAGCCTATGCGGCAAGAACTAATTCAGTTTCAGAAACTCGGAGTCTGGACGCCGACAGATTTACCACCAGACCGAAAGAAAATAGGCACTAAGTGGGTATTCAAGTGCAAGAAGTATGATCGAGGCGTTATTGTCAGAAACAAAGTTCGGTTGGTCGTACAAGGTTTCCTTCAAACAAAAGGGATTGATTACAACGAAGTCTATGCACCGGTTGCATGCATTGAAGCTATCCAAATGTTTCTTGTGTATGCATCTTACAAGAGATTCAAGGTGTATCATATGGATGTAAAGAGTGCTTTTCTGTATGGTGTGGTCAAGGAAGAAGTATATGTTGGGCAACCACCAGGTTTTGAGGATCCTATCCATCGGGATAAGGTCTACAAGCTTAATAAAGCTTTGTACGGTTTGCACCAAGCTCCAAGACAATGGTATGAGGAGCTTAGCACATATCTTCTTTCCAAGGGATTCAAACGAGGTTTGGTAGACTGTACCCTGTTCACAAAAAGAACATAGGGTGACTTGCTTCTTGTCCAGATTTATGTTGATGACATTATATTTGGTTCTACTAATGAACTTTTATGCAGAGAATTTGAACGAGTCATGCAGGAAAAGTTCGAGATGAGCACTATGGGAGAAATGCAATTCTTTTTAGGCTTGCAGGTGGATTAATTGCCAACGGGCATCTTTATTCACCAAACGAAATATGTTTCTGAAGTCTTGAGCCGATTCCAGATTGATGATTCAAAGCCTATGGATACTCCCATTCCAACCAATCACGGGATTGGAGTTGATGCTAAGGGGGAGCTTATCGATCCCTTTACATATAGAGCCATCGTCGGATCTTTGATGTACTTGACTGCATCTCGGCCGGATATAATGTTTGCAACATGTCTTTGTGCTAGATTTCAATCGAAGCCAAAACAAAGTAATCTTGCAGCTATCAAACGAATCCTATGATATCTGAAGGGTTGTCCCTCGTGTGGACTATGGTACCCTAATGATGATAATTTTGACTTTATTGCTTTTAGTGATGAAGATTTTGGCGGATACGATATTGACGCAAAATCCACAACGGCTGGATGTCAATTTTTGGGGAGCAGGCTAGTGACCTGGCAGTGCAAGAAGCAGATAGCAGTTGCATTATCTACTTGTGAAGTTGAATATGTGGAAGCCTGGAGTTGCTGCCCACAGGTTTTGTGGATACAACAACAGATGCGCGACTACGGTTTGCAATTTCTTAAAACCCCCCATTCATTACGATAATGAAGCAGCCATTGCACTCACTAAAGACACTTTTAATCACTCTTAAGCTAAGCACATCCGAATCAAGTATCACTTTATTCGTGATTGCTATGCTAAAGGTTTTATTGATATGGTCAAAATCCACACTGACTATCAGAGAGCTGATCTTTTTACCAAAGCTTCTGACAAATCACGTTTTGAATTTTTATTAAAAGCTAATGGTATTAAAGAGAAACAAGACTGATCGTCACATCGGTTTATCATTTTATTTTACTTTACTTTTATGCTTTCAGAAAAATTAGAAAATCCAAAAATATGTTTTTAATTTTAGGGGGAGTATTTTATTCAGAAAAACCAAAAACATTAAAAAAATATATTAAAAAATTATAAAAATCAGAAAACTCAAAATGATTTTTCCTGGAGAAAAAGAGGAAATGATAGTTCATCAGTGAGGATCTATTGCATGCTAAAGATTTGAAAAGTCAAATACTTGATTGATGTTGACTTTGTGTAATGTTCTGATAGGCTTCATAGGCTTATTAATGCATGCCTGATACATCAAACTATTTACTGTGTGGATGAACACTTCATGGGCATATGGTCTTGGTACCGTAATTTCGTTTCATAAAGTATTGTACAAAATCGGAGGTTTCGGGTCATTATGTATTTGTTATCTGGGGATAGCCAATCTGATCTTTTGTCGTATTGATTTACGGACCTAGATCAGGCGGGGTATCTTAATAAAAAAGCTTTAATGCCAAAACCCAAATTTACCGAATTGATGAACTTTAAATGTGTGATGATAATCAAAGATTATCTAATGCATCGTAGCTAATCATGATTGATATAAGACCTCAACTTGGTAGAGTGCACATGTTACTCTGTAGCATTAATTTGCTGACCTATACACCTCTGTGCCTCATACCTTGTAATTATAGATAACAATAACATAATCACGCGTTACAATGAATCTTTGTGCAATATTTCTTGATACGGGAGTATGTCGTGTGTGTGGGAACCACGAGTGAATTAGTTTATACTATACATATCAGTATCAGTTTAAAGCATTACATAACAGTCTACATGTGAGCTTATGTGGATAACAATATCAGTAATTGCCAAAGTTACATTGACAGTAAATTTTAAATGTAACGGAACAACGATGTGATGTGATCTCTCATAAACTGATATGATCCTCTTACCTGAAAATCACAAAAAGTTTAATGCTTTCTGTTGATTTAGTTCATATATACAAAAACTCAAAAAGATTTTTGGTGTGTTTTAACATAAATTTCAGAAAATTCAAAAGATTTTACATTTCTGTGTTATTTTTGATAACCGATGGTGATTGATGATCATTTTCTGATGTTTGACAGACCAAATTGAGTTTTGTATCATTCAAATGTAAAATGATGAATGTTTGAAAGTTTAAATGGTTTAAAATGATAAAACGGGATTCGAATTTGATTTTTGGTAAAATCTTCATTTTTCCAAATTTTCATTCGACCTTTCGTTAGGTCGAATGGCAGTTTGTGAATTTGATTCGAACCTTAAAATGAGGTCGAATGGGAGTGTTTGTTTGATTATGTTTTATTCGAGCCTTTTCTTTTTCATTCGAACTTTAGGTAGGTCGAATGAAACTGAAAATTTCTCATTTGAACCCCATTCAAAAAAAATTCACAATCTGATTTTAACCAACCCTTGTTGCTCGTTTTCTTTTCACCTTGGATTATCATTCCTTGTTACTTTGTGATCATTTCTATATAAAAATTGTAGGTAATTATCCAAGGAATAGTGCATAATCGTTGATCAAATTTATGAACTCTAGACTTTCAATCTGTGATGATTAACAGTTTTAAAATAACAATTGGACATTGATAAACAATTATCGAAGGTTTTAGGGGGAGAATATTAAAACATTTGATGTATAAACATGTTATTAAACTGAATTGATGTTTAAACCCTAGATTTTAAGTGAAAACCATCAATAATTGTTTAATCAACACAATTGATCATCAATTAAGCTTAGTCGGCCATGTTAGAATCTTATGAAACCAAAATGTGATGTTAAACATGATTAAATCGATGTTTGGTAATTTTGAATTGGATCAGAGTCTATTCAACCAATTCGAAAGGTCGAATGAACACAATTTCGGTCGAATAGAATATTTTTCTTCATTCGACCAAACAATTTTTCTGGTTCAAACACACGATTGGGTCAAATGAAGGTTTGTTTTTTACTAAAATTTCAAAATTATCCAAATTGATGAATTTAATTGTTTTTGCAGGATATCATGTCTGAACAATCTGATCAAGAGATTCCAGAACAGGCAGCACCCGTAGCTGAGCAGTCAAAACCACCAAAGCAGCTAAATTTTGAACAAGTACACAATTTTTGTGCTTACATTGGAGAGGTTGGAAAGTATGAGGAATTTACTAGAATTATAGAGTTTTTGAGAAGATGCATATTAGTATATGCAATTGCTACTTCTGTGACCATCTACAGAGATCATCAGGTTAACTTCTGGGAGAAAGTTGTGATAACCTTATGGGAAAACTAGTCTGTGATAGAAAGCAATATTTAAGGTCAAAGAGTACTTGTGAGTAAGCATGATATAAGAGAAGCATTGCAGCTGAAAGATTCTCCTATTGATCCAACTGATTTATCATGGATGGAGCAGAGGAAGTGTTTTTTGAGAATGAAATACAACGCTCCGATTACTGATTGCTTATTACACAAAGAAAAACTGTTTCCGCAGTTCAAGTATCTCTTACATGTAGTTTTGCATGTATTCGGACCAGTTAGTGGTGGGTATGATGTATTGAGGAAGAGTTTATGTTCATTGGTGGTTGCTCTGGTGTTGAATAAACCATTCAATGTTTCTGGAATGATATTCAAGCACATGATGGAGGTGTTGCAAGGTTTGAAGAAGGATAAGTTCTTAATGTATCCAAGATTTCTTTAGATGGTTTTTGACAACAAGTATCCAAACTTGGTGAGAGATCCAATTCAGGTAGTTAATCAAGTTCACATGAATCAAACTACTCTGGGAAGAATGAAGATTTACAAAGGGGTTCCTGCTGATCAACAACCACCATACAAGAATTTATTTGGTCATCTGAGATCAGTTGCTTACAAAGATCCAGGACAAGACAAAGCAAGGAATGCAGATAGTGAATCAGATTCTGATAGCCCTTTATGTCCAGTTGACAAGCCTGCCAAACGGAAGTGACAAGTGATTAATAAAGGTGCTAAGTCTGGGAAAGGGAAGCAAAAGGTGGTTGAAGTTGAGAAAAAGAAGAAAACTGTGAAAGGAAAGGGTAAAGCAACAACTTTGCTTGTTGATGAAGAGTCTGTAGATTCTAAAGAGACTCAAGGTGATGTAGAATGGGATTCTGATGCTGAAACAGCAAAAGTAACCAAACCCAAGGCCACTAAGGTTAGTGAAATTGGGGGATTAGAGAAGGATGTTGAAGAAAACAGATCTAGAGTGTTTGAAGATGAAGATTATGATTTGACTTGTGATAACCTTGATTTTGAAGGTTCTCCAGTTGTTGGTATCAAGTCTAAGAAAGGCCGTGGAAAGACAATGGCTAAGAAAGATAATCCCAAAAAGAAGAGAGATCGGGAGATTGATTTGTTCTTAGTTGGAAAGAAAGTACCACTTATCGGAAGCTCTAAAGCTACAACACTGATCTCATCCCCAGCTGCAAAGAAGAAGAAAGTTGTTCAGGATGTTACTAAATATGTTCCATCACCACATGTTGAACCTGAAAACTTTGCTTCATTGTTGAAAGATGTTTTAGAACAAGTACAGAAGAAGACTGCAAAACCTGTTGCTACACCAATTGCTGAATCATCTACACCACAGGTTACAGTTTCAAATGAAGTTATGGAAACTGTTAATCATCAGATTGAGAATGTGATGAAGGCATTTAATCAACAACAAGCTGAGATTAGACATATGAAGGAAGATGAGAAGACTATGCTTCAGATTGTTCTATCTTCAAAAGGTAATCAAGAAGAAGTGGAAGCTAAAGTTAAACAGCTTGAATCTCAGAACAAGATGTTGATTACTCGTGGCAAAAGAAACACCAAGAAGATAATGTTACTTCAGATTGAAAACAAGAAGATTAAGTCTGACAACAAAGGATTGAGAAAGATGATTGATGATTTATAATCAAAAGCCCCACAGTTGAAAGGTATTGTGGAGGAAGAGGAGGATCCGGAAGAGGAAAAGGTCGATTATGAGCCATCTGATGAGGAAGATGATGATGATGAGTTTGGTGATACATCTGATGATGATGATGATGATGATGATGATGCAGGAGGAAAGAGTGGAAATAAAGATAAAGATGAAAGTTCAGATGATGATGATGATGACAATCAAGATGCTGAACAGTATAAGTTTGAGAAGAGGGATACAGATAAAGGTGAAACAGGTGAGTCTAGTTCAAAGAAGACACCTGGAGAGAATGTTGATGATGATATCTTCTGGAATGAGAAGATCAAAGCCTTATATGAGGAAGATAAAAGCTTATATCGTCAAATGTTTGAAAAAAATGTGTGGACGATAGAGCTTACTAAAAGATTCCTCGAGATATTTAAGAACGATGATATAAGATTTCAGATCGAGTACAATGATCCAAATCTAGAAGATGGGGAAGTCTCTGCTACTATATCTAAGGAAATACTTGATGGAATAGCAAAGAAGGTTGGGAAGTCTCTAGAAGATATTATGAATAAAAAGAGATTCCTAACATTCCAGTCAAATAAGCGGGAAATCATTCTGATGATCAAGATACTCCAGTTTTTGAGGATGTTGAGATTAAAGACATTACTAATGAAGAATATCCGGAGTATTTCAGACAGAAAGAGAATGATGTGATACCTGAGATCAATGAAGAAACACTTGATGAAGAAGAAAAGATTGCTAAGAAGAAAGGAAAAAGAGTTATTGATGAAGTGTTTGGAAATGAGGCTGATCAGAAACCAACCTATCAACAATCGAAAGAATTGAAATAGTTGTTGAGAAAGGTGAAAGAGAAAGAAGCTAATAGACCTGTTGAATAGGTACAAAGAGTGTTCTACAAATACCACATTGAGATTTTCAAAGGAAAGGCATTGGGTTGGAAATATTTGAGACAGCTACGGTGTATAGGTGTGAAATGGAAGAATGTCCACCATTTGAGCTTCCACCTGAGCTAAGAAATGTCCACCAAACTTTTCATGTCTCGAATCTGAAGAAATGCTTAGCAGATGAGAACCTCCATGTCCCTCTTGAAGATGTGCAAATCGATGAAACTACGCACATCATTGACAAACATGTTGAAATCATGGACATTGGAATCAAGAAACGTAAGCGTAGTCGCATCCCGATTGTCAAAGTTCGTTGAGAATCTAAACAAGGTCCAGCGTTCACTTGGGAATGCAAGGACCTGATGAAGTCTAAATACCCACACCTCTTTTCAGCAGACTCTCCAACTCCAACTTCGGGACGAAGTTCCTAAAATTAGGGGAGACTGTAACATTTCGTATTTTCAATTACATTGTAATAAAAATTATTCAATAAAATCTTTGGATCTTGACGTTTTTGTATGTTTTAAAAATTTTTCATAACATTTATAACCTTGTGTGATCATAATATATATATATATATCTATATCTATACTATATTAATAAGCATATATGAGGGGCATCTTAGGTCTTTTTACACTTTTTTAAAGGTACCACACTTGAAAGCATATTGTACAAGTATTTATTCCATATTCTCTTGAAGATCACAACCTGCCAAAAACCATATCCCGCTCAAACCTAATACCAGTTCAAAATTTGAGTTAAAGGTGTCAGGTCTTCAATATAGGGTTTCAAATGGGCGGGCTCAAGCTAAGCAGATAGAGTGTTTCAAATCTAGGGAATCAACCCATCCTTCTTCTCTCAAGTGACCTTTTGATCTAGGGTTTCATGAGGTCTATGGAGAAAAAACTGGTTGTGACATACCATCTTCCCTCACGCTTCTCAGTCTACCAAATCGTTTATTTTCAGGTCTGGATCCTTTATTTCTGGTTTAATCGTCTGATTTCTGGGTTTAATCATTGTTTTATTGTTTTTTCCACCTCTTCACCAATCGACTTTGCTTGTCCGTGTTGATTATGTTTTGGGAAATCGATTTGCTGGTTCGTGTTGACGATTTAGAGGTTGTGGTATGATTATGTTCTCATTTTATGTTGATGATTTTGTGGATACTTAGTATGGTTTTCGAATATTGCTTTGATTATCTGACTTACGGTGCTAAGTCTTATAAATTTTCAGGACCCTTGAAAGGATTTAGAACACAAAAGAATCATGCTACTTTGTTTGTTCTTTCCCAACATTGTTCATTGTTGTGGGTATTTCTGTTATTTTATACTTTGTATTGCTCTTATTAGTTAACACCTTATGATTTAATGTCAAAATCTGACGACGCAGAGTTCTCCCAAAATCTTTTGCTAAAAAATTATGTGTTTTTTTCAATAATTAATTAGTGTGTTAATTAATTATTTGAAAAAAAGAAACGCAATGTTAGTTGTAACACCCCAACCGATGGCGGAAACATCGGGATGTCACGTATTGATGATTGTTCAGTAGCTCATGGTAAATAATAAATTTCATTAATTAAGTTACATACAATTGTTCTAAGAATTCGTACATCAAATTGAATAAAACTATGCAAATATCTTCAAGCATCAATTCAAATCTTCAAGCAAGTAGAACCTGAAACATGTTAAGTTGAAAATGTTTTGGGTCAACAAAAGTTGGTGAGAATTACATAGGTTTTGATAATAGAATAAAATTGTTGTGCAATTCATGTGTCATGGCAATCTAGTCCATATGCGAAAACATACTAGAAGTAAATCAAGTGCATAATCAACCTTGTGACTGTTGTATTGTGGTACATCCCATACGCTCATGGTTCACTCGTTTATATTGCAGTAACAAACACCCACGTAACCTTTGTAGGAGGCACGTATCCGGGTGGGATTGTCAGTCCAATAGATCTATCAATGTATACCGTTTGGCTGATGAATGTTTATGCTAGAATTGTGCTTACCCTAGTCATGTTCAAGACATAATGCAACATAGAAATACACATAGACACATTGATGATTGAATTGCATAAATATTGTTGTAACATGTTTCACCCCAAAAATGGTGATAAATAGAAAAGGGGCTATGTAAAACTCACCTTAGCAATATGTTATATCTGTTGAAAAATTGAATAATGGTGTTGCCCAAATGTATCAACTATCACCCTATAATAAGGTAATAAATATGTCTAAGTCTACCAAGTCTACAAATGTATAAGTTCTAGGGCTTCGAATTGGGGATGAATGCTCGTTTGATTAATATTAAAATATTTGATAATTGAGAGAAATTTAGTAATTAAATAGACGAAAATCTTTTTATAAGATTTTAAATTTAAGATGGTCACAATAATGTATTTAAAGTATAAAAATATTTTTTGTAAAATTATTTTCTTTAGAATAGATTATTAAATCTATTTATTACAAATTATCAAAATTTAACTTTAATATTTAAAAATACTAAAATTAAAGAATTATTAGTTTAAAAATTTATATTTCTGTTCTAAATATTCAGAAATAATTTGTATAAAATTTTGGTGTAAAAATACTAAAAATTGGATTTATTATGATTTAATTATGATTAAAACTAACAAAAACTGATTAAAAATATTAAATAAATGATTTTTCAGAAATAAAAATCATTTCTGAAAAGCTTAATGTTATAAAAACTCAGAATAAATTTTGTGGAAAATTATATAATCGTTTTGATATTTTCATAGAATTTTATAAATATATTAGAATAAACTTGATTTATTTATTATATATATTAAATAAATAAATTTTTGAAAACTAAAAATTGTAAGTGAAAGTTTTTCATCAGATTATCTAAAAATATTTTTTTTAGAATTATTAAAAGAGTTTTAACAATTAAAAACGAATTTATGAGATTAAATGTAATATATACATTTATTTGATAAAAACAGGAAAAAGGAACAAAAAGAAGCCACTGCCGGGACTCGAACCCGGGTGGCTCGTGAGGCAACCATCAGTCACAACCACTTGGTCTAGACCAGTGGTTGTGATTAATTCTGTTTTATTTTAAATAAATACACTACGCTAAATCAGTTTATCCCCAATTTAAACATTCGAAACCCTAGATTCTGCAATACTTTGATTCACACATCAATAGCTCAATTGATCTTAGGGCTTTTGATATGTGAACGCCGGAGATCAAAACCTACTAAAAACATTATACTTACAGTGCCTAATCGATCTCGATTGCTCGGTCAAACTTAATAGTCAAACACACGATCGTATAACACGAACAGAGGATAATTAAGGGGATTTGGAGGTGGAGAAAGATGAAATGGCGAGTGTAGAAGGCTTGGGGAGGACCAATTTATAGTGTTGAGGTCTGAGTCACTGAATTGGTATGTTTGACTCGACTTTAAATGTTGAGCGAGATTAAGCTTGATTTACTACTAATTGTAGGTTAATTGTGGAATGATTAAATCAGTCATGATGCGAAATCATCTAGTTTCCAAAACCCTTAGGTTTAATTATTAGAATAGGCTTGGAAGATTGGTCAACCAAGCCCTTTTTCTTGGCTGCGCGCGACAATCAGCAGCAGATAGAAGTTTGGTCTTGGCTTAGAAACATATAAAAGAAATGGTGACTTGGTTGAATAACAAACATGATAGATGGCTCAATGGTGGGGGCGTGTGTGTGGGTGGTAGCTGATCCGGGTTCGATTCCGGTTAGCTGCACATTTTTTTTTTATAAACAGGAAAGGGGAGGAGGTGGTTAGTGGGCTTGGTATTGGGTTTGGGCTTAAGGGTCTTGGGCTGGGATGATGTTTGGGCCGAGATTAAAGAAGGGATGGGTTTGGTTTAGCTTGTTTTAAAGGTTAATTTAAATATGTGGGTGTTTTTATTGTTATTATTATTATTATTATTATATATCTATGCATATATATATATATATATATATATATATATATAAATTGTGTGTTAGGGATAGCGTATGAAGTAAGGCTTTTACGTAGAAAAATTTGGGGAAAATTTTTGCGATGTTACAGTCTCCCCTACTTTTGGAAACTTCGTCCCGAAGTTAAAAGAAAACACCAAATTTACAATTGGTCGACTACCGTAAACCTTGATAAAATTTCACACTACCTTAACGTACCTGTAAATTCATGATTACGTTCCGGACCGTAATTACCAATTTACCTTGCATTAGGGTTTTGCGTCCTTTTATGACTTTACCGATTGTTGAGCAGGTCTGATAGTCCCCACCAGTCGTTGAGCAGGTGGTAGGGCCTCTCCCGACTGTTGGAAAGACATGATGACCTCTACCAATCGTCAAGTAGGTTGTTTGGTACTCAACTAATTGTTGTACAAGTAAGCAAGTATGATTATAGATATAGCAATCAGTTCACATTCAAACAAGCATGCACACAGATGTTATGATAATACTTGAATTTTATTACTTGAAAATAAAAATGTCAATACATGGAATTAAAGAGAAAGATAGACATCATTCAGATGGTAGAGTTTGCTGTTAAGTAACTGGAGGGTTTCAAGTGGGGTTATTTGGAGCATTAAGAGCGTTTGTAGCAGGGATTCGGCAAGCATCTGCAAGATGCCCATACCTTTGACAATTGGTGCACTGTCGGCAGGGTACTTGAGTTGGGTGGTGATACTGGCAGGTGTCACACTTAGGTAGCTTCCCGTTGTATTGTTTCTTGTTGGGTGGGGCAGTGGTATCTATTGCAAAATTCCTGACCTTGTTCTTTCCGTTGATTGAGGCCTCAGTTTTGATTTCAACGGCAGGTTGGGGAGTATCCTTTTTCTTTTCCCCTTTACGAGTCAGGGTTCCTGCCTTCACATGGTTATCTGTTAGGGTGGCAGCCAAACGCTTTGCTTCCTCCAAAGTAGCAGGGTTCCTTCCCCACACCGTGTCTTGAATCTGCATCGGTAAGCCACCAATGTATTTTTCGATCGCAATGGGCAAAGGGGTGACTTTGTGGGGTAGCAGTAAGCTAAGTTCGTGAAAACGAGTGTTGTAAGCAAGGTTTTCCCCACTGTCTTGAGCAAGATCATGGAATTCATCTTCCAGCTTCTTAATTTTATTACGAGGACAGAACTATGCCTTCATAATGTCTTTAGCTTGATCCCAAGTTAAGGCTAGTGCAGCTTCAGCTCCGCGAGTGCGTTTTTCTTCATTCCACCAAGTGAGTGCTCGTTTGTGAAGCACACTCATGGCATAACGGACTTTAAAGTTGTCAGGGCATTCACTGTTGATGAAGGTATTCTCAATGCCCTCAAACCATTGCAGGAGTTCCGTAGCTCCTTCTTCACCACTAAACTTTGGGGGATTACAAGAATTAAAGTGTTTAAGGGTACAGGCTAGAAGACCATTCCCATTCCCGTTGTGGTTTCCATTTCCATTCCCGTTGCCGTTGCCGTTCCCGTTGCCGTTCAACTGGATGACTTGAGCTAGTAAGTTGGGAACCAGAGTTGCGATTTGCTGCGCCATTTGTTGAGAAATGATTGCAGCCAGTTGAGCATCGACACCATTGTTGTTGTTGTTGTTGTTGTTGTGGTTAGTGTCATGGTTATGGTTGTGATTGCTACTTCCTTCATCATGATTGTCACCACTGTTAAGACGAGCACTGCGACGTGGAGGCATGATCTGTAAGAGACACAGTGAAATGAGATTATATAAGGAGTGTAATCATTTATTCCTTAATTAAAACGAATAAACGAAAACGTTGACTTATCAAAGATTCTAAATTCTAATAACATATGAAGACATGCTTTAGCCTATAAGTGAACACTCATCCCGAGAATTCCCAGGTAGGCATCCGGGTCCCTCGTCTGATTGGGATATATGCGCAATGCCAGCCTAGACAGAAGACTCAGAATACAGGCGTTCACCCTTCCAGATTGCACGTGTTCATTATTAAAATCTAGAACTTCGACGAGATCTCAAGGTGGTTCAGGTTAAACCTGAGGATTTTTGTCCTATTAGTCTAGGAGTGGATCCAGTGATGGAGAGCAACCTTCTTGTAGGGATGAAAGTAGGGATATGAAGTAGGAGGGAGATAGAGTATAGCAAGTAAAAGAAGCAAGTACTGGTTAAATCCTATGGTTATAGACTAGATTATTTTTCTAATAACCTAATTCCCTATAACCATGGCTCTGATACCAATCTGTAACACCCCAACCGATGGCGGAAACATCGGGATGTCACGTATTGATGATTGTTCAGTAGCTCATGGTAAATAATAAATTTCATTAATTAAGTTACATACAATTGTTCTAAGAATTCGTACATCAAATTGAATAAAACTATGCAAATATCTTCAAGCATCAATTCAAATCTTCAAGCAAGTAGAACCTGAAACATGTTAAGTTGAAAATGTTTTGGGTCAACAAAAGTTGGTGAGAATTACATAGGTTTTGATAATAGAATAAAATTGTTGTGCAATTCATGTGTCATGGCAATCTAGTCCATATGCGAAAACATACTAGAAGTAAATCGAGTGCATAATCAACCTTGTGACTGTTGTATTGTGGTACATCCCATACGCTCATGGTTCACTCGTTTATATTGCAGTAACAAACACCCACGTAACCTTTGTAGGAGGCACGTATCCGGGTGGGATTGTCAGTCCAATAGATCTATCAATGTATACCGTTTGGCTGATGAATGTTTATGCTAGAATTGTGCTTACCCTAGTCATGTTCAAGACATAATGCAACATAGAAATACACATAGACACATTGATGATTGAATTGCATAAATATTGTTGTAACATGTTTCACCCCAAAAATTGTGATAAATAGAAAAGGGGCTATGTAAAACTCACCTTAGCAATATGTTATATCTGTTGAAAAATTGAATAATCGTGTTGCCCAAATGTATCAAGTATCACCCTATAATAAGGTAATAAATATGTCTAAGTCTACCAAGTCTACAAATGTATAAGTTCTAGGGCTTCGAATTGGGGATGAATGCTCGTTTGATTAATATTAAAATATTTGATAATTGAGAGAAATTTAGTAATTAAATAGACGAAAATCTTTTTATAAGATTTTAAATTTAAGATGGTCACAATAATGTATTTAAAGTATAAAAATAATTTTTGTAAAATTATTTTCTTTAGAATAGATTATTAAATCTATTTATTACAAATTGTCAAAGTTTAACTTTAATATTTAAAAATACTAAAATTAAATAATTATTAGTTTAAAAATTTATATTTCTGTTCTAAATATTCAGAAATAATTTGTATAAAATTTTGGTGTAAAAATACTAAAAATTGGATTTATTATGATTTAATTATGATTAAAACTAACAAAAACTGATTAAAAATATTAAATAAATGATTTTTCAGAAATAAAAATCATTTCTGAAAAGCTTAATGTTATAAAAACTCAGAATAAATTTTGTGGAAATTTATATAATCGTTTTGATATTTTCATAGAATTTTATAAATATATTAGAATAAACTTGATTTATTTATTATATATATATTAAATAAATAAATTTTTGAAAACTAAAAATTGTAAGTGAAAGTTTTTCATCAGATTATCTAAAAATATTTTTTTTTAGAATTATTAAAAGAGTTTTAACAATTAAAAACGAATTTATGAGATTAAATGTAATATATACATTTATTTGATAAAAACAGGAAAAAGGAACAAAAAGAAGCCACTGCCGGGACTCGAACCCGGGTGGCTCGTGAGGCAACCATCAGTCACAACCACTTGGTCTAGACCAGTGGTTGTGATTAATTCTGTTTTATTTTAAATAAATACACTACGCTAAATCAGTTTATCCCCAATTTAAACATTCGAAACCCTAGATTCTGCAATACTTTGATTCACACATCAATAGCTCAATTGATCTTAGGGCTTTTGATATGTGAACGCCGGAGATCAAAACCCACTAAAAACATTATACTTACAGTGCCTAATCGATCTCGATTGCTCGGTCAAACTTAATAGTCAAACACACGATCGTATAACACGAACAAAGGATAATTAAGGGGATTTGGAGGTGGAGAAAGATGAAATGGCGAGTGTAGAAGGCTTGGGGAGGACCAATTTATAGTGTTGAGGTCTGAGTCACTGAATTGGTATGTTTGACTCGACTTTAAATGTTGACGCGAGATTAAGCTTGATTTACTACTAATTGTAGGTTAATTGTGGAATGATTAAATCAGTCATGATGCGAAATCATCTAGTTTCCAAAACCCTTAGGTTTAATTATTAGATTAGGCTTGGAAGATTGGTCAACCAAGCCCTTTTTCTTGGCTGCGCGCGACAATCAGCAGCAGATAGAAGTTTGGTCTTGGCTTAGAAACATATAAAAGAAATGGTGACTTGGTTGAATAACAAACATGATAGATGGCTCAATGGTGGGGGCGTGTGTGTAGGTGGTAGCTGATCCGGGTTCGATTCCGGTTAGCTGCACATTTTTTTTTATAAACAGGAAAGAGGAGGAGGTGGTTAGTGGGCTTGGTATTGGATTTGGGCTTAAGGGTCTTGGGCTGGGATGATGTTTGGGCCGAGATTAAAGAAGGGATGGGTTTGGTTTGGCTTGTTTTAAAGGTTAATTTAAATATGTGGGTGTTTTTATTGTTATTATTATTATTATTATTTTTATTATTATTATTATTATTATTATTATTATTATTATTATTATTATTATATATCTATGCATATATATATATATATATATATAAATTGTGTGTTAGGGATAGCGTATGAAGTAAGGCTTTTACGTAGAAAAATTTGGGGAAAATTTTTGCGATGTTACATTAGTGACGTGCAAACATATTTAGATAGCTCACCAAGCGATCATATGATCATCTTCTCTGCTTATGGTAACATAGACCTGAAGCTCTCATCATCTGATCAAGATAATGCTCATCTTCTTTGCTTATGGTAACATAGACCTGAAGCTCTCATCATTATATTTCGATAAACCTTGAGGATCGGTAGGCTCATACCTAGCACAAGTGGGGTCCACAAAATTTTCGTCAATATTACCGAAAACATGATAAACATCGTCACCAAACACATGTTGAAAGAGAAAAGGCATGGATTTAAGTGGACAAGCATACCGACAATTTTTCTTAGGCCGCAGCTATCTAACGGGAAGTTGAAACGTGTTTTGGCAAGTATGGTTAGTATGATCTTGAATGCAGAAGGTGGGATATGGTAAATTCCCACTTATTAAAATGAAATTGGACTTCTGTGCACTTATTGGGCTGAATTTAACCCCCTGCGTACTTGATGGGCCGTGCGCACTTAACTCAAGTGCGCAGGCCCATATGTCTTGTGTATAAATACTCAGAAAATTTTTAAACAGTATTTACTTTTACAAACCCTAATTTTCTTTTTACCCAAATCAAACAATCTTCATCATTATCATCGTTGTTCAACAGATTTATCCTATAACCACCCACTAATCATCCATTAATCCACTCCTTATCCTCCATTTTAGTTGTTTCTCTTCACTGATAAGGTAGATTATATGTACTAATTGGTTCATTATTTGTGATTACAGGATTATTAGCATGTTTTAAAGGAATCTGTCGTGGGTTTAGGTTTTGAACATTGGGATGTATTATGAAGATTGTGTACCTACTGTTGAACATTGCGTACTTGTCTCATAGAGACTGCGCACGTGTTTCATACATATCCAAGCCTCTAAAACCCTAGGATGACGCGTACTTGTGCTGCGCACATAAAACCTTAAACGAGAGTTTAAGTATCTGCGTACTTGGTTAGTACGCAGATTGGTCTGTCATGGCTAGGGGTTACCATGCCCAAGTCATGACTGATCTGCGCACTTATGTTCTCGTGCATCCCAGATCTTGGCCTGCGTACTAGCCTAAGTGCTCAGCCCTCTGTGTCTTATGCAGCATGTGTACTTGGTTGAGCACTTGTTCACATAGACCTAAGTTGCTATGCGTACTTGACTAAGTGCTCAGAACGATAAGTCTAAAATGCCTTGCGTACTTGACTGAGAACTTAGATCACAAAGTGTCATGCGTACTTGAACCACATGTGACAATTAACTTGACTATCCAAGACAGTTGACCGGATTGCGTATTTAGACTTGTTTACCTGTGCTCTTAACCTTGGACATTAATAATCATTAACAAATCAATCAAACACATGAAAAACTTAAAATAGTCTAAGTACGTTATCCGTCTAAGTCTAAGATCAGTCGTTGGTCGTATACTTACAATCAAGAGTTCTAAATTGTTTTTCGTGCACATGACCTGAAACAGATGGCACTTGAATGGGACCCAAGAGGCATGCATAATCAGCCCATTAATCTCGAGACCGACGACATAAAGTTCAGAGACGTGGTTACCTAGATCCGACGAAGCAGAATCGGATATGCATTGGAGCACAGTTTAGATGTTTACTCAGCCCATATAGAAGACTTTTGGAGATCTGCTAGAGTTGAGATCGCCGATGGCGTCAGAAGAATCAACGCTACAGTCAGAAACAAACAAGTGATTGTATCAGAAGAAACAGTTAGAAGCGTTCTGAGACTTAGAGATAAGCCTGGAGCAGTTAGATTCCTATCCAAGGCTGATATACACAATGAGTTCAAGAAGGTCGGATACAAAGAAGAATTCGACAAGAGATGGGACATCAAGAATAGCAAGCTGACTAGGGATTGGAGACTGATTAGTCACGTATTTATCATGTCTCTATGTCACAGGAAAGGGGGATATAATGCTCTTAGCACAGAGTGGTCGAGTGCTATGATCAAGATGTGCAAGGATGAGCCGTTTAATCTGTCACGGATGATCTTTGACTATCTGGTAAAGAATGCTCAGTCTGATTCCAGCAAGTGGGCTATGTATCCGAGATTTGTACAGATGATGATAAACGCACAGCATGAGGATCTGCCTCCTAGTGACCAGTACAACTTTACCAGAGGAGCACGATTCTTTACTGAGTGCAGCACTACTGATTGGGAACCTATGTTCGAGAACATGTACCCAGCCCAACGCTACCCTGCTGTCTTAGAACTATACAACAAAATTCAGAAAAGGAAATCAGACAGGGAAGAATCTCAACAAAGAACAACCACTAAACCAGCTCCATCTGAGCCTGCCCCCTCCTCAGCTCAACCAACAGCTGAAGAAAGAGCTCGAGAGAAATCCAGAGGCAAAAGGGCGGTCACTGAAGCAGATCCCTCAAAGGTGGTTAAAAGAAAGAGACCGACTGGTCTGTTGCAAGAGGGCAGAGAAGCACAAACAGAGGAACAGCTGGAAACCGCACTAGCCCTACGACAAGTAGCTAAATTTGAAAGGGCCCAAAGAAAAAGACGAAGGGAACAGTTACCAGCTTCTGAAGTTCCTCGTGTGATGACTGAACCATCCTCCTCAGCTACTAGTGCTCCAGCCCCCAAAGCTCCTGCACAGAGGCGAACTGAACCATCCTCCTCGGCACAGAGGCCAACTGAACCATCCTCCTCAGCTCCTGCTGCATAACGCCGCAAACCTGTGCACCAGGATCTGTATGAGAAGTTGGCCAGAGAAGTGGGAAAGACTGCAGCAAAAGAGATCTGTACCCTCAAGAGCTGCATGCACAGCAATCAAGAGCTAAAAAGAAAGATCAAGAAGCTGAAGCATAAGAACAAGAATCTGGAGAAGGTTGTGAGGGACCAAAGATATCTCATCAAGTTTCAAACTCAAGTACAGATGAAGATGTTTGACATGTTCCAGGAATGGCAGAAGCAGCACAACATTGAACCAAGCATAACATCTGATGAACTCTTTGATTTCGGGAAGTTCCTTGAGGAAGAGAAAGAGAAAGAAAGAATAGCCGAAGAGAGTGACGTGGATGAAATCAGTGAAGATGGGATGCCGGAGAAGTTTGTAGAAATGGGTAATGAAGAGGAAACGGTATACGAGACGTCGGATGGTCATAATGTGTGCCCAGAAAGATCAACATGGTTCCCCAGAAGGCCTATTACTATTCCAGCTCTGCATCAGAACATCCACCATACAAGAGAAGCTCATCAAGAGAGGATCATCTCGTGGAAGTATGACGAGTTGAAGAGGCTGTTCGTGATAAAGAGACGAGGGGGAGTTATCCAATACTTCAGAGGTCGAACTGATCTGAAGTCTCTCCCTCGTTGGGACATCAGGGAACTTAGCAGAGCCCCCTTCATCAACCACACCACCGACTCCACCGGTACCAAGCTTGCTAGGTTCATTGAGAAGGAGTGTGAAAGTGATTTTCAGATCTTCAAGCCACAGAAGCCGAGAAGACGGATCTCGAAGAAGAGAATCGATCCTGCCACAGGAAAAGGGATGATCACCTATGTGATTGACCCTCCCCAGGTCGTCACAAGAGTTCATATTCGTCCTGAGCTTCCAGTCATGCTGAGAAACTTCAAGAAGTGGTTCTACGATAGTCAAACTGGTGAAGCTGTTATCAAGTTGAAGGATGATTCAGAGATCATGAGGATTCTTGATCCGGTAGATGTATTTGCCTTTAATCTATCGGACTTGAATATGTTGTTTGCTAATCAGATCCACGTGGGTGCTGGAAACGTACTGTTTGAGGAGGCTATCCTGTTCAGAAGAGCAGTGGATCGAGCAATGACGCTCAAGAAAGAGCTACTTGATATTGTGGACAGGATCAACGCAGCGGATATGGAAAAAGAACATAATGAGAAAGCTGCCAAAGCTGCTGCTGCAGGAGAAACACAAGCTGAAGCTGAAGCTGCTTCAGAGGTGCTAATTCAAGAACCTGCAACAGCATCTGATCCAGAGAAACCAGCTCAAGAAGAACATGCAGCTGAGTCTACTCAAGTTCCACCTGTGGTTGAAGAAGATCTTGCCGCCATCCTCATTCAAGACCCCCCGGTTCAGGCAGAGGGGGAGACAAGCGATGTAGAGATTGACTGAGAAAGAAGAAGAACTGGTAGCTGTGGTCTAGGGGGAGTATTGTTGGGTTTATTTGAGACCACAGTTACCAGAATGAAGACTTTTGTTAGTTTATTGTGTAGAATGGAAGTTGAGGGACTTATTATGTAATTATGGATAGTTTTATGTGAAACCCTAGTGGGCTGCGTACTTGTGCACGGGCCCTGCGCACTTAGCTTAAGTGCGCAGGCCCATCAGATCTCCTATATATAGAATGCAACTCTGCAGCACTAGGGTTAGGGTTTTTGGTTAATCTTTGTGGCACAAGTTGAATAGGTGCGTACTTGTAATGAATCCATGGTATTTCAGTGATCAATCAGCAATGGAATCATCTTATTATTCATCTTGTGTGTCGGTTTTTATCATATTCATCTAGTTTCTTTGATTGTAGAAGATTAATCACTTAAAACACCTAATCCATAGGTGTTTCTAAGTGATAACAATCTCTTGCACTTAACAAGATCTAGTATTTGGGACTTACACGGTGTTCTTAAAAAAAGATTTCTGTTGATTGCCAACCCAATAAGGTTTTGGACACGAGAGAAGATAATGGACATCGTCTACACTTGTATTATTCAACATAACATGATACTGGAGGACCAAGGCATGACTATTTGTCAAAATTACCAAGGTGATGTCCCACGTGCTCAATCGACAATCACTAATATTTAAAAACTCGACAACATAAACAATACCAAGAACCGTGAGATACACGGAAACCTTCGCCATGAATTGGTCAAGCATTTATGGGCTAGACGTTCTGATGATCTTGTACTAGATTAGTTTTATTTTTTTATAGTTTGTATTCTTGTTAACATTAATCTAACATTTTTATTAATTTTATTTTTGTATTAATATTACATTATACAAATTTAGAAAGCGTAAAAAATAAAAATAAAATAAAAAAATCATGATAAACCCACTGCTCACCTTAAGCCACAACAGGGTCAAGTGAGTGAGCTGCAGCTTTATCAGAGTGTCATATCAACGCCTACTTAACATAATATCAGAGGATTAAGTTGTGGCTCAAGGTAAGCCCGAATACATAGTCTTATATCTATTTCAACCACAAAGTAAGAAAACTCTTTAAAAACTTTATCTTACTTCTTATCCATGTACTTGTTAATATACTTTTAGGCAAAAATGTAGAGCACTATTTTAATTAAGAAAATTAAAGTAAAACTTTGTGTTGTTATTGATAATGAATACAATGTGAGAAAGTTTTAAAAAATATAAGATACTTTCATAAAATAGAAATGTTTAATTATATTACATGAATGGGAATGTCTTAATAAATTTACATTTTTTTTAACCACAGAACTCTATTAAAAAAATGTAATACAATTATAAGACCATGTGTAATGGAGTCAAAATTGGGGCGTTTTTGGACACAAAACGCCCCCACCTGATTTGCACACCGTGTCACACCCCGACAACGCACATCGGAAAGTAAGTCATGAGATAACGGAAGTTGTTACCACAAAGTTTAGCAGCACACATGAAAGCACGTATGGACATCTTGCAACCACCCTCTAGTCTAACACATTTACGTTTCTGGTCTTAAGAAAGTTAATAGAAACATGTCATAACCAAGGTGAAGCGAAGTTACATAGTTATTGTTTTAAAAATTATTCAAAAATAAAATAAAAATATTGTTCATAGTTTTATGGTCCCAACATCATGTTCACCGTAGTGCCCGCTAAACCTACTCTCATAATCCCTAGAATCCCTAGGCATCAGTACCTGAAAAACATGCTTAGAAATATCAACAAAATGTTGGCGGGTTCACAGGTTTTATGGCAACTAAACATATATATATATATATATAGGGAAAGGGTAAAATGAGAACATGCTTTTCGTAAAAGAACTAAAGAACACACTTTTCCACCACAAACATATTTTAATCTAAAAAGAATTTGTGGACCATAATTAAAGTAGAATAAAATATAAAAAGGAATATTCTCTTTCCTAATAAGACAAAACAAGGTGGGCCCAGGTCTTTACACCACTGTAAACCCATTGTAAATTTTTATTTTTTTTTTTTTAACGTCGAGGTTACCCGTTTTTTCACCGGTGGAAAAAAAAATTTAAAAATTCACATTTTACATCGGTGTTCTCGTGGTTCTTTTACGAAAAGTGTGTTTTCATTGGAACCTAATCCTATATATATATATATATATATATATATATATAATCTTAATTAAAGAGTATGATAGAGTACAACTCGAAGAGAACCAAATAAACTAGCTAGGTCTAATGGGGATGATGTTAACCTAAGGCTCTTAATCAAACCATAACTTTTGCTTCCCGAAACCCGACCCCTGATATAAGAGGAATTTATAAGATTATGTTTTTTCATAAGACTCACTCTACTGGTCTGGAAAGGGGCGTCAACCCAATAGATCTACCGGTTGTAACACACGTATACCTTGTTACACTTTATTTCTCATCAAAATAAGTTACAAAAACCTTTTCTAATTCAGTTTTAGAAAATCTACTTCGAAAGCTCATATCTTGGCGTTTTAAGCCGATAAACATCTTTTGATCGTACATGCAAGGTGTCCCAAGCGTGTCGATCCTATCTAACCTTGTTTTGCACTATATTAGGCTTATGAAAACTATTAAAACACATTCATGATCAGATATGTAAATAAGCTTAATATCACCCAAAACTCATCATCAAATATTGCAGAAACATGAACTTATAACTCAAACAAGTCACATTTCAATATCCCCATCCCTATATTATTTATCTAGACCATCATAAACATCAAAATCTCTTTTCATATCAGATCTAAAACTCTTTGGAAAACCTTATTGCATGGTAACAAAATCAAAGGATCTAAGCATAAACTATCATCTAATCATCTAAACAATCATCTCCATACATAAACACATACACAGACATAAATACAGTTCATACACATACCTATACATACACACGACTCACACACACACATGTATATTCATCACCATTTTCCAATTTATCTTATTCCCATTATTTATTTTACAAAACCCACTTCTATATCTTTGATTATTTGGTGAAAAACTTGATCAAAACAAAAAATATCTAAATATTTAAGTAAGTTTTTAGTTTATGAACATACCTTTATAAATTCTTGAAAAGTGGTGGGTTTTGATGTTTTCTTTCTCTTAACTCTTGGATTTCTAGCTCAGATCATCAAGAACACTTAACCATTAATGTTTTTGAGTCCATTTCTTGGTAAGATGAACAAAACAATATGATTATAGTGCTGGTGGGGGTTTTCGGTCAAGAAGAAGAAGAAATGAGAAGTTGGATGGTTTTTGGTTAGTGCGTGTTGTTGATGGTGTAAGAATGAAGATAAGGGATGTGTTGTGGGTTTTTATGGGGAAAGTGGGTAATAATAATAATAATAATAATAATAATAATAATAATAATAATAATATAATATGGCGGTGGGGGTGTTCGACCGGTTAGGGGGGTATTATATTTTTTCATATAAAAACTTATAACATAATACACAATCTCACAATTTATAAAAACCTCCTTTTATTAACTAATTAAGTTTTTTACCCATTTGGTCAATACTAATATTCTCTATATACCAATATCCATTTTTAGCTACTTTGATTATATTAGAGGTTTCCCTACCGCATCGGGTCTTGAATTCGCGTTAAAACTCTAAAACGCGTAACTAATAGACCTTAACGATTTTTTAAAAACCACCAATTATAATCTATATTGGTTTTAATAATATTTTCATTCTGAAAATATTATTTAACACCAAACCAAGCATTACGGGACAAATTCCAGACTTTTTAAGTTTAATCGGGTCATCACCAACATCCAATATAGGTAATTTATTCGCGAACGATCCGAAAATTCCTAAAATTTCACATAATTTCTTAATTATTATTTGAATATTTCTATTGTATTTCTAGCGACTCTAATTATCTCCAATTAAGTCTAACACGCATTGCTCGTTGTCATTTCGATAATTATTATTATACGCGAATAATATTCGAATTTCGGCAGTTGTCACACACCTCCCCTACCTTCTGAATTGGGGCGTTTTGGAGGCGCAAAAAAAAAGCACGGCGTGGTTTGATGATTTGGGCCAATCATATTAAATAAAAAAATAAATGAATAATATTAAATGATTAACCCCTCTATGAAAATTTTCACCTTACTACTACACATCATCCTAATTTAATTCCCTTCATAGTCCCACATGCCACGTGTCAATTAATGCCCCATAAGACTTGAAAATTTTCACTTACCATTACATATTGTTTAAGGCCCATCGGTGTGGAGCCGGCATAGGACCGGCAAGGTGATGCTACCCCCTATGTCAGCATATATAGGCAAGGGCGGCATGCTCATGACTCTTGTGCCGGGCCTATTTCGAACGTTGGGAATTCAATTATGACCGTTGGCAACGGCTTTAAGACCGTTTAAAAAAAGTTTTTTTTATTATTATAAATACCAAACCATTCCACCTCATTTTTACACCACATCTTCTACAAATTTTATATAATTCTAATATTTTTATACAATCTCTAAATTTTTGTCATCATGGATCCCTACCAAAGCAACTCAAACCCAAACCCAAATCAAACCCACAACGTAATCAAAACAACACGAATCCAAACCTGTTCACGACACCAGGTTACACGATGCCAATCGATCCAAGTTGGGCTACATTTTCGGGGTTCCAACAAAGTCCCAACCCTTTCACTCAATATTCCCAAATGCACCAAAGCCCACTACTTATAACCAATTTAGCCATATGCAAATGCACCATAACCCTCAATCTTTCACCCAACTTTTGCAAACTCTGCTATTCCAACCGTCTCTATAACCACAACCGTCACAACAACCACCACAACAACCCTCTTTCAAACCCGAAGAAGAAGAAGATGAGGTGGAAGAGTTCATGCCCGAAACACAAGTCGAACCTTCGAAGGGAAAAAAAAAAAGAAAAGTCGGGCTAAAGGCATTGAAACTCCCTCGTCCAAAAGGCAATGGACGAAAATAGAAGAAGAAGCATTAGCTAAGGCGTATTTGTCTACTTCAAAAGATCCCATCGTTGGTAAAAAAATTTCTTACAATACGTGTTACAATTTTTTTAGTGCTCTAATATACGTTTTATTTATAATTGTAGGGGACAATCAAACAGGAGATAGTTTATATATCGAAGTAACCAAAAAATTCCACCAATTAATGGAGCAACCTCCATATCGCAACTTCGAGTCCGTAAGTTCAAAGCGGAGGAAAATGAATACTACAATCAGCAAGTTCATCAAGTATTATAATCTGTTGTTTGTGAACCCTCCAAGTGGGTGGAACGAGGAAATGATTTTCAAAGAGGCGATGCGTAAATATGAAGACAAGTATCGGCAAGTTTTCCCTCACGTTCGTGCGTGGATGGTTTTGAAGACATCTACCAAATGGGCACCGGTTCCAAACGAGGTTGCAAGCGCTAAACGAACCAAAACTTCAGAGTCGGGCGACTTTAGCATGGGAGGCGGGTCGACCGGTCGTTGTCAATTAATATAAACGACGACCCAAACTTCGAGGAAGATCCCATTTCAGATGAGAGGCGACCCATATGGAGGAACAAAGCCAAAAAGCAAGCGGTTGCAAAAAAAACAAACCGCGTCAAGGAGTGGGAGCGGGTCAAAGATGGACGGTCTGGTGGCTGAATTGGAATCATTCAAACATACCTTTAGTCAAAGTCAAGCAGAGAAGGTAAAATTGAAGGAACGCGAAGTTGAAGAAAAACTTCGATTGAGGCAAAAGAAAGTGGAAGAAAGCATTCTCCAAAAGATTGAAGCTACGCAACTAGAAGAATGGAGAATAATGACAACGAACATCAACGACTATCCCAAACAAGACCGTCCCATCCTGCTCAAAATGGAGGAGAATATCGCCAAAAAATATAATTCAAAGTTTTTTTTAATTTAAGTGTTCGTTTTCTTTTTTTAATTTTTTTAAGTGTTCGGTTTTTTTTTTTACTTTTATTTTAGTGTTTTTTTATTTGTAATTTTAGGCTTATTAATGTAATTTTAAATTAAATTTTTAATATTAATATTATAATATTATTAAATAAAAAACAAAAAAAAGAAAAAGAAAAAAAAAGATGGATGATGGGCCTCCTATCACACCCTTGAACCATCATCCATATGATGCTCTAGCTCAGCACACAAGTGAAATGAAAGACCATTATAGATAATAGCCTCCTTCACACCTTAGCGGCTAAATACTATATACTCCGTATCATAATTAATCATAATAACCCTAATCTATGTGCCATGATGAATATGCATGCTCATATAGCATGGAACGATATGTTACTTGGAGAATATACACGCTACTGTCAAATCAATCATATCTCTTTCACCATACTACTTTTTATCTCAAATCACTTAAAAATATACTTATAATTTATATCATATATCCCTCATCATACTACTATTGTCTCAAAATGACTTAAAAATATACTTAATTTATTTCATGTTTGTACATAACCTAAATAACTATTTTCTTTTTCTATTTTGTCTTGATTTAACTAACAAGTATCTTGACATTCTTTCAATATACAAAATACTTCCTGATAAAGATAAACTGTTACGAAAAAACAACACAACAATAGTCAGTAAAATCACTTTATATCATAGTTTCATTTTAGTGTAATAATGCGGATATTTAGAATGATTTAAAAGTAAAACAAGTTAAACTATTAGAAATATTTTATTATGAAAAAGATAACGTACATATCTTTCTTAACGTGAGAAAGGTAGGAAACATTCTCAGCCCTTAGATTTAGACGGTGGCATGATGGTAATTATCAACCTTAATCATGATCGGCAGAGCCGGTCCTGAGAATTTAAGTGCTTGTACGAGCCGAATAAAAGGCCCTTAAGCAAATTATTTGAATGATATACCGTAATAGGTAACCGATAATTCGTGTAGCTCTCCTAACATTCTTAATAGCGATTTGTTTGATCTCTCTTTATAGTTTATACCCTTTAAGATTTTTTTCTAAAAAGATAGTAAAAAGCGTTGTAAAATATCAAAAGATTGAATTGTTAATAGTGATTTGACTCACATGTGGTTTTTTGCAATGATTTAAGTGTCTTAGAGTAGCAAGTATCATAATTCGATCTACCATATTTTGCTATTTATTCAAACTCTTTTGTGCAATTTTCTAAATTTGGTATTAATCTATTAATATATATAAAAGAATTGAACATTGCTGACATGGCGTGCAATGGTGCTTTCAACCTCTCCATGAAACTGTCACGTGACATCATAATTGAAAGATTTTAATGTTTTTGAATTATTTTCTTTTTTAATTAAAAAAAGATAAACATAAAACCCTAAATTTATCTCTCTATCTCTCAATTCTCAATTACTAAAATTAAATTGAGTTATTTTAGGAAAAAATAATTTAAAAACAAATTTAATTTAATTTTTTTCTCTCTTATTTTCCTCCCATAATTTTTAAACGTTAATATCTTTTATATTCGAAATTTTTTAAATAAAAAAATTACACCAAATTAACGAGCGTTTTATTATCTTTCCAACGAGTACCATAGTGCTATATAAAAAACGGAGAAAAAAACGACTATTTTTTGTGGGGTTGTAACCTATTTTAAATTACGTGAAGATGATTATATGTTGAATGTTATCTTTTTAATACTGTATTATGTTTAATATGGTTTATGCTTTTTATTTTTTAACTTTTTAAATAAATGTTTTTTAACTAAGATTGATTATGTTTAAGTTATTTACTCTTTTCGTGATTTGAGTTTTCTTCTTTTATCATTTTTTTATTAAATCATATTAATTTTTTCAACCCCGGGACCTTCCCGGGGTAATCAGCTAGTGGTTAAATAAGAAATAATAACATGATATGAAAATAAGCAAATAAACTGAAATATAAGAAATAATAACATGATATGAAAAAAAGCAAATGAACTAAAATATAAGAAAGAAAACTAAAGCTGGCATGGAAAGAGACAAAAGAACTAAAAATAGGCCAGATGGAGGAAAACTAGACTCGAACTCGCGAGAGCCTTCGAGGAACAGAAAGGACTTATCCACTGAACCAATTCATTCTTTAAGTATTATTGCTATTCTACGTATTTATATATAAAATTTGTAAAAGTGAAATAATCAAAATTTAGGCCCATAGGAAAAACGGGCCTCGGCCGGGGGTGCGGCTCGCCCACCCCTAGGGCCGCCCCTGATGATCGGCTTAAACAAACCAAGAGTAAATTAGGAAACACGTTTAAAATTTTTTCAAATCGAAACTTTTAGTTCAATAGAGGCTTTAATCGAAACTTAATTCAAGTCATTTCAACTTGATTAAAACATTCTGAATGATTACACAATAAAAAAAAACAAACACAAGTCGATTACATTGAACGAAAACGTAAGATCAGTGTTTCAATCTAAAAATAAATAAAAAAACAGAGGATTATAATGGGACGATTAATCAGATGAAAAACTTAGGATTATGAATAAACGCTCGTATTACTTGTCAAATACTTTCAATTGTATTTCAAGAAGAATGATTAAACATAAAAATTAGGTTAAAAGAAGTTGCAGAAGAAAAAGAAGAAGTTGGTGATAACAGAGTATTTTAAACGCACGTTCGGTATTTGAAACGCACCTTGTAAATGTTTAGACGCACTTGATGTAGAATTTAAACGCACATGCCTTGAACGCACATTGTAAATGTTTAGACGCACACTGTAAATGTTTAGACGCACGTTGTAAATACCATTATATATACAAACGCACGTTTGAAACATTTCAGTTTGCTTCTTATTCTTCAAACGCACGTTTTTCATCGAATGTGGTTATCTTTCTTATTCTTAAAATGCACGTTTGAAACATTTCAAACGCACCAATCGAGATTTTATAACCATCATCCAATCGGTGTGCTTCTATTAATCAGTAAAATCCATAATTTTCTTCATCAATCTTCACCTGTTTATAACCATCATCCAATCGGTGTGCTTCTATTCTATTTTCCCCATATAATTTGATCCATTCAGTACAAAAAAAAAAACCAGCAGATTGATTCCAGAAGCTTCGTAACGCAAAAATTGAGGTTCTTGTGAGTTACCCTTTCAATTGAACTATTTTTTCCTCTCTTTTTTTCACTTTTTGATTCGATGATTTGTGCATATCTGATTATTTTGGGTTGTTGCTGACGAATCATGAAAAACTGTTGGATTTTTTCAAACACGACTAATTGTTGACTAATTGTTGAATCTAGGCTATAGTGGTTGTTTGTTCGAGAAAGGAAGGCCACACATTTGGTCACAGAAGATAATATGAGTCACCGGAATGGGAGGAGTGGGAGGAGATGATGGTGGCGATACAGTGGGAAACAAAAAAATGTCTAAACTACCCCTTTTAATTAACTGGATTGAGTTTATTAACCTTAACTATGGTTTACATGTGTCATCATACTGTGGCTTCATACACTTCCTATGTTAAGGAACTTTCTACCCTATACTTTCTCATATTAAAAAACATCATTAATATTATTATGACGTTTTTACTTTTTACCATTTAAAAAGTATACTTCTACTAAAATATTTTCTGATACTTAGGGCATGTGGAGTGCAACAAAATAATTGTGATTAAAATAAATTTATTTCATGGTTTCATTTAAGTGTAATTTTTTTTTGATCGGTGAACAACTGTGTGGCAACCACCCTTGCAGGGCGCCGTGCCCAAGAATCGACTACTCGACCTCCAGCAGCCTCCGCCTTCTTCCGATGCGCGGAAACCTACTAAAATATTTTCTGATACTTAGGGCATGTGGAGTGCAACAAAATAATTGTGATTAAAATAAATTTATTTCATGGTTTCATTTAAGTGTAATAATGCGGATATTTAGAATGATTTAAAAGTATACTTCTACTAAAAAAAACTAGAAACATTATATTAAAAAACATCACTAATATTATTATGATGTTTTTGCCGTATTTAAAAAAGTATACTTCTACTAAAAAAAAATTCTAATACTTAGGGTATGTGTATTAGGGGGAAATTTACGCCCCCTCTCCACTTTTAGTTTATTTCATTTGCTGATTAAAAAGGAGGGGGACGCTCAAATCCAGCGCGAAATTTTCCATGCGCTTGCCCATTTTTAACCCATAATGCCCCCGGGGCGGTGTGCGGACGTTTTAGGGCGTGGCGGAGACGAAAAACGCCATATTTCATGTACCACACATAGTCTTCACCTTTATAACAAAAGAAAAAATATAATTATTTTTGTTTTTTTAACTGATGAAAAAAATAATAATTCCGTAACGACCAGTAGATGAACTAGCTTTTAAGAAAAAACTCTACTAGCTACAAGCTTTTAATTAGTAAATGACACAAATACCCATTATATTTTAAAAATAAAATAAAAACTTTCTTTACAGGCTTTTAATTATACCCATTTTGGTCATTTTTTATATTTTATTAAAAACTCCAGCTACTCTGCCAAACACCAAAATATATTTTAAAAGCTTCCAGCTACCGGCCACCAGCTAATTTTGCCAAACATACCCTTAGTAAACCTTCGTTTTTTATATTTTATTTATAGAAAAATAATTTCTAAACTGTTTGTAGAATATGTATTTAAAAAAATATTTCTATTTGTTACAGTGTATAAAAAGTAATTCTTCTAATTTTAATAAAAGACACCAAACAATACCACGTGACAATAGCACATTTTAATCTCCCGTTTTCTGACCAGGTCCAGCGAGTTATTCATAGTAATTTCTCGACTTTAGATGGGCAGGGTTACGTTTTTAGTAGATTAGGATTTGTTATTCAGAAAGGGGTGGCGGCGTAGCTTGTTGTCCGTCTGCCCGTTATCATGATGTTATTTTCTTTGTCCGGGAATGAAAATAAACATTAAAAAAATAAAAATAAATAAAAAAATAAAGTTATGATAACTTTTATTTTATTTAAATGATTTGCACCCAGCATAATATAACTCTTGGTAAAGTTTTCATTTACGTAATAAAAACTTCCCTAAAAGTTTGAATTTCATTAACATTTCAATTTTATTTAGATATAATTTTTTTTTTGAAAGGCGAATTTCATAAAAACAAAACAACCACGGGAATCTCCAAGACGAAGACCCAAGGCTTGTTTTATCATCACATAAAACTTTCGAGATATTTAAGATCTAAAATCGATTTCTCGTTATATGTTTTTATTAGCTATTAGTATTTAAAAATTCAAAATATCATCAACATCACATATTATGTAATTTCTATTATAGGGTGAGGATTTGTGGAAAAAAAAAGTCGTAGTAACGGTATCAAACGGATTCTGATTAAACTCATTCAAGCGGTAATGAAACCGTCTTATCGAACCTTGTGATCTTAGTTTTTAGGTTTTCGTTTTTTTTGGACTTTTAGCTTGTAGTTTTTAAAATTTACGTTATATCATTGTGTCTTTTATGTAACATTGTGTCTTTTTCTTATTTTCATCATTGTGTCGTTTTTGTGGGTCACTTTGACTTTTTTCTTCATCATTGTATTATATTTTTTTGGCATTGTGTTATATTTTGTGGTTCATTGTATCATATTTTCTAATTTATTGTGTTTTTTGTATCTTTCTCACCCTTCTCATTTTTATTTCACTGTGTAGGATAAGTTGACCCTTCTATTATATATTCTATTTATTTGTAAAAAAAATTTTAATAGGTAACTAGTTAAGTTATTCAACCAAAAACACCTTAATATATAGTTTATTGGAATGGCGAAACTAGTCTATTTTTAACGGAAACTTTTATTTCAACTAACAAGGTGCAAAACATATTTAGAGCATTCACAATGGAACTCTCATCCACATCCGCATAATTTAACTAACATACAGAACTACACCCCAACATCCAATTCCTGCATTTACACACACACATAAATATATATATAAAAATTAATTGGATGATCATTTAGAATTTATTCATTTTGTTGCATATTTTTTATGAGTTTCGTTTTATTACACTCCTAGCAAATGATATTTATCTAAGTTTCAATGTAAATTTTCGTGACGGTTCTAAACTGAGCGGTTGTCTTAAAAGTTTCTTTAAACCATTTGTTTTTTACCGCCAGCTGCTCATCTCTATACCATTGCGTAGGGCTGACAATAGGTAACATGTATAAGACATGATTATATCTGTTAACTGAAAAGTACACTATGTCATTTTTTACTTTTTTTTAAATAATTAGAATTAAGAGGCAAAGATCCACCATTTAACCTTTTTAGTACATAAAACGTATAATTGTGTTATAAACATGAGATATAAAGTAGTTAAACGAGTGATGTGTATGTTTAGGACTTGTGTTGTTCGCGTCGTCAGAAACCTGTTAAACCCTGCTAAGACACGATTTGCCAGCCCTACCATTACGACGTGTTATTTTATCTACGTTTAAACCAACCCGCTATAATACGCTACTTTGTGTTTATCTTTATATACGTCTTCGGGTAAATTCTATTGGAATAATTTGGATTTTGTATGCGAGAACATAACATTTTCACGACGTAAGAATATACTATCTAGATGTTATCTTTATCTAGTAAGATAATTTATAGGCATTCGATCCTATATCTACAATTTCTCATATAGATTCACATCTTATCTCATTTTGATCTAGCTAGAACCGTTAAACTTTAATATGATTTATATATTCACATATATAATTAACTCAAGCATGATGCAGCTAGCAAGCTTGGTCTATAATTTTATTTTAATGGATTCTCATGACTTTAGCGCAATTTTTCTTAATTTGGGTCTACGTAATTACACTAGCCAAATTTTTCGCAAGTTAACTCTCAAAGAAAGAATTCTACAACTTTCAGATCAATAGTCTGTTTTTGTTCTCGTATTATATATTTTATTTTTTATTTTTTTTTGAACGGCATTCTCGTATTATATTATTTTTCCATATACATGTTTTATAAAGGTTTAGTATGGAGTAACATAACAATCCAGTAACTTACCAATACCCAACACATATATTATCATGTACAAGGGTTCTCTATAATTAGATTATAACTTTGTTACAGTGCAGATTAGCTATTATATAATAGGCAAAAGGTTAGTTTACTGGACTATAGGTTTAAAAGTATACATTCACAAATTTGAATTGTATATACAGTGCCTTTTTTATTGTACACAATGGGAAAGATAAGTTTGATCAAAATGGTACATTTCGTGTGTCATCAAATTAACTGGAATAAAAAAAAAGGTAAGGTGAGCGTTTGATCAAACACTAAAACCAACAATAACAACAGTAATATTCTAACACCAAATCTCACAAACATACGTTGTTGAGGATGGTGGACCACAACACCCTACCCTGCCATTGACTCAGGTGCTTAAGTCCACCAACCCATTGACCATCTCTCTGGTTCACATATTATTTACACATACGTACTTACTACACACAACACACACATGAATCATGATCGATCATCATGACCTAATTCCCAACCCTAATTTTGGTCCACGAAGACTTACCAACCATAAACATCTTTGACCTAACCACACCCGACCCATCCCTCGCCGGTGCAAACCATACCGGCAAGTCTTCCTCCGACCCATTGGAAAAATTCATACCCTTGCAGTTATTTATCAAAGCTTTTTTCCCCTACAAATTACACCAATAAAAAAAAACATCAATCTTGTAACAAAAATACACAAAATCTGGATTAATATTAAATTATAAAAAAAAAAAAAAAACAAAAAAACTACCTGAATCCTAGCTCTTGTTATCTCAGCCATCTTGGCACTGTCAAATAAGTTCCAACGTTTGCCATGAAATGCATCTCGAAACCTTAATGCTGCCTCGGGGCTTGTAAAGTTAACAAACGCAAACCCAGCATTTGTTCGCCGACTGTGACAAAAAAACCACACTTACCACCAACAACACACAATACTAAGTTTAATGTGGAAGAAGAAAAAAAAAAAAAAAAAGGAACATACTTGAAATCTATGGGAAGGTAGACAAAATCATACGCAGACACGACATCACCATTGTTGATTTTCTTGTTCTCGACATTACAATGGCCATCAAGAGTAGTGATCAACAACTCCCGTCTGCACATAAATAAAGAAACTTTTATTAACCAAAACATTCCTATTTCAAGAAACCAACAAGCAAAAAGATAAAACTTACGTATATTTATTCGGAACATTCTTAATCATCAACGATGTAGTATCTGTTTCCAAAGGCAAAACTGTATGATAACCTCGACGATTGTTCTTCCATCTCCTTCCCTCGGCGTTTAAGGTCGGTTTGTTGTTGTCCGGAAACTTGGGAACCCATTTCGTATTAATATTAGGGCGATTTCTCCGGATCCGGGTTTTGGGGATTCGGGGCCCCGAGGGAACTGGGGTGAGTGAGGAACGGATCTTTTTGGCTGTCATCGGTGGCGGTGGCTGTGGGAAGAAGACAGGGAATGGTTTGCGAGTAATGGGTTGGAGCTGTGTTTTGTGTGTATAAAATTGTGAATATATGTAGTTTGTTGGGTGTAAGATGGAGGGTTTGAAAGGTGTAGCATTAGGGTTCAAACTACTTTGGTTGGACTCCATGGAAGAAGCTTAAGGTGGATGATGAGGATGATGGTGATCCGGTTTTTCTTTTTTGGGTTTTAAATTTTAATGTAGGAAAAGGTGATAGTATAGAGAGAGAGAGGAGAGATAAAAGAATGTATGTATATAATGATGAAGGAATTAAATGCACTGACGGCGATTGTCTCCATTTTGCTTATCTGATGTCTGAGAGGATCTTCGAAAATATACAAAACACAGAAGAAAAATCAGTATAAAACTATCACTGTTTTTCTTTTCTTTACGGTACAAAATTATTAATTATTTATTAATTGTTTTAGTCTAGAGTAGGGGTGCAAACGAGCCGAGCAGTGAGCTACTCGTACTCGGCTCGGCAAAAAGCTCGAGATGAGCCGAGCTTTATCGAGCTCGAGCCGAGCTTGAGCCTAAAACAAAGCTCGTTTATTTAACGAGCTCGAGCCTGTCATGTGAAGCTCGTTAGGCTCGTCGAGCCTTATCGAGCTTAGTATAATATTAGTGTTTTTAATATTTAATATTATTTACCATTCATTTAAAGTTATTTAGTAAATGAACCCAGAGGTCGAGCTTCACTTATCGAGCTTACGAACCTAAATGAACTATTATTTATATTATTTTTATTTAACATATTAACTAATAAATACTAAACGAGCCGAGCCCGAGCCCGAGCCGAGCTCGAGCTTGAGAAATTACAAACGAGCCGAGCTCGAGCTCTGAAAACAAAGCTCGAATCGAGCCGAGCTCGAGCTCTAGCTCTTATAACCTAATCGAGCTCGAGTTCGAGCCTGATCAAGCTCGAGCTCGGCTCAGCTCGTTTGCACCCCTAGTCTAGAGCATGTTGTCACGTTTTCTTTATTAATTTAGTTTCATCCTACAGAATTAAAATTTCCCAACTAAGGGAACATGAATAACAATATATAAAATATAATATAAACAGGGGTGAAAAACGAGTTGAGTGGTGTCAAGCCTAACCTTGATTAACTTATCGAGTTTCTCAAGCTCAAGCTCAAGTTGAAGCTCAGCTCGTTGGTAGTTTTCGAGCTCGGGCTCGGATTGTTTAATGTTTATTAGTTAATATATTAAATTAACTAATATAAATCATACGCTCAATAACTTGATAAGTCAAAAGCTCGACTCGTTATTTAAACAACTTTAAACATGGGGTAAATATTAATAAAATTAATATTATACTAAGCCTCGATGAGTCTTATCGAGCCTTAGTATAATATTAATTTTATTAATATTTTATACTATTTACCCCATGTTTAAAGTTGTTTAGGCTCAAGCTTCATATGTCCGGCTCGAGCTCGAGTTCGATAGGTAAACGAGTTTTGTTTTAGGCTCAAGCTCGGCTTGGCTTGAGCTCAATAAGGTTCGGCTCATTTCGATCTTTTCTATCGAGCCGATCTCGAATAGCTCGCGTGCTGCTCAGCTCATTTGCACCCATAAATATAATGTTTCAATCTAATTCTCTTAATTAGAATTTCATCTATAGCCGTAACTCGTTTAAGTACACTTGTTATCGTTAGCTAGTATTTTGACTCCCCATACGTTATTGTACTATCAAAACTTAAAGTAAATCGAATTTGTAGCGTTAAATATTTGGCTCAACTAGTTTTCAAACAAAATTTACGTTAAGATGTTGACTAACTTAAAACACAAATTAAAATAATCACGAAACGTATTATATTTGACATGACTCATTACCGATAAAAAATTACGTCAAAACATAAACCAACTTAAATTTATAATGAAACATACTTAAATTATCCTCGTCCGCCACCACCCCTGTGGTCACCTCCTGCCACCGGCAGACGCCACTCACCACCCTGACCTGACACCCTAAATCCGTAAATCCCACATAAAAACTCTCAAAACCCACAATTGGGACACAATTCGTTCGGAGGTTACCTGGGATGGAGATTGGAGACCACACAACGTCTCCATCTCTATTTGTCGCCTCCCTCTCTCTCGATTGCTCCTTTTGTCGTTGTTGCTTGCTCCTAGGCCGATAATGGCCTAGGGTTTTACCATTTATGTTTTTTAATTCGCCAATACATTTTACACCCCTACCTCTCTTGTTTCGTGTCTCTTAATATGCATATCTAAAGTTAAATACATGTAACAAATCCCCACAAATGATAGTCTCAAACAGCCATCACCTTAATCAATTAGGTTCTAGTTGACTATTTCACTACACGAAACCGACTACTCGGAACATCTACGATGGCATTCCTGATAGAAACAGGGAATGGCCTAACCCCCTTAAAACACAATGTGTGTTGCTTACAGTAGAGTCCAACCCATCGAGCAACAGTAACGTTTTTTTGGTTCTTTTAAAACGTAATTTGTTTGAAAATTTTGACAACTTTAATAAGTTTTAGCTGAAAACTTGCGGATAGTAGCTTAGAAAAATGGCATGTAATTAACGAGTGAGAATTTTTTTTTGTTTCTTTTAGACTGCTTGGTGTGGGGATCGTCTTACGGGTCGTGGGCGCCCCCCCCCCCCCCCCCCCGAATTTTCCCTCAGAAGCTCCGATTATATTGTATTCGTTTAGAAATTTTTTGGTATATATGATTTCCACCTCCCGAAGCTGGTTTTCAACCCCCAAAACTAGTTATTTTTGACCCCCCGGTGACTTCCGAGCCCCCAAAGTTTCGGGTCAAGCTTCACCACTGGGCATGTCCTCATCGCCAAGACGCCAACACTGCCCCCGCTGGCCCGTCCTCGTCTCAAACGTCCAGCAGTGGACGAACAGGACGCGCGGTGATGATGGTGCAGGTCGTCGGAGATGGTGCAGACGGTGACGGTGATGGTTCATCGGCGGTGCTTTTCGCATTTCTCCCTCTCTCAACTTTCTCTAATCTCTCTCTCTCTCTCTCGATTTCTAGTATGTGTGTTGATTTAGTAATAATAAATTAAGGGTGGGTTGTCCCATATTATTGGTGGGTCCCAAAAAAAGGACAATGCCCCTTCGCTTAGACTAAGCGGAGTGAGGGGGGGGGAGGGGGAACACCGCCGCCGGTAGGGGCGGGGGGGGGGGGGGGTTTCACTGGCGTGGGGGAGATGGGTTTGACATGTGGCAGCTTTTTATTGGTCAGATTTTTTTTTTAACTTTAACACAATATAATATTATTTCCTCCCTCCTCCACTCCCCACAATTATTCCCCCCCCCCCCCCCCCCCCACAAGGGTCCCACAAGTGCCACATGACGCTTCATCCCCCTCTTCCCCTCTCCCCCCCACACCACTCCTTATAGTCTTATGTGGCTCCTACCTGACATGAAAGACAATCCATTTGGATTGTCCCCATACCCAATAGCCTTATATCGGGAAGCATACTATAAATTAGTTACCATTTAGTTTTATTAATTAGTATAAAAACTATTATGTTTTTACTTAAATTACTTCTATTAATTTTTGTTTTTATATTATTATTTTTGTAAATGAAATGATATACGTTGATTGAAAACAAGTGGTTAGTTATATATATACATTGGTTAAGTTGAACCAAACCTTTGTAGACATTGTTTCGGCTGTACTACCACTTTATACTTTTAGTTTTCTCATTTGATTGCTAACGGTAACATATACTTAGGTTTTTCTTCCGGTTTCTACATTGAGTTTCGGTACCATACAAACCGAACAATACTGATCCACTTGTAACAACCCTGGCTGATGTGGCCGGGTTGTCGGGTCGGGTTATCGGAGTTACACAGCGGAATCCAGGGTTATAACAGTCTTGTAGTCTTCCAGGATCCACGTCATCATTTCTGTTGGGTTACCTGAACACATGTCAAAAATAGTTTCTGTCAACATAAAGTTGTGTGAGGTCTCGTATTTTATAAAGTGAATGGCCAGTTCGTTTATTTATGATTCTTTTATAATTATCTTTTATAAATATGCTTTACAATTCTATATTCTGGAGGGGAACTAGATATTCTATCAATTCGCTTATATTTCTATTATTTCGATTAGATTCTATAAGTTGCCATTCCTTTCTATGGTATCACTCTGCTCGTGATAATATATGATTATTTTACCCTCTACTCGGGTAAACTGGTTCTTGCCCTCTAGTTAGACAAGAAAGGAAATGGCGATACCGTCCAGTACTGTCCTCGTTGTTTCTATTGCCCCTTTCTATAACTTCTATAAATCGTTATTCTTTTATGTAAAGCATTATGTTTTCTAAATGACATGTATTTCCCCTAAAACACTTAATAAAACGGTAAAAGAGGGGAGTTCACGATACTCACTTGTTTGCGTTATATCTTCTAGCTAATCTTCTTATTACAATTATATTTCATATATATATTGATACGTTTAACGCGTGGGACTTGTTAGATTGTAATACTTAGGATATATATCATATATACAATTTATATATATGGAATCCGGTATATATTAGATAGTCCTAAACTCGGGGTTTGGTCAATCTAGGCGAAAAGAAACAAAGCTGGCCTTTACAGCTTGGCACGCGAACCTAATAATAACTCTAGACATTCTTACCCGAGCTTAGTATATCGTTTTATATATCGAATCTTATATATAAACGTATATATTCTATATATAATTATTAGTCTCTTATTATTATTATCAAGTCCGTACGTTATTCGTATTATATATATATTCGTATAATTAATAATACTCCTCGTCTAGTTATTGTAACCGGGTTCTAATCCGGGGTTGACCGAGTCACTGAGTCGACTCGGCGACGACTCGTATTCACCAACTTGATTATCGGTACCTCGCACAATCATAACCATTATATTAATATCCGATTATTAGATTGTGTAACCAATAAATCAATATGAAATAGTGACTGAATCTTACCGTATAATTATCGGAATATAGTCGGGGGTTGACCGGGATTTAACCGGGTGTCGGACCCGTCTTCTAACCTTGGTACCTTATAACAATCAACATACCACATGTTAATAATTACAACTAATGGTACTCAAATTATAACCGGTTCATAAAATAGAAAAGGTTCGACATACGATGACAGTCGCCGGTTCCGGTGACTGTCCTTTCATCGGAACAGCATAAAGCAAAGAAAAGGTGGATTGATGGTTTCAAGAGTCTCCACGACAGTCACCATAACCTGGTGACTGTCCGGTTAATAACAAAAGGGTGGTTCCGATAACTATCAATTAGTAACCGGGTGAGTCATGGGATGGTTTATCAATATAGATCTGAATCTGATGAGAATCATTAGTCCGATAACAGTAACGAATCAACTGAAAATAACCGGATGTTTATCAAAGACAAGAGCCGACCCGCTGGTTTATCGGGTAGAAGTTATAGAGGTTTATCGGTTAAAAGGGCCTACCAACAGTCACCGTAGCCGGTGACTGTTTGGCTTCAATTATCAGAAACAAAGGACTAAAGGGTCTGATGGATGGTTTGCGTGGCTTATCGTAGAAGAAAGATGGATACAGAGCGGTATATGATACGGAGGTGATTTCTGATTATTGATAAACTTACCGGCAAGAAGACCGGAGGAGGCAGGTAGCGTCCAGCAGAGGCGAGGGTGACCGGAGGTTGGCCGGAAGCAGCGGAGGCGGCAAGAGCCGGCCATGGCTGTCCGGTTGCTCCTTGGTCAGAGCCTTCACTTCATATGTGTGTATATGTATCGAGCAGAGAGAGAGAGTAGCGAGAATGAGAGAGAGCAGAGATAAGAAGAGGGGTGGTTTATATAGAGGGATTAAATAAGAGGGTGTTTGGCTACGGGGATAATTACTAGAACTCGCGATAATTAGGAACGAGTATAACAAGAGAATAATAGACAGTTGGTAGCGGGTCAATAACAGATAAGGAGCGTTTAACCGCGATAATAATAATTTCAATAATTATTATTTATATATTCGGTTAAAACGGTTTGTCGAGAGATTCGAACTTGAATAATTAATTTGGATAACCGGGTGGTCAGGTCCGACCCGACCCGTTTAAGAGACACGTAAGGTGACGTAATCACTTCGAGACTTTGGGGTGTTACAATCTCCCCCCCTTAGGAAATTTCGTCCCCGAAATTTGAATGATCTTGTCCTTTATATTCTTTAATCTATAAGGACGTTATAATTAGAACAACAATACTTGTCGTCGAGACATGATTGGTTCTTATGGTTTGCGAGGAAATCGATCTTGTATCAATCCAATATTAGAAATGTCAATCTGTACTATTACATCTTGATCATATTTCTAATTATGTTTTAACCTTTCTTGCTATAGTCATATTAATTCAGATACATGGATTATCTGTATTATTTCGATATGACTATTAAAGGTTCTCGTATTGATACTATACTTCCATCGTTTGATATTCGGATTCGTTTACAATGATGGATTCTAGATAGTTCTTAGGAGATAGATACGGAAGTCCCTTCGTTATCACGATTTGAACGGGATCCGAGCTACTATCTCTTTTATTCGAACTTTAGAATTTACCATCATTGTAATTTTGATTCTTTAAGAGTAGGAATATCCTTTGGTAACTATCGGGTGATTCTTACAAATTCTATCCTTCACTTCCATCTATATGGTTGATTTCTAGGTTACCACTATTCGTGGGTATACTTAAGAGGTTTCTCATATCATTAGACGTATCTTACCTGAATTCTTAAAGGTACCGGAAAAGACTAATTCATGGATAATTGAGATTTCTCTTAAATCATCTATAATAATCTTTCTGACTATTTCATTGATGATTAACTGCATTGTGTCTAATACATATTATTTGACTTTTCTCAGTGTATTATTGTGAACGAGGTCTTTCACAATTCTACAGTCAATATATGTAAATTTCTCTTTATAGTCTCAGAATCTACTGGTAACAATCGTTGTTACGATTCTTTTGACTTAAGATTCTTATGGCAATGCATCGATTATTCTTTCTCAAAATCATGATTATCATTCCGGATTTCTATACTTATCGCATTAACTATTTCTGTAGAATTCTTTCTTATTTCTAGTTCGGAATTCGATACACTCTCGGTAAAATATTTCTTATAAAATTTCTAGTCGTTTTCGTACGACTTATATCTTTATCTGATAATTTCTTTTAATGTTTATATTCTTATTCTGATAATTATATTTCTTGGCATATCGGATGCCTTTCTATTTTTCAGACATATCGGATGTCTTTTATAATTCTTTTTATTGTCGATTTATATTCTTTTATTTATTCATTTATATTCTTTTATATCCAAGCAAATACTGATAATATCTATAGTACTCACTATAAATTCAGTATTTCTATAATATATGTTTGCTTGGAATAATTCCTTCTTATATATTCGATCAAAGTCTATATTATTGATGTCTGAAAACACATTCCGATAGACTTATATATAGGCAATATATCATATCTTCTTAATCCAACTTATTATAAGCAAGGCTTATTTCGTTGAGATATTCGTATAGATAGTTCTTGCCAGAACAGTGATTTCTTAAATGATCTCTCGCAGCCTTTAACCCGGAACAGGAATTCCGTTATTCCCTGGGCCAGAGAGTTTCACTGGAAAAATGAGCATAACTCTATTCATTTTTCGTTTTCACTTCGATTATACCTTGCGAATCTCTACGCGATTCCGCTTGGTATTAATTATATCTTGATATATTCGTTGGATTTTACCATTTCTGGTTTCCGAATTCATATATATTTTTATCTATTATATTCTTGGAATTTTAACAATTCTTTTATCACTTCTTAAATTTCAAACTTGGTAACACTTGACCGTTTTACCAATTTGATTGTATTATAACTCACGCGAGTTCTATACAGAAGTGAACGCGAAGATTCTTTCATAGTAATATATGTCCTTATAAAGAATCCTGTGACTTAGTGGCAAATGTCCGGATATACCTTCTGTAAGGGTCCGAATTTCCTTTGCCACAGGGATTACACAGAGGACATATAACTAGCTTTGGTTGGCAATCAAAATCAATAACTGATTTCTTTGATTCGTAGAATTTAACCAATCGATGGTTTCTATTCTGCGAATATATTCTTAGTTGTATTCACGAAGGAATTTCAACAATATTGCCAGTTTTGTGGTCATACTCTCCACATACGCTATGCTGATAATTCAGATTTATATTTCTTCTTATTATTTATTTTCGTATTAGCTCTCTTAATATGTTCACAACACAACATACTGTGATCTCAATAAACTCCTACTCAAATGTTCCTGTGCCTGTGGCATTCGTAATTATGTTTGCAACCATAATTACTATTCCACCTCACCTAACATTCCAGTATTCGTTTATTTTAATCACAATAGGTATGTGTCCCTTACATATTATTTCGATATTCTGTTCTTTATTTTCTCTTAGATTTGAGATTATATTATTCGAGATAAAACTTGTTGATCTAAGTCTAACGAAATAGACTATCAATCTTTCAAGAATTTGATCGCGTTAAAAGATATTTAATATAACAATCCAATCTTCTTAATATCCCTTGACTTGTTCGAGTCGTAGGATCAAGATGATAGTTATATTTTCGTGTAATCGAGCGAGTAAGAATTCGGTTTTGTCCGACAGATACCAATGTATGTTGATTACGGAATTTCGAGAATAATATTTTGTCCAAATATTATTTGATTCTGGAAGGGATCGAGGAGGACCTCTAACCGAGATTTTGATATAGTTACAGAGATGGGTTTAGATTATGACGGAATATATGCTTATCGTTTATATTAAAACAATATCGAGAAATTATATAATCGAACATAGTTATAAAATTATACGGAAGAACGCTATTAATATTTATATATACGAATATGGATTTGATTAATAAATTTCTATGAAAATATCATTAAATACGATAGAAAATATGTTTCAATAAAATAATACGGTCGTAGTTCTTTTGTAATAAAACTTTTGGTAATAATTTATAGGAACAATACGAATTCGAGTTTTATAATAATATTCGTTTTCAAAAATAAACTTTACGATTCAGAAGTCATGGTAAAAATTTTCTTAATATCGAAATTCTTAAATTTTTATAACAAAATTCTTATTATAAATTGATAAAATAATAAATTTCTTAAAATATCGAAATCAAAACTTTAAGATTAAACAGATAATTTTAATTAAAACCTGAGATAGATTCTGGGGTGTTTCAAAAATTACCAATACTTGATTTGATAAAAATATTAATCGGAATTTCTCAATCTTTTTAATAAATCGTTAATTTTAAAAAAAATCGGGTATATATTTTTACAAAATCGAAATACTGGTTTAGTAGAAAAATAATAATAACTAAGTATCAAATTAGTAAGCTTCTAAAATTATACTTAAAAGATTTAAAACATTTTAAATAATTGCAAAATATATTCAATTTTTAATTAAATAATTGAAATAATTTCTTTAAAAACACAATATTTATATATTTCTGGCATATTAAAATTTGTAAAACTTCGGAAATTACGGTATAAAAATAATACTTCTGGAAACTCGAGCATAGGAATGTTCAAGTTTGAGCGTATATTTGTATTCTGTTTATAATTATTGGAATAACCGTGAGGTTAACGATCTAAATGATTACTGAGACTGGAATAATTCAATAAACTTATGTGAAGTTTCTTGAATCAAGACGGATGATTCATGTTTAATGATCTATATATTTTTCTATATCAACATTTATATACTTTTTATAACTTCGTCATTTCTTATTTATATCGAGATTTATTTTCTGATTTCTTTTAATATATCTGGTTTCTTTTCTGTATATTATTTCTCATTTATTGTGGCCTTAATATCCTGTAAGATTTCCCAGAAATTAATGTGCATATAAATTCACAACTGTGTACAGAATTGTCAATTTATCTCACATAATCATTCTAGTAATTTCTTGTGGTGGATTCGTTTTAATTTCTAATATACTGTTATGGTTCTCACCAACTTTATAATGGTTTCGACATTTAGGTACCCAAAAATTTACTCGACTTATATTTTCTTTACTAATCCTGATATCCTAAATATTTCTAATTTATTTTTCTATGCAATATTTCTTTTTAGAAAAATATTCTGGTAGATCCCGGATGACTACAGACTTCAAAACTGTTATAAGTGCCGCTCTGATACCAACTGTAACAACCCTGGCTGATGTGGCCGGGTTGTCGGGTCGGGTTATCGGAGTTACACAGCGGAATCCAGGGTTATAACAGTCTTGTAGTCTTCCAGGATCCACGTCATCATTTCTGTTGGGTTACCTGAACACATGTCAAAAATAGTTTCTGTCAACATAAAGTTGTGTGAGGTCTCGTATTTTATAAAGTGAATGGCCAGTTCGTTTATTTATGATTCTTTTATAATTATCTTTTATAAATATGCTTTACAATTCTATATTCTGGAGGGGAACTAGATATTCTATCAATTCGCTTATATTTCTATTATTTCGATTAGATTCTATAAGTTGCCATTCCTTTCTATGGTATCACTCTGCTCGTGATAATATATGATTATTTTACCCTCTACTCGGGTAAACTGGTTCTTGCCCTCTAGTTAGACAAGAAAGGAAATGGCGATACCGTCCAGTACTGTCCTCGTTGTTTCTATTGCCCCTTTCTATAACTTCTATAAATCGTTATTCTTTTATGTAAAGCATTATGTTTTCTAAATGACATGTATTTCCCCTAAAACACTTAATAAAACGGTAAAAGAGGGGAGTTCACGATACTCACTTGTTTGCGTTATATCTTCTAGCTAATCTTCTTATTACAATTATATTTCATATATATATTGATACGTTTAACGCGTGGGACTTGTTAGATTGTAATACTTAGGATATATATCATATATACAATTTATATATATGGAATCCGGTATATATTAGATAGTCCTAAACTCGGGGTTTGGTCAATCTAGGCGAAAAGAAACAAAGCTGGCCTTTACAGCTTGGCACGCGAACCTAATAATAACTCTAGACATTCTTACCCGAGCTTAGTATATCGTTTTATATATCGAATCTTATATATAAACGTATATATTCTATATATAATTATTAGTCTCTTATTATTATTATCAAGTCCGTACGTTATTCGTATTATATATATATTCGTATAATTAATAATACTCCTCGTCTAGTTATTGTAACCGGGTTCTAATCCGGGGTTGACCGAGTCACTGAGTCGACTCGGCGACGACTCGTATTCACCAACTTGATTATCGGTACCTCGCACAATCATAACCATTATATTAATATCCGATTATTAGATTGTGTAACCAATAAATCAATATGAAATAGTGACTGAATCTTACCGTATAATTATCGGAATATAGTCGGGGGTTGACCGGGATTTAACCGGGTGTCGGACCCGTCTTCTAACCTTGGTACCTTATAACAATCAACATACCACATGTTAATAATTACAACTAATGGTACTCAAATTATAACCGGTTCATAAAATAGAAAAGGTTCGACATACGATGACAGTCGCCGGTTCCGGTGACTGTCCTTTCATCGGAACAGCATAAAGCAAAGAAAAGGTGGATTGATGGTTTCAAGAGTCTCCACGACAGTCACCATAACCTGGTGACTGTCCGGTTAATAACAAAAGGGTGGTTCCGATAACTATCAATTAGTAACCGGGTGAGTCATGGGATGGTTTATCAATATAGATCTGAATCTGATGAGAATCATTAGTCCGATAACAGTAACGAATCAACTGAAAATAACCGGATGTTTATCAAAGACAAGAGCCGACCCGCTGGTTTATCGGGTAGAAGTTATAGAGGTTTATCGGTTAAAAGGGCCTACCAACAGTCACCGTAGCCGGTGACTGTTTGGCTTCAATTATCAGAAACAAAGGACTAAAGGGTCTGATGGATGGTTTGCGTGGCTTATCGTAGAAGAAAGATGGATACAGAGCGGTATATGATACGGAGGTGATTTCTGATTATTGATAAACTTACCGGCAAGAAGACCGGAGGAGGCAGGTAGCGTCCAGCAGAGGCGAGGGTGACCGGAGGTTGGCCGGAAGCAGCGGAGGCGGCAAGAGCCGGCCATGGCTGTCCGGTTGCTCCTTGGTCAGAGCCTTCACTTCATATGTGTGTATATGTATCGAGCAGAGAGAGAGAGTAGCGAGAATGAGAGAGAGCAGAGATAAGAAGAGGGGTGGTTTATATAGAGGGATTAAATAAGAGGGTGTTTGGCTACGGGGATAATTACTAGAACTCGCGATAATTAGGAACGAGTATAACAAGAGAATAATAGACAGTTGGTAGCGGGTCAATAACAGATAAGGAGCGTTTAACCGCGATAATAATAATTTCAATAATTATTATTTATATATTCGGTTAAAACGGTTTGTCGAGAGATTCGAACTTGAATAATTAATTTGGATAACCGGGTGGTCAGGTCCGACCCGACCCGTTTAAGAGACACGTAAGGTGACGTAATCACTTCGAGACTTTGGGGTGTTACACCACTTCTCCCCCCCACGCTGCTGCGAAGCACGTGAATCGAACCCTAGTATAGAAACAATAAGAGGAAATAACGTGGTTCGTGTCTCTAAAAATAGTACATGAGTCTTCAATGCCAAATCCATTTGCGGGCCAAGCTCGTAGTCGTTAATGATGTCGAACCTTTTTGTTCCTTTGTATTAAAGCTTGCTCAAAAGATGAACTTTGATGGGGGGCGAAGTTTCAATTTTAAAAACTTAATGTAACTCTTTTCTGGTGTGTTCTATGTCTATTGATGATTTATTTCTCTATGCTATATCATATCGCTAGTTTTGATAAAATTTCCCGGCTGTAAAAAAGAAAAATAAATTAAAAAAAAAATCCTACTTGAGTGATGCTATGACAAGACGCTAGCAGTGAGATTTGGGAAGCTTATACGAACGAAATCCTACTACTTGAGTGATATTGCAATAGGACAAGACACTAACAGTAACCTTTGTGAAGCTTAAATCCTACTTGAGTGATGCAAATGTATTGGTCATTTTTATGGGTATAATTATTGATTTTTAAAATCCGATCTGCATGGGTCGCATAGAGATAAGTAGCTTACTCGCAATGTTACTTTCAAGTTTCAAATATAGTTACCATAAAACGTATTTGAAAATGACTCATATATAAAATTGTAAATATGTTTATTATTATTTACAATTTGATATATTATGACGTGTAGGTGTTGTGTAGTGACGTAGATAATGGGTTTTACATGCGTAAGTCACACACAAGGAGGGAAACCATTCTTTACATTAACAAACACATGACAAACTTTTTACCACTTTACGTACTCATGTCTAGCTAGCCGTTGTGTCCAGTTTGATATGATTTGTTAAATAGCTCGGCTTCCAAACCATTTTTAATTAGAAGGGATTTTTTTTAAGTTCATAAACTTGTTTACATATTTATATAACTCCTCAGTTTGTTTGTGATCCTTTAAAACGGTTTACAAGTTGATTATAACATACTTAATCGACTTGTGTAGATTAGCTTTTACATGTACCTGATACGTCTACATAGTTTTATGTGTATTCGTGATACGTTTGCATTTTTTAAACATATAAACTTGTGCCGGCGGTGCATTTAATTCATGACCATCATTACAAATCTCTCTCTCTCTCTCTCTCTCTCTCTCCCTAAAACTAAACATTGAACTCTTGAACCTAGCTGCTGCTGCTGCTGCTGCTTCATCAATGGCCAAGAACAAACCCCTTAATCCCTTAGCTCCACCTTACCTAAAACTCTCTCCAACCTTATACTACACTAATTACATCCACCCATTCCCCCGACATAAGCTTTGTCATCACAGTTTCCAACCCATAATACCATACATTAATGTCCATCATTACCACCCTCCTAAACTATCTCCCCATCCTCTACCACCACCTAAAGTCAAGAATAACAACCTCTCTGCACTAACCTCCGTTCCATGGGGTCCAAGACGTCGTCGCCATTTGGTTAACAAACAACTCAAATCGGCTAAAAACAAAGCCACAGAGTCAAAAGCAGTAGGCTACTGTGAAAGAAGTAAAAGGTGGAAGAACAGGAAAGGTGAATATCACCAAACGTTACCCGTTGGAGCAGAAACGACTTCAGTAATGATCAAGAATATTCCGAATAAATACACGTAATCATAGATTCAAGTATCTATATTTATTTCGCATTTATTACAAAACTCTTGGTTTTCTTACCACATTTATTACTCATGTAATAATCATTGTATTGTAGGAGAGAGTTATTAATCCAAACATTGGATAGTCATTGCAAGAATGAGAACCAAAAGTTAACCAACACACAGAGTGACTCTATTTCTGCTTATGATCATCTTTACCTGCCCATAGATTTCAAGTAAGTTTTATTTATTAATATTATTATTTTTCACTTTTTTTTTTTTTTTTTGAAGTGCTTGTTTGTGAGCTTTTTGTCATGATATTTTAGGAGTCGAGGCAATGCTGGGTTTGCTTTTGTAAACTTTACGAATGCAAAAGCAGCTTTGAAGTTTAGGGATGCATTTCACGGTAAAAGATGGGCCTTCTTTGACAGTCGAAAGGTTGCCGAGATATCAAGGGCCAAGATTCAGGTAATTTTTTTTCAAACAATTTTAAAGGAAAGATATTTCTGGTTATTAATTAGGTTTAAATTTAATTTTCAGGGAAAGATGGCTCTAGTAAAACATTTCAAGACGATGGTTTTGGTCTGTGGATCTGAAGAGGACTTGCCTGTGTTGTTTGAGCCTGCAAGAGATGGGTCGGGTCGGGTTGAGTCTCGGATGTTGAAACTGGGTATGGTTGCTTAACTGATTGAAGACAGTTTGTTTGGAAACATTATCAAGGCTTTCTTTTTTTTAATAGATTATTTTAGGATTTTAACTAGTTTAAAAAAAAAAACCTATTTAGGGTGTAGTGATTTAGGGTTTTAATCTGAAGGGTGGAACTGGACACCTATGCTTGAAATATAGCAGCAGCAGGGTGTTGAGGTCCACCGTTTGATGTTAAAACAATATTTGGATCGATCTGTCTTGTGTATCGACTTTTTTTACCTGCTGTTAGCAAACGTTTTGACTGTTTTAGTAGCATTCACTTGATCATTAGTTGATGATAATTTAGAATTAACGACGAAGATTTTTGTGGAGTTGTGTTAGTGGGATTAAAAAATGAAGTAAACAGGTGTCATATGCAACCAACTAGTCTAGCAGCCAGTTTTTTTTATACTAATTAGGGCTAATATTTAGTTAACCACGTTCATACAACACTTAAGTTTTGTAGTCTTATTTGAGCAAATATTTAGAAAACTAATTAAAACTGAAATTACATTCAAAAGGACATTCGAACCAAATCTTATAAAAAATAGTTGCAATTCAAACATGAGAACTAAAAGACTAGTCCGATCCGATAGGAGAGGATCCTTCACATTTGTTGTCCATATAATTGATTCTAGGACAAAGGATCGTACCTTGCGATGGTTCTAGTTTGTAACAAAAACAATAGACACTAATAGTCCCAATGTATATGATGGGACTCAATCAGACAAAAAAAACACAGAAATGAGTGACCTAACTAGGTAAAATTTCCATCTTGACAACCAGAAAGTTGCGGTAAAAGATGTTTTTGGGTCTGCTAACAGCCCCAAGCTAAGCCTAGGGCGAGCAAACCATCGCAAGCACAAGTGCCCATTTTAACGGCGCGATTGTCTAGGATTTTGAGGAGGACGCGGGCGATGGTCTAGAGCGAGCCATGGTCTGGAGGTGGTCGTGCCGGGTGATTACCCAACCACAATGGATAGCCTAATATATAAAATAAATAATGTAAAGAGCTAGTTTGAAGGATTTGTGTGTGAAAAAGGTGTTTGTGATGCAGTTGAGGATGATGTAACGGGGCTGGTCTTAGAATGGTGTTGGTGTTGCTTTCAACTGCTTCTGCCTTGTTCCTGTTTGATTGTTTATGTTTTAATGTAAAATATATATGCTTTGTGGCTTGTGCATCGACTCTGAAAGTGTTTTGACCCCTTAGGTTTACTAGGTTTTTAGCTTTAATATGACCATTGGTTAATGGCTTAAAACACTTGATTCATCTGTTGTACTATCATCCGGACATTCTATTTTGAATTACATTTAACTAAATGACGTGCGAAGTGTACGAAGTACGTGACTATCCACATTCCTAACTTCATTTAAGTTGTATTAAGTTATAGCCCTATAAATAGTGACCATTGTGTTTCATACATAGATCAATGAAAAGAGTTCTATATTTTCTATCATATCTTTCTATCTTTGTTCTTATAATCATCATTCTTATAGTTCATATATGGGTTGTTACGTTGTTTTACAACACGTTATCAGCACGAGTTGCTTTTGAAGTTAGATCATATTAACATATGGTAAGTCTACATGTTCTAGTTATTTTGTTTTTGTTCACTCTCTCAACACAATCCATATTGTAATTCATACAATTTTGGGTTAAACGAGATTTATATATATATATATTACTCCAGTACCATTATAAACTTATAGTTAAACAAATCTAATTGTTTTAAGTTAGTTATTTGGTATTGTAATTTTTCTATTGCTCATTACTTGGTACTATTCTGAATAAACACATCAAGTTGTGGTTTGTATATAAATTTTGGAGAAGTTTTAATCAAACAAAACTAGTAACTGGGGTTGATAGCTTTTGAAGTCTGTTGACATTTTCTACCGGTCCATTTTAATTCCCTTACTTTTAACTTACATTTAGTTTTGGTTAATATTTTTATTATAAATTAATCATGAAATTAAAACTCTCCAACTAAAACCTTTCAATTAGTTTTAATAAATATATTGAATTTGACAATTGATTATAATTTTGTCATGATTATTAACATTTCATTTAGTTATAAAGAATATATTTAATTTGACGATTAATTATTATTTAATGAGAGTTATTATTCGCTCTAATAATAAGGCCGGCGTTTTACCTTTAGAAAAAGGATAATAACCACACAAGACTTAAAGAAAAGTAAATGCAAACTTTATTTTATATACTACAATAGTATTGTTTAACTTTCAAATTGAAAAAAAAAAAAAAAACTTTAAATTGCAAAAACCGAACATTATGTTTCCATAATATATTTAGCAAACGTTATGAGATTATATGTTTCTAAAAAGGTTAAAGTGGGTGGATCATATATAAATAAGTATAGTTGAGAAAATGGTTAGTATGAAAATTGGAGGATAAATGCAATTTGTTTATATATATATATATATATATATATATTCTAATCTAATGTTGGGATAATCATATTAGACCCATGCTTGAATATGTCTAGATACATGTATTGTTTGATGTCTAGTTATATTTTATTATTTTTATTTTGAAATAATTGACTTACGAATAAAGTTTCATGTCTTTACTTTTGCTTTTACGTGATAGGCTTTTGATTGTTATGTTCTAAGCAATTGGTTTCACTTAAATATATAGATATATGATATCCTCTTATTTCATGAATACATAAATTATATGTGTTCTTATAAACGATGAAAACATTTTATTTCATAAATGTTATACTACACCTTGTTATATTTGGTAACATGTTATAACATCATGAAGTATATAATCCAACTTTATGTATACATTGTGTTTCGTATGTTTTCATTTTTGAAGAAAACATTATGGTATATTGTCACAAGTTATATGATTGAATTGTGATCAAGATTCATTTATTATAAATTTATGGAAGCTTGTAAGAATTTTGATCGATAAATCGTAATGATTTGGTCATATAACTTCTTCTCAATTAGTGTTATGTGATGAGAAGATTATTTATACAAGTTGATTAAAACAGTTTTCATTGTCATATCTCATATATGCTTTTGAAGTAGCAAATTATCAAAGAATATATAAAGTTTGAAATGACCACCATAAAAGTGGTGTAGTTCTCATCCATTCCATGAAGTGAATGTTATGAAAAATGATCAGTATAAAGGTTAAAGATCATGTACATAACTAAGGAAGTTGTAATGATTCTACCATGGAAGTTTTGTGGTTATAATCCATTCTCTGAAGTGAATGTGATGATATAATGATCAGTGTAAAGTCCATGATCATGGCAATTGAGGAAATATAATTTCTTCTCAACTTTAAATGGGAAAATTGGTTAGAATGAATTTTACTTATCATACCTCAAATACGCTCCTGAAGTAGCAATACCATTAAAAGGGTATGAAGAGTTTGAAATGAGTTTATATTCTTATGTCCAAGTAAATAATAAAGCTTGGTTGGTTTTACTCCATTTCTTGAAGTGAATGAGATTATATAACAATAATTGAAATTGTCGTGATCATGGAGATAATTGAGAAAGTTGCAATGATGGTCATAATGTGATCAACCTTCAAAGATTATAATAATATTCAAGTTAATAATGAGGTTGATCATAAAAAATGCAATAATGATCATGTTACTAATGAGATTGACCACCACATATGGCAAATAAAAGGAGTGATTATATAACATGATGGTTTGAACATTGAAGTTACAATACATTCTTTCATGTCATATGTTTTGTATTACATACGTGCAAGTAATACATATTCGATCATAAACTAGAAGTTTAGTTTATGGATCATAATTATTTAATTAATTGGCGTGACCGGTAAGACCACACCGAGTCGATCATGATGTGAACATAATGAAGAACTTAAAGATTCTTCAATCTGGTACATAGCATGTAATGTTTGCTTTTAAGCGAATGCATAAATTTGCCATATAAAGTAGGGTGAGTATCACTACTGTCACACCCCGCCTAAGGCGGAAACACGGGGTGCAACTGAAATGATTTCCAAGCACAAAAGTCACACGAGCATCATTTAAGAAAATAGGAAATACCATTTAAAACATTCAAGTTTTACAAAACATAATGTTAATTGATTAACTGGACACCATTGTCAAAAGTATTTAGACCAAAACATCACAACAACGGATTAAAAGACGGTATCCCCCACAAAATGCTTGCACGCGACCTTTCCAAGTTCCATGCTCCATGCTAATTTCCTGAAAAACATGCATGAAAATAAATGGGTCAACATAAAGTTCGTGAGTTCACTGGTTTTGTATGTTGGATCTGTAATCCCAAATCCGACTAAATTACTGCCTAACTAGGGCAATAATTAATATGTGATCTGACATGAGCCCATAACCGAACCTTGACGTGTTTTGCCTCGCCCATTGTCACTCAAGACAATGAATAAATGTGAAATACTAGCACTCTTTTGATATCTGTCATCCGGTTAGAGCGACTGACCAAGAGTGGGGGTGTCAACCCAATAGATCTATCCAGGTGTTTCATGGCTAAGTCCATAGCTAATGATTATGGTATGATGTATGACACGAGGACTTAATGGATCCTGAACCTTGATGTCTCATGTTCACATATGTAGTCATGTATGTATGTAACTGAAAACTGTAACTGTACGCATGTTTTTCCCCCGGAAAAATGTAAAAACAGTGAAAAGGGGCAGCGAAACTCACTTTATGGTGTGTCTGGGAATGCACTAATGAGTCTGAGCTAGAGAGATTGACCTACGTGTCCTCCTATTTAAAAGAGACATTTTAGGTCTATGTTACTTGTACTGTTACAAGTTGTTCTCTTGTTATGCTTGTCTTTTGTAACTTAACTCTTTAAGTTAAATTTGTCTTTTATGGAAATCCTTGTAAGCTAGTGATCTTTGATAAAAGATAGCTTAGTTTCTTGGCAAAATATCACTTTTATTCATGAAAAGCAAGTGTTTTGTATATTTTGGTGTACTCACGTGTTGAAGGTTTACCATGTTTAAGTATGCATAACTTAGTATTTTCACACTTGGGATCTTTTGTGAAAATAATACTTCTTGTCAAAAGATTACTTTTTCTTTGAAAAACACATGGATTTTTGTAAGCTTTGTTATGACTAACAACTCTTAATATTATGCCTTGTGTCAATGAGTTTAGAAAATGTATCCTTTTTCTTTATAACATTTTCGGCTATATATGTATGTTTACATATATATTTCGGCCCTTAGGGGTGTAAAACACATACATTTACTAGTTAACATAATGTATTTAAAACATGGTTTCACCCACTTGCTTGATTAAGTTACAAGAGTAAACACACTAGTGAACAACTTTGTATTTTTAAAGACTATGTAAAAATAAAAACATGAGCTTAAGAAAACAATGTTATACCTCCTAGTATCTTAAGAAAAGAGGGAGTTAGGGGCCTTGTACAACCTTAGTTATGCTCCTTGTACCCCCTAATGATCCCTTGAAAGTTAGTGTTTATGTGTAAGGGCTTGGATGAGAGGTGGTTTGGAGTGGTGGTTGGTCGAGTGGTGGTTGGCCGAGTGGTGGTGGTGTGGTTCGGTGGTGGTGTGCGGCCGAGAGAGGGAGAGGGAGAGGTGAAGAGAGGTGTGATTTCCTTTGGTGCATCTAAGTCTCATTTATATAGTGCAAGATCCATGCTAATTGGGGTAAGTAAACTCTTCTTGGATGTGGTAGCAAAGGAATATTACAACTCTAGTGTAAGTCTTGGATTGTGGGAGATTATAGAGTTGATGTGTGCTTGTTTCCTTGGGATATGGGAGCCGAAAATGGAGGGTGTTTGGGAGGTTATTGTGTAGTCAACTCACTTAAGATTTGATGTAGGGTAATGATGGTGTCTTGGATGATTAGAAGGGTAATTAGTTGACTAAATAAGATGTCACACCCTCAAATTCCACGTGCGGGGTTTTACCGCGAGGCGCGTGACACACCAAGATCTCAGTCAACGATCACAATAAACATACAACAAACATGCATTCATAATTATATTTGAAACCAAAATATCATGCTTTGAGCTGTAAACCAGCAGCGGAAGCATTCTTGTTTACAACCAAAAGACATATCATTGTTTACAAAACATTGTTTAATATGCTTCAAAATATTAGACGCTGTGCATGACTCCGTGCGCCTAGCCCATTGACTGCTACCTTAGCGACCTGAGAAAACATGCCAAAAATGTCAACATATAATGCTGGTGAGTTCACAGGTTTTCTTTTATAAAAGTGTTGTCACAAGTTCACAAAGATCATTTCCGTTAATACTATGTCATAAGAACGTTAGCTAGACGTTAAGTGTTTTTACTACTACGGTTGGGAACCCATTACTAAACATGAACCAAAAGACGATACCAGCCCAGACGACTGGGCTACCGATGCCTCGGTAACCCGATAGGTAGAGACAATATGCACCCGCCCGGCCCTGCCGTCGAGTGGGGCTTGTGAGGCCCAATAGATCTATCCACATTTCCCCCGTTGTGCGTTCCAGCACATTCATGGTTTCTGTTGGGTCTGCTGACCTGGAGAAGAACAGATGATTGGAAAGCCAAAATATGCTATCTATTTGATTCTTGAATAAACAGTCTTTACAACTTACTTCTCCCAAAAGACTGCTGACCCTAACTACTGTTCTATCCAAACAACTGCTCAACAACTGCTAATACAAAGAACTGCTAAGGAAACAACTGATGAAGAACAACTGCTGACCAAAGGTCTGAAGAAGAGCAACAGCAGATACAAGTACTGAAGACCAAAGCACTGCTGGAAGCAACAGCACTTAGGCTTCAGCAGTGGATACAAGATCGTCAGAGTTTATCTTTAACAGCTGTTTACTATCAGCACTTTCAATGTAACAGTAGTTTGTATAGCAGATGTTTAAGTTTGTTATTCTGTTAGAGGTCAATGTCTTAGGTGACGTCAGCCTAGGTCATCAGTGGTTTGAGTCAGTCTATAAATAGAACAGTGCATGTACTGTTCTATTGCATCACACACAAAACATTCTCTCTGACAAACAACTGTGTGATCAGGCTGAGGGGGAGTAATTTGTACGATTGTAATCTTTGATATATTAATGAAAGCATTCGATCGAAAAACATTTACTCTCTTGTTTTGATTTACAGTTTATTATTCCGCTGCACTTCACTCTACTTTCATTCCATTATTGTCATTATTTAGTTAAACAATCAAAACAAACAAACTCAGATCCTAACAATTGGTATCAGAGCTTGGTCAATTAAATTCGATCTAACAAATCAATTTAATAATCAGCTCACAATTATTGATATCGTTTGTCAGTTTGATTGAAAACAGAGTAATAGTTTAATTTCGATTCAACCGTTGTTAAACAGACTTTGTTTTTGAAAAATCAGAGAATGGCTTCTATCAATCACGATCCACATAACACTGGCACGAACAACAAGCCACCGATGCTTGTCAGATCTGAATACAATATCTGGCAACGTCGGATGAGCCATGTTCTAGCTCAACAAAACACTGGGTGTTGGAAGTCGGTTATCTTCGGACCACATGTTCCGACTGTGCCGAGTACTGAAGATCCCAAAGTGTTTGAGCCAAAGAAACTTGAAAACTACTCCGACCAGGATTTTCAGAAAATTGAGCTAGATGCTAAGGCCTTCAGTATTGTGGCCATGGCTCTACCCAATGATATATATGCTGGTTTGTTACACTGTAACAGTGCAAAGGAGTTGTGGGATGCACTGAAAGAGCAGTTTGGTGGGACTGAGGAGGTTATTGAAAACAACCGTGAAATACTTAACCAACAATATGAAACATTCAGTCATGTCAAAGGAGAGTCATTAACTCAACAGTTTGAGAGATTTAACTGCTTAATTAGTGAACTAAAATTGGTTGGTCTTACTTACCCTCATTCAACTTTGAACCATAGGTTTTTAAGATCATTACCAGACAAATGGGACACTATTGCAATTGTTATGAGAAACTCAATAGGATTTAAAGACCTATCACTGACCCAGCTTCATGGTAAGCTCTTGACCTATGAAAGAGAGCTTAACCAGAAAAAGAAGCTCCAGGACTCTGGAAAAGTGTCTGATGACTATGTGTTTGGGAATACAACACTTTTGGGTCATGATGAGGTGCCTGGAAACACAAAGGATCAGAGTTATGATCATTTTATTGACATAACTTCAGGTTTTAACTCAGGTTTTAACTCTGATTCTTATTCACCTAACTATGCTTTCACAGCAAGTGGTGGTGATATACAGGCATCTGATAACATATCCTTTGAGTATGATGACCTGAAATACTTTGACCCTGATGATTTGGAAGAAATGGACATTATGCACCAATTGGCCCTTCTCAGTGTAAGAACTAATAATTTTTACAAGAAAACAGGGAGAAGGTTTCCAGGGTTGACTGGCAGATCTAAGGTGGGGTTGGATAAATCAAAGATCAAGTGTTATAAATGTCATAGGTTTGGTCATTTTGCTAGGGAATGTAGGGGTCAACATGGTACACCTATGATAACCTATCCAAATCAAAGACCACAGACCAACACTTATCAGAATTCCTATAATACCCCTGGACCAAATGTGCAAAACACTGCTCATTTTGCACAGTCCTCAAACACTGTTCCTGTCCAGTATGTCCAAACCACTGTTCCTCAGATCCATTATGTGCAAACACCTGTTGCTCCACCACCTGTTCAAACGACTGCTGCACCATCCTCTGCTCCTGCAGAGACCAGTCAACAGAGCTTCTTTACACAAGGCTTTGTTGATTGGAGCAGTCTACCTGATGAGCTAACAGATGAGAATTTTGCACTGGTTGCCAAAGCTGAAAATGAACCAGAAAACTTCTGTTTCATGGCTATGGTTGATGAGATTGAATCTGAGGAAGTGGTAAATGAATCTGATGTTGTGACTGATGATATTGTTAGTGAAGTTATTGCAGGTGAGAAACCTGAAGAAGAGGTTGTGAATCTCTCAGATCCCTGGGGTGCATCTGATGAATGTGAGTGCAAGTGTGATTGTGCATTGATGGCTGCTGCTAAGGTATCTCCTCAAATTCTCAAAGAGTTGTGTTCTGACAAATGTGTAATAGCATTTGCTAACATTAAAGAGGTGAATGAAAACCTTAGAAAGAAAATTTTGGATGATGAGGTTAAATTTGAAAAACTCACTAAAGATTTGAAAACAAGTTTAACTGCAAAAGAATCTGAAATCAGTAGTCTAAAACATGAAGCAACTATTGTCAAAGACCAGCTCCAAACTATGATAACAAAATATCAAAGTTGTAAAAGTGAGCTTGAGTCCACCCAAGTTGAATGTAAAAAATGGGTGGAATCATGTAGAGGTTTTGAGATGCTACTCAACAAACAGACCAAAAGTCATGTGAAGTTTGGCTTTGGTTTTGCAACCACTGCTCCAGCTTTTGAAAACACTGACACAAAGGAGCAAAAGTCTGTTGAGATAGTTCCAACAAACCTGCAGGGTCAAGAGATTAAAATCACTGAACCAAATGGTAAGAAAATTGTTCTTGAAAAACCAGAAGGTTCCTCATCTTTTGCTGAACTTGAAAAGTATGAATTTAAACCTACTTGGTCTGATGAGTGTGATACTCTTGAGAATTATAAACCTGTTGATTTTAAAACCCCTGAGGGAAAAACAGCTCCTCAGGCAAGGGTCATTCCCTTGGCAAAGGTCATTCCCTTGAAGGATTCTCCAGCAGATGCTCAAACATCTGCTGAAAAGAAGCCTGAAAAAGGGAAAAAGAAAGAAAAGACTGTTAACTTGTTTTGTGATTTCTGTGAAAAGAAGAATCATATCACCAAAAACTGTTTTCTTCTAAAAGCATATGATATCAACAAAGGAACAAGTGAATGTGATTCAAAAGCCACATGCTCAATATGTGGGAAAAAGAATCATAAGACTAAAGAGTGCTTGTATCTCAAAAATTTTGATGTAAAAATACAAGAATACAAAGCAAAAACTCTTGCAAACCCTGTGGTTAGTACTCCAAAAGGAAAGCCCAAACAGACCTTTACACCTGTCCAAACATCTGTTACAAAAAGGCTTGAAACATCTGCTTCTAGAGATGTCCAAGTAACAGATGCTCCACCCACAAGCAAATACCCAAGAGGTTATGGTCAACCTCCATGTCACAGTCTGCCACATGTTTATGAGGAGCCAAAAAGACCCTCTAAACCAAGAGTGAACAGAAATCCATATGGGTATTATCATCTGTCAGGGGGTGATCAAACAACTGCTGCCCCAAGTGCTGACATACAAGCACTGGCAAATGGTCAGCAGCAGTTGTTGACCCTAATTCAAAAATTGGTCCAAACCACTGATCACCTTCCAAAACTTGAGTCTGAAAGGTCTGAGGATCCATCCAAAGCCAATTTGGCTTTGGACACTCACCAAAACTAATCATTTACTGATGTGCAGGGAGCTTCTGCTTGTTTAGATAGTCTTTGGTATGTAGATAGTGGAGGTTCCAGGCACATGACAGGATGTAGAGCCCTACTTCTGGACTTCTTGGCTCATGGAGGGGGTGATATATCCTTTGGTAATGATTCTAAAGGTAAGGTGTTGGGTTCAGGGACTGTACAGGCAGGAAAACTCAAGTTTGAAAATGTCAATCTTATTGATAATCTCAAGTTCAATCTTCTGAGTGTTTCACAAATGAGTGACAAAGGTTATGGCTCATTTTTCACAAAGAAAACTTGTAAGATTATTGGGCCAGAAGTGGTGAAAAAGATTGATACCATTATTGCTGAGAGCAAAGCACAGCTTGTTGCTCATAGAAGTGGCAATGTGTATGTTGTTGATATGTTAAAGGATAATCCTATGGCAAATGTCTGTCTGTTTTCTGCTGCCTCCACTAAGGAGACAGAATTGTGGCATAGGAGACTGGGTCATACCAACCTTAATACTATCAACACACTCTCAAAACAAAGCCTTGTCAGAGGTCTTCCATCAAAAGAATTTAAATGTGATGAGCATTGTGTTTCCTGCTTAAAAGGGAAACAACATAAAAGCTCTTACAAATCCATTGATGAGTCCAAAACTAGTCAGTGCTTACAACTGTTGCACATGGACTTGTTTGGCCCTGTTAAAATCATGAGTCTAAGAAGAAAAAGATTTTGTCTTGTCATAGTTGATGATTTTTCTAGGTTTACATGGACTTACTTTTTACACTCTAAAGATGAGACTGCAGGTATATTGAAGGACTTTGTCACCAAGGTTGAAAAGCAGTATGACTTGCCAGTAAAAGTTTTCAGGAGTGACAATGGAACAGAGTTTAAAAATAAGGAGTTAGATGACTTCTGTGTGTCAAAAGGGATTGTGAGGCAGTTCAGCATCCCAAGAACACCAGAACAAAATGGGGTAGTTGAGAGGAAAAATAGAACTCTTATAGAAGCTGCAAGAACCATGCTAGCAGATTCTGGTTTGCCACTGTCCTTTTGGGCAGAAGCTGTAAACACTGCTTGCTATGTTCAAAACAGAGTTTTGATCAACCCCAGACATCAAAAAACTGCTTATGAAATTTTGTTCAAAATCAAACCATTAATCTCTTTCTTCAAAATCTTTGGCTGCCCATGTTTCATTTTAAATCTTAAAGATTCCATTTCAAAATTTGCAGCCAAAGTAGACTGTGGTTATTTTCTGGGATATTCTTCTACTGCTAAGGCCTACAAAGTGTTTAACACAAGGACTAAAACAATAGAAGAAACCTTGAATGTTAAGTTCAATGAACTTTCATCTCTGAAAATCCCTGCAAACCCTGCTGAATTATTTGATTTAGATAAATTCAAATTTGAAGATATCACTGTTAAGACTAACAATGCAGGTATTCCACAGTCTCCACAGCAAGATTACAGAACAGATGTTGTGATTCCCAGTCACTACAAAGTCTACTCTGCATCAGAGGGAGCAGTTGTTCAAAACAGTTGTCAAAACTCTGCCACAGCTGTGTCAACCACTGTTGGCCAGTCCTATCCTCAAACCTCTGCTTCACCCCTCACTACCACTGACCTATCATCTGTTGACAAAAGTCAATCATCTGTTGACAAAAGTCAGTCAAGTTTCACACCACTTGGACCCATTCCTCCACTACCATTCCAAACATCTGTTGACTCTACAGAAGTACCAACAGATGTTACACCAACAGAGTCACCAAACCTCTGTCCATCACCCCAAAATGCCATTGTTCCATATCAAGGAGATCTTATTTACTTAAGAGCTCATCCACCAGACCAGATCATTGGCAACATCAGAGAGGGAGTGCTCACAAGAAGTCAATCCTCAAATATCTGTCTTTTTGCAGGTTTCTTATCCCTCACACAACCTGTCAAGTACCAAGAGGCACTGAAAGACAACAGTTGGGTAGAAGCCATGCAAGAAGAACTCCTTCAGTTCAAAAGACAACAAGTATGGGAGCTTGTACCACTTCCTAAGGATGTTTGTCCTATAGGAACAAAGTGGGTCTTCAAAAACAAGACTGATGAAAGGGGTATTGTTGTCAAGAATAAAGCCAGGCTTGTGGTTCAAGGCTTCAGACAAGAAGAAGGAATAGATTATGATGAGACCTTTGCTCCTGTAGCTAGACTAGAGGCCATCAGACTCTTTTTAGCCTTTGCTGTCAACCACAACATAAAGGTGTATCAGATGGACATCAAATGTGCTTTCCTTTATGGCAAAATTCAGGAGGAGGTCTATGTATGTCAGCCACCTGGTTTTGAAGACACATTCCATCCTGACTATGTCTACAAGCTCAACAAAGCCTTGTATGGACTCAAACAAGCACCAAGGGCCTGGTATGAAACTCTTTCCACATTTCTCTTATCCATTGGCTTTACAAGAGGTAAAATTGACAAAACTTTATTTCTTAAATGGAAAGGGAAACACCTAATGATTGTTCAAATATATGTGGATGATATCATCTTTGGATCCACATGTAATCAAATGTGTGAAGAGTTCAGAAAACTCATGACAGCAGAGTTTGAGATGAGTGCCATGGGTGAGCTTCAGTGTTTCCTTGGTCTTCAAGTGAAACAACTGCAAAATGGCACATTCATTCACCAAAACAAATATGTAAAGAATTTATTAACCAGATTTGAGATGAATGATTGTAAGCCATGTAGCACACCCATGAGTACAGTCAAGCTGCTCACTATTGATGACAAGGATGAACTGGTTGATCAAACACATTATAGATGTATGATTGGGTCTTTATTGTACCTAACTGCATCTAGGCCAGACATTATGTTTGCTACCTGTGTCTGTGCCAGATCCCAGGCTTCACCCAGAAAGTCAAACCTTATTGCTGTAAAAAGGATATTCAGATACCTCAAAGGTGCTCCCACACTTGGTATCTGGTATCCTGCTAATGGAAACATTGAGCTTTCAGGTTTTTCAGATAGTGACTTTGCTGGCTGTCACACCACAAGAAAATCCACTTCAGGAGGGTGCCAATTTCTAGGGAATGCCTTAGTTTCATGGCAAAGCAAAAAGCAGGCAGCTGTTTCAACTTCAACAGCTGAAGCTGAATACATTGCTGCTGCAAGCTGTACAGCCCAATTGATGTGGCTTCAGAATCAACTACTGGATTTTGGGATAACTGCACTTAGGACTCCACTCATGTTGGACAGCCAAGCTGCTGAAAATATCATCAAGAATCCAGTCTCTCATTCCACTACCAAGCACATTGACATAAGACATCATTTTGTCAGGGACAGCTATGAAAAAGGTTTGATTTCTTTACACCATGTTCCAACAGAGGATCAGTTGGCAGATGTGTTAACAAAAGCTTTAGACACATCTACCTTTACAAATCTGATTTCCAGAATTGGCATGTTAAACATGGATTAACCAAATAAATTTTTTAATAAATTGTTCAGAAATCAAATATTTTCCTAAAATTGCTGTTTGGTTGAAAAATCTGTTTATAACATCTGATCAGATAAAACAACCACTGTTTCATTCATTTCCACTATTGGTTGAAAAGTCTGCTCCAAACATCTGATCAGATAAAAACAACTGTTAGTTGAAAAATCTGTTTCAGAACATCTGTTCAGATAAAACAACTGTCCACATCTATATATATATACTATATTAAAAAAAAAAAAAAAAAAAAAAAAAAAAGAAACAAAAAAAACCCAACGGTTGGATCCATCAGCTGTTTGTATCAGTTGTTTACCAAAACAGCTGTTCTCCACCAGATGTTACATCCATCAGATGATTGCCACGTTTGCTCATACAAGCAGATGTTTGGCCACATCAGCGGTTTCTTTGAGCCTATAAAAACCCTGTTTTACCACAACAGATGTTACACTGTCTCATTGTATTCAAAATACTGTAAACCGCCTTCTTCATTCTCAAACCCTTCATCAATTTCAGTCATTTTCACCGTCGAAATCCATTACAATGGATCTTCAAGCAAAAGCTACACACAATTGTCTCCCCTATCTGATTAAAACAGATGACAACACTCCATTTCATTCCACCATCGACATTTTCCTCAATTCCAAATACTTACCCATCCTAACCGCCAACGCCCCCATTTATTTGGATACACTCCAAGAATTCTGGTTGAATGCTGAGTTTCTATTACAAGATAAAAAGCCTACATCCATTATTTCCAAAATTGGAGAAACCAGTATTGTCATTACCCCTGATATCATATCCACAACCTTCACGCTGAATGACCTGGCAGGTAAGGATTCCTTCACTAAAACAGAGCTTCACACTGAGTTCCAAGAAAGAGGGTATGATGGTCAGATGACTGGATCAACTCTTTTCAAAAAGTTTTTCCCTCCAGTCATGAAATTTTTCTTCCATACTCTTCTTCTTTGTGTCTCTGCTAAGTCCACATCCTTTAATGAAATACCATTAAGGATGCAATATCTGGGATATGCTATGTTGTCAAACTCTGACTTCAATCTTTCCCAGGGTTTGTTCATGGACTTGGTATCAAATGTGAAAGCAGTCAAGTCTGGGTCAAACAATGCTTTTCTTATTTACCCACGAATTCTTAGTGTAATTTTACAAAAATTATTACCTGAAAAAGTTTTCAAAAAGGGTGCTGCTATGCAAATGAAAAGCTTAACAGATGAAACTTTCACAAGAATGCTGGGTGGAAGCACCCAAGAAAAAGTGTCAAAAGTGTCTAAAGTTTCTAAAACACAAACAAAGAGGACAAAGGCAACAACTGTTGTCAAAACCTCTGTTGTTGAGCCCACTGCTCCTGGTGATCATGGCACTACATCCAGTGCTGTGAAACCCACACCAGCCACTTCCAAAAAGAAACATTCATCCACAAAAACCACCACTCAACCACAAATGAGGCTTCTGGATGTTGAGGTACCAGAAGAAACCTCTGTTGCACAACAAAAGCAGCATGAAACCACTGTTGTTACTTCCTCACAACAGTTGGACATACCTCCACCTGACAAACCTTCTCATGAATCCTCTCAAAAGGATCATGTTGTAAGCCAAGGGGACACACATCATGATGCATTTGAGTCACTTGACCATATGTTCACAAGCCCCTCTCCCAGGGCTAATTCTCTTCTTACTCCACCACTCACACCATCACATGTTCCACCAACAATGCAACCCCTGTTTGAAGCAATTGAATCTCAGGAAGATCCCAGTTCCTCTCTTCCACCTGTCACTGAGAGTATACTCCAACAAGTGACTGAGCCTGAGAATATTCAATCTGCTAACCCCCAAACAGAAGAGGAGGTTACACCACCAGGGTTCAATGAAACTCTAGGTGAGTTTTCAAGTGGAGCAGCCACTACTGATGTAGAGACCACTGTCTCACATCAGGACAGTGATTTCATAATTAAGACTCCCTTGAAGGCAACAACTGTTGAAGCCACCATAGTGTCTCCAAAAACAGTTGGAAGTCCCCAGTACCAAGAAAAAGGGGCATCTGATTCACCTATTAGGCCTGAATCAGATAAAACTACCACTGGTAGGGACTCAGATGATCCTATTAATTTAGGAGATGAGTCAAAATACCAAGAATTGACGGCCAGAGTTTCTGCAATTGAAACATCTGTTGCTGACATCAAATCTGATGTCAAGCTTATCCTAAGCTCAATTGCAGGTCTCTCCAAGAGTCAACCATCTACCACTGATATAGCCAATGAGTTATGGAAATCAGTTTCCCCCATCATCATAGCTCACAGGAAATTGGCTGATCAGACACATGAAACCTACATGGCTGAGATCAGAAATATGGTTGATGCAAGGTACAAAGATACCCATGCTGACATCAAAGCCATCAAGGACCATCTGCTGAAGACTACTGGCTCTGCCCCTACCACCATCCTCAGGGATGAAACTGATGATGATTTCACGGCTGATGATGCCAAAAAGGGGGAGAGTGGCAGAGATAGGCTACCAAAACTAGATCCTTTTGGTTGCCCACCTTCTCAAAAAGGTCAAGCCAAGTCTGCCAAGAAACCAGAGTCTACCAAATCAGCTCCACAACAACAACAACATCAAGCACCACCACCACAAACCACTGAAAAGAATAAGGCAGTAGATGACTCTGCAAACATAGAAGCTGAAAAGGCTGCTCAGTCCAAACAACAAAGGGCTGACACCTTGGAAGTAAAAGCAGAGTCATTGATTGAACTGAAGAAGAAACAACAAAGGGAAACTGAAGATGTGGGATCCTCTAAAAGGATGAAAAGACCTGCCAAGCATGTTAGAAAACCACCATCCAAGTTACAAACCTCTGTTGCTAAAACCACTGCTGCTGAAACCACTGTCACCCAAACCACTGAAACCACTATACCCAAAC